>CM029020.1:66065278-66438748 GCA_016801055.1 Panax notoginseng | reverse complement strand
TTTATCTTAATTGTTGGGTATTTGGTATGTTGTAGTTTTATGAGTTACAAACTCATAAAATCGAAAATGAACTAATTTGGATGAGTATTAACTCATATTATGATCATTGGAAAGAGTAGAGGTCTGTAAAATCGTTAAGTGCAGAACCTGGGAATCGTCTTTGCCTCCCAGGGCACAGCTGCACTGCCCCCAAGGCCAATTGGAGCGCAGCTGCGCCGAGCATCAGTCACTGGTGGACTACTCTACCTGCTGTAGTAAATTAGGCATAACTTTTTTATACGAACTCCAATTGAGGTGATTAAAGATGACCCGGAACGAGGACGAATAGACCTATAACTTTTTTTTGTTAAGTTTTTCAATTTGAGATCGTTAAAAGGGGTCAAAAACAGTTATCTTTGTGACTGTTACATAATTAGAGGCGATCGGAGGGCGTCGAGCAAGCTCATACGCAAGTATAGTGCTCCCGACGATGGAATATGTTATTCTAAGTGATATAACATGAAAATGCATGATATTAGACATGACATATAAGATTTCCATACTCATAATGGAAAGCTTTAGCATGAATTAGTATATGTTTTGAAAAGAAACTTAAAGTTTTGGAAAAACGAATATTTACAAACCTTGAGTCTTTGAAGTTATGATATTCTAACACATACCTATTGTTGAGATATGAATATAACTAAGCATGAGAAATGAGTTAAAGTTGCCTTACTTATTATCAACTTACAATAGCTTAGTTGAAAATGATTTCTAAAGAAAACTTGAAACTTTGAGAACGAACTTAAAGTAACTTGTGGACTTGAAGTTCTAAGCATAATAACATACATACATGGCTTAGTTAGCTATGAAATGAGATTTAAAGTTGCACCTAGTTGCTTTAGCTTGGCCTAACATGACTTTTAAAAGTGAACTCGTTGCGAAACTAAGTCTTTATAAACATGGCTTACATGTGTGCTCATCTAGCTAGACACCATACAAGTCATACGAGTATGAATTGTAATGAGTTCCCAAATAATGAACTATACTAAAGAGTTGAATAAATGCGAGCATACGCGTTATAGGCGATGAAATGGTTAAGGAAGTTCATTCCTGCTGCATGAACCTACTTAGTGAAAACAACTTAAAGTAAACACAAGAGGTTCTAAACTTGGACCAATGACCTCTTAACGTGTGTATATACTATGTGTTAACATTAATGAATGCTAAGAAACTAGATAAAACCATTAAATAAATACTCAACTTTGGTCTGGCCAGGGGACGGCGCAGCTGCGCTGCAGGACAGCTTGGTCTGGACATTTTCTTTGCTTTCTAATTTTGGCAACCTACTTATAGTACTATCCTAAGCTATAGTACTTGACATGGATGATGTTTTAAGCCTAAGAGCATGTAATGGTTATATAAAACCCAAATTTGTTAAAAGTTATTAAAGTTTGCAAAATGCAAGAATTATATGAAACATTCATCTATGAGTTTGAAATGTGTAACGAATACATAGCGAGTCACGTGTTTAATAGATTTATGAATGTTTATATTGAACTTGTGTAGCTAAGGTATACCTATAATACCTAGCTATTCTAAGAGTATGATGAAAAAGTGAAATGTAGGTTTTACAAACCTAGTTAGAAAATAATGTAACATTGTTATTACATTGAGAATGCATGGAATATGTTACTGATGGATATGTATCCATGATTATATATTACTGTGTAGGAATACACGAAGTGCATATAAGCTTTAAGCAGTTAAGTCGTAGTTCATAAACTACGAATCAGGCAAGTCTTTCAGTTCCTATTTGATATATAAATTCGATAACTGCTAGTTAAGCTATATTATGTTATACGAATGTTGATGTATATATATGAAATGCATATTAGATATGTAAGAAATTGAAAGTTGATCTTTGATGATATGTTTGTGATATAAATCTTTATGCCTGTTATATGTGAAGTAACATGCGTAGTAAATATTAATTGACTATGAATGCATGAATTGAGTATGTTATTATATGCTATGTGCTGCATGAAAACTGTTAGAATTGCTGGGCTGTCGAGCTCACCCTTGCAAATAACCACTTTTGCAGGTTAAGGACACACGGTAAAGGTTACGTGCTACTTGATTGATAAAGTTCAATCACATTAAAGGAGATTGATTTTTTTATTTAAATAGATACTCTTGAACCATGTTTAGGTTCTAGTAAATGTACATGATAGTAGTTTACGACGTATAATACATGTTCAGTTGTAAAGTATACTATGTGATACATAGAGAAATTTGAGTCGAGATGTAAAGGTTTATACGAAAATGGAATGGAGTGAATCGTAGAATAATTTGATTCAGTGATTTATAATCGATTCAAGTTAAGATATTAATAAAAGATTATGTTTCAAAGGAGATTGAAAAAGTTTAAATTATTCCGTATATTTATAAACATCGAATGTGTAGTAATACAGGAATAGTAAATGACCAAGATTAGAAACTTATAAAAGTTTGGGGTCATTGTGCAAATCCTGGTAATGGAACGAATTTATATTCTAAATTATAATAAGTAAAGTTTATTCATTAAGTTATGAATGAAAAATATAAATAGTTTGATGATAGTAGTATTGTGGCGGACCGGATTCGGGGTTCGAAGGGACCCGAATTTGGGGGCGTCACAAAACCTAACTTGATTGCCAATTATTGTAATGTTATCTCTAGAACTTCATCATAACTAAGAAATGAAATATTTATTCATATATTGTTGTTATTTATCAAGTATAACCTGTTGTGTCAAACCAAAATTCTTTGGTAAGACATCCTATACTGAGTTGTATATCCTAGAAGGGATAAACGCCTGTCAATAAATTTGACACTTAGTGCAAGTGAGAACGATTAGGATGAGATATATACTCCTATGATGAGATGTATACTCCTAGAATGTTGAATAGGTTGATCCCCTATCGAACATCTAAACAAGATTTCTAAGTCTTGTGTGACTGACAGAAATAACCCAACTCCCAAGCGGTTCCAGTTACGAACTTTAAGGACTTTAGGAGCGTAGGACCTCCGGATTCTGTGGGTACTACTGATCCTATCGTAGCTCAGACATGGATCAAAGAGATGGAGAAAGCCTTCGCCATTACTCGTGTTGGTGAAGAGTAGAAAACTGTATTAGCTACGTATATGATGAGGGGTGAAGCAAACTACTGGTGGGAAACCAATCAACAGAGAGCGGGAGAGGGGAATATATCTTGGGGAAGGCTTAAGACCTTGTTCTTCGAGAATTACTTCTCGAAGAGCATGAAGGATAGGATGAAGGTGAAGTTTCTAGAACTAAAACAAGGGGAGATGACGGTGGCGCAGTATGCGGCCAAGTTCAACGAGCTCGTACAATTTGCAACGTATGAAGTTGACACTGAAGAGAGGAAAGCTAGACGCTTCGAACTAGGACTAAAACCTTAGTTATTTAACAAGGTGTCAGTCCTTCAAATCGACTCGTTCGCCACGTTGTTGGAGAAGGCGATCATTTCTGAAGGAGGTAGCGGGGCATTGAGCCAATACAACAAGGAAAAGAAGAATAAGAATACTTGGGGAGAAACTCGTGGAGGGAGTAGTAGTAGTGGAAGAAGAAACCTATGGAAAAAAATGGGATAATAACAATAGAAATAACAATCAAGTGGGAAGTTTTCGTGGAGGGTTTAAGAATAGAGCGGAAGGATGCTCGAAATGTGGGAAGAACCACCAAGGAGAGTGTTGGAAGGGGCACAATGTTTGTTACAACTACGACCAAGAAGTGCACATTTCACCAAACTACCCAAAGCCGAAGAAGATCAAAGGATGTTTCGATTGCGGCTCAACTGAGCACTAGATCAAAGACTGTACAAAGAAGGGGAGTAGCAGAGGAAGCGACCATCAGGGAGGAAGCAGTAAGCTTATGATCGGCGAACCGACACATTCTAACCGACCCACTGTAAAACCTTTATCATGAGTGTCCAAGACGCAGTAGCTGCAAAGGACGTGGTGTCAGGTTTTATCCCAATCAATAATATAAATGCCTATATATTATTTGATTCGGGTGCTACCTATTTATTTGTGTCTGAAGAATTTACTAGTCGGCTAAACATACCCGAAGAACGCTTAGAAAATTTGTTGTATTTGTTTATCGAAACTGTTGTGCAAACATTAGAGGTCACAAACTAACCGTAGACTTAATTCCGATTAGATTGGGAGAATTTGATGTGATATTAGGAATGGATTGGTTATCCAGCCACGCTGCGATAATAAGTATTCAAAAGAAAAGTGTGAACCTTCAGACTCCAAAAATTGTATAAGGTAGTGTTTTATGGTAGCTCAACGCTTAGGCAATCGTGTTGCCTTATGGTGATGCATGCCAAGAAATTGTTAAAGAAAGGATGTGTAAGTTATCTAACCTATATAATGGATACTTAGAAGAAGAGAGTAGAAATGAAAAATATCGGTAGTTAGGGGCTTTCAAGACATATTTTTAGATGATCTGCCCGGTCTTCCACCAGACAGAGAAATCAAATTCGTAATAGACTTAACACCGAGAACTACACCAATTTCGAAAGCCCCATATCATATGGTGCCAGTAGAAATGAAGGAATTGATGATACAATTGCAAAACTTGTAAATAAGGGTTACATTCGGCCAAACGTGTCTCCTTGGGGAGCACCAATGTTGTTTGAAAAGAAGAAGGATGGATCGATGAGGCTCTGTATCAACTATCGAGAGTTGAACCGAGTGACAATTAAGAATAGATATCCATTGCCAAGAATAGACGACCTTTTCGACCAACTAAAGGGAACGAAGTGTTTTTCCCAGATAAATTTATGAACAGGATATCAGTAGTTGAAGGTGCGAGAAGAGGACATACCAAAGACGACGTTCCGAACTCGCTATAGACATTACAAATTTCTAGTGATGTCATTCAGGTTAACGAATGCTCCAGCATCATTTATGGACTTGATGAACCGAGTCTTTAAGTCATATTTAGATAAGTTCGTAGTAGTCTTCGTCGACAACATTTTAATTTATTCAAAGACCAAGGAAGAACACACCGAACATCTGACGATGGTATTGGCAGCTTTGAAAAAGGAAAAGATGTACGAAAAATTTTCAAAATGTGAATTTTGGATGGAGAAGGTTCAATTTTTAGGACACATAATAGACCAAAATGGAATTTCAGTAGATCCTGCAAAAGTGGAAGCGGTAAGCAACTGGGAACTACCGAAGACGCCAACAAAAGAAAGAAGTTTCTTAGGGTTAGCTGGGTACTATCAGAGATTTATCCAAGATTTTTCTAAGATAGCGGCCCCGTTAACCAATCTAACAAGGAAGACAATGAAGTTTGTTTGGACAAAAAAAATGCATAGAGAGTTTCCAAGAGTTGAAGAAGAGATTGAACGAGGCGCTTGCATTATCATTGCCAGATGATGCGGGAGGCTTCGTGTTGTATAGTGATGCATCGCACAAGGGACTCGGCTGTGTGCTAATGCAACATGGCAAGGTCATTACGTATGGGTCATGACAGTTAAATGATTACGAAAAACGATACTCTACCCATGACTTGGAGTTAGCGGCAGTAGTTTTTACGTTAAAGATTTAGAGACAATATTTATACGGAGAAAAATGTGAGATATACACAAATCACAAGAGTCTAAAATATTTCTTCACACAGAAGGAGTTGAACATGTGTCAAAGGATGTGGTTGGAATTAATCAAGGACTATGACTGCGAGATTCTTTATCACTCGGGAAAGGCTAACGTAGTAGCTGATGCTTTAAGTAGAAAGGGAAGGGAGAAATTGTTCAAGTTAACAACTCAGGAGGAGTTAATAAGATAAATAGAGAAATTGGAAATAGAAGTAAAGAAACTAGGAGAGTCGGATGGAAAATTGTTTGTGATGGAAGCTCATCCAACATTATTGGATAGAGTAAAGGAATCACAAGAAAAAGATGAAGAATGCTAGAAGATAAGGAAGAGAATAGTAGAAAATAAAGAAGAAAAGTTCAAGATGGATAAGGACGGTATATTGAGATTTAAGGGTCGAGTGTGGGTGCCAGCTGTAACCAAACTGAGAGAGGAAATCTTGCACGAAACACATAATATGACGTATTATGTTCATCAAGGAGGCACGAAGATGTATCGAGATCTTTGATAACACTTTTGGTGGCCCAATCTAGAACGAGAAATGGCATAGTGCGTCAGTAGATGTCTTATTGTCAACGAGTCACAGCAGCGCACCAGTGGTCGAGTGGTCTACTTCAACCATTAGAAATACCGAAGTGGAAATGGGAGCACATTACGATGGATTTCGTGGTCGGACTTCCAGTCACGCAGAAAAGGTATGATGCCATTCGGGTTATCATGGATCGACTAATGAAGACATCTCATTTTCTACCAATAAAGATTAGCTTTGATTTGAATCAATTCGCAAAATTTTACGTAAAGAAAATCGTTTAGCGATATGGAGTGCCGGTATCAATTGTCTCTGATCGAGATTCGCGTTTCACGTCGAATTTGTGACGAACGAGATTTTTGTAAATTACTTTTTAATATTTATTGAAGTAAATAAATATTTTTCGATGATTTAATTATTGGATTAAATAATTATTTGATGCAATTGTGGTAGATTAGTTTAATTATATGTGTCATATTTATAAATTAATGTGGAAAATATTTATTATTCGATGCATGTATTTATGTGGGCTTATTGTATTAAAAGAAATATTTAATAAGCCTATTGGTATTTTAATTAATTTAATTATTAATTAGAGAGTTAATAATTTGACATTATTTATTAATGAGAAATTTAAGTATGTGACTATGTGAATTAATGAGAAATTATTATATTTTATTTAAAATAAATTAAATAAGATATTGATTTATTTTATAAAGGAGTGTGACATTAATTAAACTATATGATAAAACTTTATTAAATTAAATGGTTTTTGAAATCTATTCTAGCTAGCCAAACGGAGCCCTTATGGGAGTTGGGAGCAGTTAACCTATGATGGGTAACTGACCTCCATAACGCGCGTCAGACTTCTCCTTTATTATCATACGTCTTTTCTTTTCTTTCATTCTTCTAAGTCTAACAAAGGAAATAATCAGAGAAAATTAAGAGTTCACAGAGAGAAATTGTGAGTGTGTAATCAACAGGTATTTGTGAAAGGTCATCAGCGATCATATCTTCTAATATAAGCTTTGGGTAATTTCTCCAAACCCAAATTCTTCTTTTACGTCATTAAGTTTTCATAGAAAAATGGCTTTCAAGTTTTCTGTAAATCTCTGTAATTGGGAAAGGATATGATTATAAGTTTATATATGTGTTAAATGTTATCAAATTGTATTTGATTATATATTTGTTATGTAGACCATACCATCAGTATCATAAAACATGTCGTTATACGATGACTTGTTATTTCAAAATTTACAGAGTTTGGGTTATGGCCATATGGCCTTATACGTGATTTTAGTATGTCAAACATAAATGTTTTCGTAAATTTACACTCTTATTTTATTATGCATGTTATTACGAAGAGACCAAAGTTTAAATGGTTGGATTTGGCCTTATAACAAATCCGTAGTATTATTTTTCATGGTTTTTATTCAAAACCTTCAAGAACACAAAGAATAGTGAAATTTATATATTTTTTTTAATTATGTAATTATGTGTTTTAATGGATTAAAATCATTCTATAGATATTAAGTAATTTTATACGAATTCTAACATGTGGGTACGATTAAATTCGTGTATTAGAATTTAATTGGAGTTTTTTTGGCTGTGTTCTGCAATTTTCACGAATTGCAGAACAGTTTCTGGTTCGCCGCGGCGCCAGTCTAATGCCTTATGTCCCGCGCCGCAGCGCCAAACCCAGCATTGATGCCCCGCGCCACAGCGCCACAGTGCCACAACGCCATGTGCTAAGTCACAGCGTTACGGTGCCGCAGCGCTAAGACCCAGTACAAAAGTGGCGCCGCAGCGCCACTTAGCAGAATGTCCAGAAAATGTTTTTTTTTATGTTCAAGTCTAGCAATGTGTTAGTAACTTATAGTAATGAACATAAAAACTTGTTAGACATATAATGAGGTGTCAAAATAAATTCTTAACATGTCCATAACACAATTACGTGTAAATTGAATGATCGAATGCATAGTTAGATTATTGTTCGTGAAATCTAATTTTTAACAATAAGTATAGTAATTGACTAAGTATAGTCATAAATTCGAGATTAGACAAAGAATAACTTATGATGTTTAGTACGTTGTAATTGATTGGTATTGTGAACGTAATTGATATGTAGGATTTAAATCAAAGAACGAGTTTAGTTAAAGTGTAATCATCGCACGAGGCAAGTTTTTCCTAACCCTACTTGTTATCGTTATATAAGTTGATTAATTCACCTTTCTACGTTGAGCAAGTTCTCATTATTATTTATCAAGTTTGTTTTATATATTAAAGTTTATTGATCTTTCAAACATGATGCTGTTATACAATACTTATTCTATTGTATACCTTTTTAGATTCTGTTCAAGTTAAATATTCATTTACTATTAAATCTTTTTAGACTAGCGAACCCTTAATGATTCGACTAGTCCATAGTTGATGAGCGTTCTAAATTTCAAACCCTTGATTAATTATCCAAACCACACTTCCTTTGGTGCGGACTCGAATGTCAAACTGAGATGAACAACCCGGTATAGGGGATTATTTACGCTTTAGCGTTAAGATATTGTGCACAGTATGGTACTAAGGGCTGATCCCCCTAAGTACGAGAAGAACGGTCCATAGTCTTATGACTGTTAAAGGTTTCAAGTATAACCCTTGGCAACCTAGGACATAGTTCAAGGTCTTATGACCCTCAGAAATTCCTTTGATTCTTGTTATTCATTCTTGATTTAAAAAGTTGAGCTTTTATATTCGAAGTTATTATTTTTCTCGCATGTTATTATTCATTGTTATATTGTTATACTTATGGGCAATCGTGCTCACTCTTGCCTAATAATAACATTGCAGTTAAGAACGAATGAGCAGACGAACCTTCCACTAGTAAAGGCAAGGGCAAGCTTAGCAAGTAATGAAAACTGTTCTATTATTGTGGTTATGTAATTAGGATGATGTTGTTTAAGACTTATTTATTTATAATTCCGCACAAATGTTTAAGGTTAGGGTAACCTGGGATTTATTTATTATGTAGTTGATGTAACCCCATAAGGGGAGAAATTTATTATTATTTCTATCTATTGCATGGTTTGCATTTATTTATGGGTAGATAGATGGATGATGTTGTATCGTGAACACCAAATCCTGTAGAAATGGAAGTACCGAATTTGGGGGTGTCACAGGTTGGTATCAAAGCTGTAGGTTACGAACCTTAGGTGGGGGAACAACCTTAGGTAGTAACCTTATAGGAAGAACATAGTGATGGAAAACTCTTATCGAGTTCTATGAAATGAATTTCTAAATTCATTGAAGATAATAAAAGACTTTTTGTGCTTATGTGTTTAAGTATGTGCTCACTAGTACGACTTAGTAACTAAAACTTAAAACTATGTTGTCTGGATGTCAGATGTTGGAGGAGCTAGATGAGCTGGGGAGGAGGAACCCCGAGTGCCTACTGAGGAGGAGCTCCGAGACATTCATGTTGTCAGGGAGCAGTTAATTCAGAGGGAGCCATCTCCGTTGATCACAGTTGTTGGTCAGGAGCATGAGCATGAGACTGATGCAGAGGAGGATCCTGAGGAAGAAGAGGAGTTCACACCGAACTCCATTGATGCTGAGATGTATGATGCAATTTATGATCGTAACATAGAGTTACAGGACACTGTCCAGGATTTAACTGAGCGGGCGATTAGTCAGCAGATTACTCTCGAGCAGAAGGAGAGGGAGGTTGAGACCCTTACACACGACGGGGAAATGTAGAATGGGATTTGGTCCACGAGAAGGGTTAAAATGAGGAGAAGCTTGAAGAAATAGAGAAGTTAAAGAAGGAACTGAAGGAAAGCTCAGAGAGGCTTGCCATAGCAGAGGAGGGCTGGGTACGAGAGTCACGTCGTGCTGATCTTGCAGAAGACGATCGCCGTGCGAAGAAGGCTAAACTTGAGGAGACATACTCTACACTTAATAATGCAATGGATGAAGCCCAGGATCAAGTTTTGAGGTACCCAATCCAGTTTGAAGGTCTACCATCGTACATGCTGGATCGCATAACGATGTCTCGCATCATGGAAGAGGAACATAGCAAGGCTATTCGGAGCCTTAACAGACAGTGATAGTATTAGTTTAATCATGTGAAACTATTTGGTAGTTAATGATCTAAATTCCGATGTGATTATAAACAAAGGAATATTTTGATGTTTTAAATTCTGTAGATTCTTTATCTCAGGATAGTTGATGTAAATAGCAGCGATGCTATCGTTTGATGTTAAAACTTTTGATTTGAATAAATATATCAAGTTGTTTGAGATAACGTGTTAAGTGATTATGTTAAATTGTTGAGTTAAGCCTTAACTATTTAGAGAATTTAATAAAGGGCTAATAAGCGTATATTCTTAACAGAAATATGCCGCCAAGAAGAAGATAAAACCGTCAACCAGCTCAAGAAGAGTCAACGAATAACAACAATAACGCCAATGCTAACCCCGTCCAACAATTAGTGAACCTTCTAGTTGGAGCAATGAACAATCAACCTCAAGCCACCGAATACTTCGTTCAAAGATTTCAAGGCGGTGGGACCGCCAGAATTTAAAGGCTCTATGAATCCGATTGAAGCTCAGACTTGGGTTATGGAGATGGAGAAGGTTTTTGAGGTCGCAAGAGTTAAAGAGGACCAAAAGACCGCTTTTGCAATGTTTATGCTGAAATATGAAGCCAGTTTTTGGTGGCAAGCAAATAAGGTTCGTGGAGGAGAAGGTATGATTACCTGGGAGAGGTTCAAGGAGATGTTTTTCGAGATGTATTTCCCGACTACCTCGCAGAACCAATTGGAGGTTCAGTTTCTGGAGTTGAAGTAAGGGAATATGTTTGTATCAGATTATGCGGCTAGATTCAACGAGTTGGCAAGGTTCGCCACATATCAAGTGCATACCAATGAGAGGAAGGCAAGACATTTCGAACAAGGACTGAAGACGTGGTTGTATAGTAAGGTGTCGATGTTTCAGTTGAAGACATTTGTCGGGATATTAGAGAAGGCCATACTCGCTGAGGGTGGAACTAATGCAGTAACGAAGTATAATCAAGAGCAGAAGAAGAAGAAGAAGAGTGAAAATGAAGGTAATAACAAGACTGGTGGGAGTAGCACTGGGGGTAACCATAATCAGAAGAGGAAGTGGATGAATAACTCATCAGCTGGAAGTCAACAAGGAGGGCAGAAGAAGAAGATCGAAGCATGCCCAACTTGCGGAAAAGCCCATTTGGGAGTTTGCATGAAAGGGAAACGAGTGTGCTACAACTGTGGTCAGGAAGGCCACATAGCATCAAACTGTCCGAACCCAAAGAAGGGTGCCTGCTTCACTTGTGGTTCAAAGGATCATCTGGCAAAGGATTGCCCTAAGAAGGGATCTGGGGGAACAAGTTCAGGAGGAAATAGAGGAAATACTGGTGGAAGCACTCTGACTATCGCAGCACCAACTGCAACTGACCGACCAACTGCCAGAACATTCAACATGACAGTGCAGGACGCAGTACAGTCTCGCGATGTGGTGTCAGGTATCATTCCGATCAATAGAGTTAATGCTTACGTATTATTTGATTCGGGTGCTACTTGTTCATTTATATCCGACGACTTTGCTAAGAATTTAGAATTGCCTAAGGATGAGTTAGAATACCCCATGAACATAGAAATTGCAAATAAGAAATAATCCATGCTAAGTACGTGCATAAGAACTATAGAGTGGATATTAAGGGTAATATTATGAACGTAGATCTTATCCCTATTCGACTTAGGAAATTTGACGTTATTTTGGGTATGGACTGGTTATTCAATTACGGGGCGGTAATTGATTGCCAAAAGAAGCGTATTAACCTTATGACTCCGTCAAAAGTTGTATTTTATGGTAGTAAGTCGCCTAGACAAGGGAGTTGTCTGACGATGATGCAGGCCAGAAGGTTGTTAAGACAAGGCTGTGTAGGATTTCTAGCTTACATAGTCGATAATCGTAAAGAGAATCCAAAAATAGATGAGATACCAGTAGTGCGAGATTTCGCAGACGTATTTTTGGACGATTTGCCAAGACTTCCTCCAAATAGAGCAGTTGAATTCGTGATTGATTTGGCTCCAGGAACAACTCCAATATTGAAGGCACCGTACCGAATGGCGCCGGTAGAGATGAAAGAACTGATGGTCCAACTACAAGAATTACTGGACAAGAACTACATTCAACCAAGCGTATTGCCGTGGGGAGCGCCGGTGTAGTTTGTAAAAAAGAAGGACGGATCGATGCGACTCTGCATTGATTACAGAGAACTGAATAAGGTCACGATTAAGAATAGATATCCATTACAGAGGATTGATGATCTGTTTGATCAATTGAAGGGCAGTTTTCCAAAATAGATTTGAGGAGTGGTTATCATCAACTGAAGGTTAGACCAGAGGATGTACCGAAGACAACGTTCAGAACACGATATAGTCACTACGGATTTTTAGTAATGTCGTTTGGTTTAACGAAAGCTCCTGTAGCATTTATGGGACTAATGAATGGTGTGTTCAAGCCGTTTTTGGACAAGTTCATAGTGGTATTTATAGATGATATTTTGGTATATTCGAGAACCAAGGAAGAACATGAAGAGCATTTGAGATTAACGTTCGAAGTGTTGAGAAGGAGAAGTTGTATGCCAAGTTTTCGAAATGCGAATTCTGGATCGAACGAGTACAATTTATTGGACATGTAATCGATAGGGATGCAATTTTGGTGGATCCCTCCAAGGTTGAAGCGGTGATTAACTGGGATCAGCCGAAGAAGGTTCATTCAGAATTTTTCCAAGATCGCAACTCCGTTAACGAATTTAACTCGAAAAGCGGTGAAATTTGTTTAGACGGAGAAGTGTGAGGAAAGCATTCAAGAATTGAAGAAGAGGTTGAGTACAGCACCTGTGTTGTCTCTTCCGGACGATACAGGAAATTTTGTGGTTTATAGTGATGTGTCACATAAGGGACTTGGCTGTGTGCTTATGCAGAACGGTAGAGTCATTGCGTATGCGTCACGATAACTGAAAGATTACGAGAAAGGGTATCCGACCCATGACTTGGAGTTAGCTGCAGTGGTTCTCGCTTTGAAAATTTGGAGGCACTATCTCTACGGGGAGAAGTGTGAAATATATATAGACCACAAGAGTATGAAATATATTTTTACACAAAAAAAATTGAATATGAGCCAAAGAAGGTGGTTAGAATTAATTAAGGACTACAAATGTGAGATTTTATACCATCCGGGTAGGGCAAACGTGGTTGCCGACGCTTTAAGTAGAAAAGGCCGAGAGAAATTGATGATGTTGACCGAACAGGAGGAGTTAATTTGGCCATGGAGAAGTTAGAACTGGAAGTAAAGTATCCTATGGAAATTGATGAGAAGCTGTTCCAAATGCAATCTGGTATAACCCTACTAGATAAAGTTAAGGAGGCTCAGCTTCAGGATGATGAATGCAAAAAGGTGATAAGGAAGATATCCGAAGGAACTGAACCGAGATTTAAGATGGATAAGGAAGGAATACTGAGATTCCAGAACAGAATTTGGGTACCGCCAGTAACAGACATTAAGGAAGACATTTTGAGTGAGGCTCATAGCTCACGATATTCGATTCACCCTGGTATTACCAAGATGTACCAAGATCTTTGACAACATTTCTTGTGGCCTAATCTGAAACGAGATGTTGCGGAGTGTGTTGCCAAATGTTTAACCTATCAGAAAGTGAAAGCAGAACATCGGAGACCGAGTGGAATGCTACAACCGCTAGAGATCCCAGAATAGAAATGGGAACATATTACAATGGACTTCGTGGTTGGCCTTTCGACGACTCAGAAAGGCTACGACGCAGTATGGGTTATCGTTGACCGACTAACGAAATTCGCACACTTTCTTATGATCAAAATCAGATTTAACTTAGATCAGTTGGCAAAGTTATATGTAAAAGAGATTATTTCGAGGCACGGAGTGCCGGTGTCAATCGTTTCCGATAGGGATCCGTGCTTTACGTCTAACTTCTGGAAACGTCTACAATAATGCATGGGTACACAGTTACGAATGAGTACGGCATATCACCCTCAGACAGATGGACAGAGTGAAAGAACAATTCAGACATTGGAAGATATGTTAAGAGCTTGTATAATGAAACTTTAAAGGAAATTGGGATGATCATCTACCGCTCGTAGAGTTCGGTTAAAACAACAGTTACCACGCTAGTATTGGAATGCCACCTTATGAAGCTTTATATGGCAAAAAGCACAGAACTTCACTTTATTGGGATGAAGTTTGCGAAAGACAGTTGCTAGGGCCAAAATTGGTACAATAGACAGCAGAAATAGTCAAAGTAATCCGAACACGATTGGTAGCAGCTCAAGATAGGCAGAAGAAATATGCCGATCCACACCGTAAGAATGTTGAGTTTGAACCGGGTAGTTATGTGTTCTTAAAGGTATCTCCTTGGAAGGGAAAGATCAGATTCGGAAAGAAAGAAAAATTAAGCCCAAGATTCATTGGACCCTTTGAAGTACTACGAAGAGTCGGAGAAGTCGCGCATGAGGTAGCCTTACCTCCAGCTCTAGAGAATGTCCACAACGTTTTCCATGTCTCAGTCCTACGACCCTACAAACCCGATTACAATCATGTAATTGAATACGAACCCCTACATTTTGAAAAAGACTTGTCTTACGAAGAAATCCCTGTTCAAATTGTCGACCGAAAAGAACAAGTTCTGAGAAATAAAGTAATACCTTCTGTTAAGGTAATTTGGAGGAACCACAACGCTGAAGAAGCTACGTGGGAACTCGAAGAGAATATGATGAAGAATTACCCTAATTTATTTACTTAAATTATGTGTAAGCGATTCTGGGGACAGAATCTTTGTAGGGGGGAGAATGTAACGGGTCGAATTTATTGAGTCGTGATTCTGGGGACAGAATCCTTTTAAGGGGGAAAGATGTGACGAACGAAATTTTTGTAAATTAATTTTTTAATATTTATTGAAGTAAATAAATATTTTTCATGATTTAATTATTGGATTAAATAATTATTTGATGCAATTGTAGTAGATTAATTTAATTATATGTGTCATATTTATTAAATTAATGTGGAGAATATTTATTATTCGATGCATGTATTTATGTGGGCTTATTGTATTAAAAGAAATATTTAATAATCCTATTGGTATTTTAATTAATTTAATTATTAATTAGAGAGTTAATAATTTGACATTATTTATTAATAAAAAATTTAAGTATGTGACTATGTGAATTAATGGGAAATTATTATATTTTATTTAAAATAAATTAAATAAGATATTGATTTATTTTATAAAGGAGTGTGACATTAATTAAACTATATGATAAAGCTTTATTAAATTAAATGGTTTTTGAAATCTATTCTGGCTAGCCAAACGGAGCCCTTATGGGAGTTGGGAGCAGTTAACCCATGATGGGTAACTGACCTCCATAACGCGCGTCAGTTTTCTTCTTTATTATCATACGTCTTTTTCTTTTCTTTCATTCTTCTAAGTCTAACAAAGGAAATAAGCAGAGAAAATTAAGAGTTCACAGAGAGAAATTGTGAGTGTGTAATCAACAGGTATTTTTGAAAGGTCATCAGCGATCATATCTTTTAATCTAAGCTTTGGGTAATTTCTCCCAACCCAAATTCTTCTTTTACGTCATTAAGTTTTCATAGAAAAATGGCTTTCAAGTTTTCTGTAAATCTCTGTAATTGGGAAAGGATATGATTATAAGTTTATATATGTGTTAAATGTTATCAAATTGTATTTGATTATATATTTGTTATGTAGACCATACCATCAGTATCATAAAACATGTCGTTATACGATGACTTGTTATTTCAAAATTTACAGAGTTTGGGTTATGGCCATATGGCCTTATACGTGATTTTAGTATGTCAAACATAAATGTTTTTATAAATTTACACTCTTATTTTATTACGCATATTATTACGAGGGGACCAAAGTTTAAATGGTTGGATTTGGCCTTATAACGAATCCGTAGTATTAATTTTCATGGTTTTTGTTCAAAACCTTCAAGTTACAAAGAATAGTGAAATTTATATATTTTTTCAATTATGTAATTATGTTTTTAATGGGTTAAAATCTTTCTATAGATACTAAGTAATGTTTATATACGAATTCTAACGTGTGGGTACGATTAAATTCGTGTAGTATAATTTAATTGGAGTTTTTTTGGCTGTGTTCTGCAATTTTCGCGAATTGCAGAACAGTTTCTGGTTCGCCACGCTGCGGCGCCAGTCTCATGCCTTATGTCCCGTGCCGCAGCGCCACCGCGCCGCAGCGCCAACCCCAGCATTGATGCTCCGCGCCGCAGCGCCACAACACCATGTGCCAAGTCACAGCGTTACGGCGCCGCAGCGCTAATGTGACAACCCGAAAAATCGGATTGTCAAGAATTTAAGTTAAAGAATTAGTTATTAACAAAATAAATTTTTATTAATACTATTCTGTTCTAAGTGTTTATTAATCGTTCTATAACCTAGAATGATTATAAGTTGGGAGTATTCTGGCTACGAGCTAGATTGAACGAGTAAGAATTTTCAAGACGAAAATGAAATTTTTCGGGAACAAAATATTTTTCGGGGAAAAAGACGAAATAGACACTATTCACCTATTTCTGCTCGGAGATTATTTTTGAAATTCTGAGAAGTTCTTGATTGCGTGAAATCTTAAGACGTGATGGAATATTCAATAATATTTCAGTTATGGCAAAAACGAAGTTTTCGCCTGCGGACTCAAAACCTAAGGGTTAGGGAATGTGAGTTCCGAGAATGTCATGATCGCGTATAATAATTAGAGTTATTATGCGTGAGAAATACGAGTATGATACGAGTTATTATACGAGTATATTACGAAGATTAGTACGACGTATAATACGAATATCGTACGAACAATATACGAGGAGAATACGAGCGTACGAGAATAGAATGCGTAGAATACGATTAATCTTAATGGACTTTGTGTTCATAGACTTTTGTAGAATCCAATTGGACTTGGATTATGTCAAGCCCAATGATTTGTGAAGTTAAGCCCAAGTTAAGCCCAATAAGAATTAGGGTTAAGGCCCAAACCAAGAAAAGAAACCGCGGATCGAACCGATGGGTAAACGAATGGGTAAAAACCATTGGGGCAACCCATGGGGTGACCCATGGGCATAAGGGGCGGCCACTTGGCCACCAAGTAAGGGTGGTGGCCAAGTAAACTTGGTTGCCAAGTGAGGAATAGTAAGGAGGTGTAGGGAAATGACCAAAATGCCCTTTGCTTGGAAATTCTATAAATCCTAAGCTTAATTTCATTTTTGTGGGATTTTGAAAATCCTAGAACTTGAGAGAGAGAGAGAGAGCTCGGCTGGGAGAGAAGAGGAAGAGCATAATCATGAACGCTCGGATCCAAAGTGGTCGTGAAATAGAAAAACTAGCAAATCGCCGGCTTTGTCTAACGGAAGAGAAATAAAGAAGAACGGTAATCCGAACCCTAGTTTCTTCTATTTTTTTTCTTTAAGTTTAATATGTTTAAAACATAACTTAATGAGAATAAGGAGTAAAAGATGTTAGTAATGATTTCATATTGTTGAAATCATGAGAAAATAAGAAATGAGAAATAAGAAATTTAGTTTATAAATTTCTTAAGTAAGTATAAGATTCGTGAGGATTTTGAGCGATCCGAATGAATATTATGAACGAGTAGGTGAATTAAGTAAGGAATGGTGTTCTATAACATCAAATTCCAAGAAAAAGTGAAATCGTAATTCAAAATATCGATTAAAAACGAAGAACGCGAAGAACACGCGAAGAACGCGTAGAACGTTGTTGATGGACAAATTTAAAACCATCATAGTGTAATTGTTGTTGATGGACAAGTTTAAAACCATCGCGTATAAGTTAGATGCTTATTGCTTGGTTAGGAACGTTAGAAACGTTCATGAAGAACGGATTAAAACGGAGCTATAACGAAGTTATGGCGAAATTTCATAAAAGACGAACGAGAATTAGAAAGTTAGTAAATGAACACGAACGTGTAGGGTTTCATAAGAATGTAAGAAAACATATAAAACGTGAGTCGTGGACTCAAGAACGAACGAATTTCGAGTTCGGATGACCAAATTACGGACGAACGAACGAAGAACGTTAAAAGCGTAAAACGAACAAAGGGTTAAGATTAAGCCAATTGAATGGCATGTTAACGGATTCAGAATGAAGTTCTGTCTGAGGCATATTAAAGTACGTAAGATAAGGAAGAGAATGGCTTTGGAACGACCTCGTTCCGAGTTATAACGAAGAAGTTATGAGATCGTAAAGTAAGCATCTCAAACTTGACTTAACACTTAGAAAAATTTCCTAGGGTTTTGTCTTGGCGCTGCAGCGCGGGAAGGGGCGCCGCAGCGCGAGAAGGGGCGCCGCAGTGCAAGAAAGGGCGCCACTGTGCGAGATCGGTATACACTTCTAGGGAGTGGCGCCGCAGCGCGAGAGGAAAGGCAAGGCACGGCGCCGCAGCGCCAGTGCAGTGCAATACCCAGAAATGAGATTTTAACTGCTCAATTTCTCGGGGATGTGCAAGAAAGAAGTATGAACATATAGTTCACGTAATAAAACACTTAGTCAAGTTTTTTAAACCTTTAGCAAAGGTTGAACGAAAAGATTAAACGAGAATAAAAGACAAAGAATGTAGATGCGGGTTACGGAACTGATATCCGGGACCGTAGTCGCAATAAACGAACGTGAGGGATTGCTATGGTTGTGATTCCTTAGACGTTGGTTGACGATGTTAATGTATAACATTTTGATGTTATGACATGGCATTGAGAGATGAATGTAAAGCGTATAGACGCTATGAACACAACGTAGTTGCAATGAACGATCGGTCTTAGCATACAACAAACGGTATGGCTTCGGCATTAAGAAAGAATAATAAACATGGGGTTCATGGGATGGATAATGATGAAAGTAATTGAAACCTTGAGTAAAGGATGAATGAGAGATTAAAAGACGAACAAGTGAAACGTTGAATATGTAAACGATCCTTGTGAATTGTATTCGCGTTTGACGAACGTTCTAAGTATACCCTAGTTGTATGACTTAGACGTTGACGAAGGTAGTAATTAAGATATGAATTATCAAGGAAAGCCGTAACGAACGGTAATAAGATTACTGAAGTCTGATATAAGTCGGATGAGAATGTTAGATTGAAATGTAAATGTTGAACACTTTAACCGACGTGAAGGTTGAGTGTAAGCGAGTGTTAAACGGGCAGAACCTACACCATGTGTATGGTTTAACCGTAATGTAATGAAGAATGTTGATTAACCGTGAGCGGTGAAGAAACTAAATTGAAGATAATAACGTATAACATTAAGAAGCAGAGTTAATAAGTATAACTTGGACAATATTCCGAGTTGAGGGAACCGGACGTTGTAAGATATGAATAAGTTCATATGAAATGTTTAACGCTATGGTCTCATAGTATTGACATTGAATGATCGTTCCGAGTATACAAAGGATTGTATGACTTAGACGATAAAGAATGAATCCTGAGGTATGGCATTTAGTTTCCAAAAATCCATAAGGAATAAGAAGTTGACTTAACGAACACTATAGTTTAATGGTTCGGATAAGTTAAGGTAAGTTAGGTTGTAGTACAATTGTAACCTTTGATGATTGACATATGGGAGCAGGGCTAAACAATTCATACAGAGAGCGAAGGTATATACAAAACTGGCAACCGATCTAACTCACTGTGTGGGCAGTGTAGATGAGACGGGAACTTGTTTGTTGGTTGTTTGTGGGAAACCACTCAGAGTGCCATATGGACTACTAGCAGAAAAGCGATGTGTGCTGAGTCCTAGAGAAATATAAGAAGAAGATAAGAATGTGAATCATCAAAGATGATGAATGTGTTGAGTAAGACATCTCAGTATGTCATAAAGCCATAATCTGGTAATAAAAGTTAGTCGCGTAAGCTTAAATTACAAGAACGTGAACCTTAAGAAGTAAAGTTAAGTAAACCAATGCGTAAGTCAAGTATATGACTAATTGGTGTACTTGTTATTTCCTTATTTGTTATATAGGATTTTGGAATAAGCATTTCAGCGTAAACTGTAAGCTGTAGCTGTGCGTAAGGCAAGTTTCCTAACTTCATTCATATTTTAAATGAATGCTAGTTTCTAAAACTTCTCAGAGGTTGAACTTGAGAAGTTCTGTCTATGTGTGAATGTGCGATATTTGTACGAGATGGTAGTATGTATGAGGCCTTGAGCCACAATGTGAGCACTTCGGTGTTTTTATGAGATGAACTGTTTTGTGATCGAACTGTTCAATACAAGTATGTTCGGTTTATACATAAACCGTTATTGTTAAGTTTGTGCTATTGATTCTAGCCAGACCGATTGTGCATGAAAGAAAGTAGAGAATGAAAGTATTTCAAAGTGCATGTGACTAATGTTTTAAAATGATAGGAATCAAGACTATTCCTATTATTCAAGCTGCTTCATAACCTTTGTTCGGTTATTGAAGTTCTGAAGAATGTTTACACTCTTGAAGTTGTTTGTTCAACTGTTATGACTTGCTGGGCAATTGAATGCTCATACTTGCTTTAAATAAAAACATTTTCAGGGAACGAGGTTAGAAAGAACTTAAGGATCCCGTAAAGATCAAGCTGAGCGGTATTCAGACGAAGTGACATTCATTATATGAATGTGCGTGAAGAGCAAGTGAAGAATTGTAATATAGAATGATAGAATTAAACTATAGACTAGTTTAATGAACAGTTATGAATCCTTTGTGGCGGATGAAAGTCACTTGTGTAAGATGTAAAGAATAATGTAATTATCATTATTTGTAATGAAAGAGGTTTTGTGGTTATAAAACCTGGGATTTTAGAGTATATGTTATTATATTTTTGTATATAATGATGTATGCTTGGAAGAAAATGGGATAGTGACGTACGGAATTCGGATGTGAAAATAGACCGAAGTTCGGGGCGTTACAGCTAAGGCCCAATACAAAAGTGGTGCCGCAGCGCCACTTAGCAGAATGTCCAGAAAATGTTTTTTTTTATGTTCGAGTCTAGCAATGTGTTTGTAACTTATGGTAATGAACATAAAACTTGTTAGACATATAATGAGGTGTTAAAATAAATTCTTAACACGTCCATAACACAATTACGTGTAAATTGAATGATCAAATGTATAGTTAGATTATTGTTCGTGAAATCAAATTTTTGACAATAAGTATAGTAATTGACTAAGTATAGTCATAAATTTGAGATTAGACAAAGAATAACTTATGATGTTTAGTACGTTGTAATTGACTGGTATTGTGAACGTAATTGATATGTAGGATTTAAATCAAAGAACGAGTTTAGTTAAAGTGTAATCATCGCACTAGGCAAGTTTTTCCTAACCCTACTTGTTATCGTTATATAAGTTGATTAATTCACCTTTCTACGTTGAGCAAGTTCTCATTATTATTGATCAAGTATGTTTTGTATATTAAAGTTTATTGATCTTTCAAGCATGATGCTGTTATACAATACTTATTCTATTGTATACCTTTTTAGATTCTGTTCAAGTTAAATATTCATTTACTGTTAAATCTTGTTAGACTAGTGAACCCTTAATGATTCGACTAGTCCATAGTTGATGAGCATTCTAAATTTCAGAACCCTTGATGAATTATCCAAACCAAACTTCCTTTGGTACGGACTCGAATGTCAAACTGAGATGAACAATCCTGTATAGGGGATTATTTACGCTTTAGCGTTAAGATATTGTGCACAGTATGGTACTAAGGGCTGATCCCCCTAAGTACGAGAAGTAAGGTCTATAGTCTTATGACTATTAAAGGTTTCAAGTATAACCCTTGGCAACCTAGGACATAGTTCAAGGTCTTATGACCCTCAGAAATTCCTTTGATTCTTGTTATTCATTCTTGATTTAAAAAGTTCAGCTTTTATATTCGAAGTTATTATTTTTCTCGAATGTTATTATTCATTGCTATATTGTTATACTTGTGGGCAATCGTGCTCACTCTTTCATAATAATAACATTACAGTTAAGAACGAAAGAGCAGACGAACCTTCCACTAGTAAAGGCAAGGGCAAGCTTAGCAAGTAATGAAGACTGTTCTATTATTGTGGTTATGTAATTAGGATGATGTTGTTTTAGACTTATTTGTTTATAATTCCGCACAGATGTTTAAGGTTAGAGTAGCTTGGGATTTATTTATTATGTAGTTGATGTAACCCCATAAGGGGAGAGATTTATTATTATTTCTATCTATTGCATGGTTTGCATTTATTTATGGGTAGATAGATGGATGATGTTGTATCGTGAACACCAAATCCTGTGGAAATGGAAGTACCGGATTTGGGGGTGTCACTGAATGTTTGGAAAAGCTTACAAGAGAGAATGGGGACACAGTTAAGATTGAGTACCACTTATCATCCACAAAATAATGGGAAGAGTGAGCGAACTATACATACGTTAGAAGACATGCTTAGAGCTTGCGTGATGGACTTCAAAGGGAACTGGGACAACCATTTACCCTTAGTAAAATTTGCTTACAACAATAGTTATCTTGCAAGTATCGGCATGCCACCATACGAAGCTCTTTACGGGAGAAACAGAACACCGTTGTGTTGGGATAATGTCAGAGAAACAGGATTTTTGGGACCAGAGTTTGTTCAACAAACAGCTGATGTAGTGACAACGATAAGAGCCAGATTGGTAGCTGCACGAGATCTCCTGAAGAAATACACAAATTGGCATTGTCAAGATCGAGACTTTGAAGTCGGAAGTTTCGTGTTTTTGAAAGTATCTCCTTGGAAGGGGAAGATAAGATTCGGTAAGAAGGGAAAATTGAGTCCGAGGTTCATAGGACCATTTGAGGTAGTGAAGCGAGTAGGGGAAGTGGCGTATAAAGTAGCTTTACTGTGACGCCCCCAAAATAGGTATACATCACCCATCTTGATTCGCCAAAAATTATCATTAGCCTTCAACAATGTTAAACTGATAGAATATAATAGACAACAAGTTTAACTGCAGCGGAAAAAGAAATCCATTAGAAGAGTCAAGTAGAGCATGATATCTACTATCTTCTATGATTTAAAATGTTTTCATCAATTTTTATCGCTGAGACTCAGCTTAATAAATAAACCACATCATCAAATCATCCCTGCACTATGGGCCAAGGATATTCATTAAATCATCAATGGTCATGATTATACCGAATAATCCCTGGTCATAATCATACCAAAACTATCCATCAATGCACTACAAGCCACTGAGAACTTTTACCACATCATTTATAACATTACAGGTCATGATTATACCGAATGATCTCTGGTCATAATCATACCAAGTCCATCTATGCATGTAAGCCAAAGATGATTTTCATCATAATATAAGCACGAGGATGATGACAATAACATAATAATTCAATAAAACAAGTTCAAGAATAAATTTTAAAGATTTATAATTTAATTTATCCTGAAATCAACATGATACTGCTTTGTGGAGTAAAATTCAAGAATGCTCAGAAGAATATTTTCATGAAAAGATACTGGATGAAGCGCAAATATTAATGATATTTCACTAATTTCATGGAGTATAGAAGCCAAAATTTTAACCAAATGAGTTTAATAGAATATATGAAACTGTAAATAGATTTTCACCCGCCATGCGGTAATCCACGTAGACAGATCATTTCCACAATTTTATAAGGAATGAATACAAAGGATCATTCACCATGCATGCGGTAATCCACATAGACAGGTTATTCCAACAAAATATAAAAGAATGGAATAATAGAAGAATTCACCAGGCATACGATAGACCGCACAGACAGGTTATTCTAACAGAATAATAAATAATGGAACCAGGTCATGCGTAATAAGCACAGACAGGATATTCCAACAGAATAATAAAGAATGGAACCAGGTCATGCGTAATCCGCACAGACAGGATATTCTAACAGAATAATAAAGAATGGAATAACAGAAGAATTTTACCATGTATGCGGTACTTTGCATAGACAAGTTATTCCAACATAATAATAAAGAATGGAATAACAGAAGAATTTCACCATGTATGCGGTACTTCGAATAGACAGGTTACTCCAACATAATAATAAAGAATGGAATAATAGAAGCTCTCTTCATGAATACGAAAGATATAATACCCCTTACCTTAGAAGAAAACTGGAATAGTGAGGTAGCAGATGTAAGACCCCAATTTTTTTAATAATGATGAGTTTTATATAAATATCATTTTTAAAAATTATGGAATGAATTTGATATAATGTTATAGTTGTGGGTAATATTTATAAATTTTGCAAAGTACGCAAGTTGTTGTATAATATTCGATTGGTCGGGGAATATTCGTTTTAACAGGAAATATTCGTACGACGGCACAATCATTGGTGGAACCCACAACGAAATTATTGTCGGATTGAGAAAATGCCAAAAATATTTTATAAAATTAACGGCAGAAGTTTTACCGTTAATACTGTTGAACAACTCGGTAGTAAAAGTACAGTAATACGTGTGGTTGCATAGTAGGACACAATATTGATTATTGATGCTTATGAGATAAGTCACTTAGTTTTGTTTTATTAGTATTATTAATGTAATAAAATAAAAAAGCTTTTTATATAAAACAGAATACTTTTATAAAGTTATCTATTTTATTAGACTATAAATAGAATATATTATATTCTATTATGCATAGTATTTTGCATAGTAAAATCTTTTTATATAAAATAGAATACTTTTATAAAGTTATTTGTTTTATTATATTTTAAATAGAATATATTATATTTTATTATGCATAGTGTTTACATAGTGCCTACATAATGTTTGTATAGTATAATCTTTTTATATAAAACAGAATACTTTTATAAAGTTATTCGTTTTATTAGATTATAAATAGAATATATTATATTTTATTTAAAAGATTTTGCTTTAAATACGGATCGTCCGATTAAAAATAAATCAATCTGGACCGTTCATGAATTAGTTACTAAGAAGTCCATTCTTCTATAAATAGAAGCTCATTCCTTCATTATTTCTTACGAATTTACTAAAACTCTAGATAGAGAAATTATAGAGAGAAAGAAGAAAAGTATTCTGCTACTTCACTACTCCTATATCCAGTACTCTTCTTCTTAAGGAAAGGGGTATTATTTCTATTGTATTCATGAAGAGAACTTCTGTTATTCCATTATTTATTATTCTGTTGAAGTAACCTGTATACGCGGGCTATCCTATACTTGGTGAAATTTTTCTGTTATTACAATCTTTATTAATCTGTTGGAATATCCTGTCTGTGCATTTTACGTCGGACCTGGTTCCATCTTTATTTTTCTGTTAGAATATCCTGTCTGTGCATTTTACGCTAGACCCAGTTCCATTCTTTATTATTTTGTTGGAATATCATGTCTGTGCATTTTAAACCGGACCTAGTTCCGTCTTTATTATTCTGCTGGAATATCTTGTCTGTGCGCTTTATACCGGACCTGGTTCTATTATTTATAATTCTGTTGGAATAACCTGCCTGTGTGGTTTATCGCATGCCTGGTGATTTCTTTTGTTATTTCATTCTTTATTATACTCAGTTGGTTAATGTTTTGGCTTCTATACTCCATGAAATTAGTGGAATATCCTTGATATTTGCACTTCATTCGGTATCTTTTCATGAAAATATTCTTCTGAGCATTTTTGAATTTTACTCTATAAATAAGTATCATGTTGACAATTTGGACGTTATTAGTTCATGGATAAATTAATTCTTGAACTTATTTTATTGAATTCTTATATCATTGTTGTCATCCTCATGATTATATTTTGTTGAAAGTCATCTTTGGCCCTGTAGTGCGTAGATGGTCTTGGTATGATTATGACCAGGGATTATTCGGTGTAATCATGACCGTAATGTTATAAATGATGTTGGCCCATAATGCATTGAAGGACAGTTGTTGGCATGATCATGACCATTGATGAATACACGAATATCCTTTGCCCATAGTGCATGGATAATTTGTGGTTGTGATACTAATGAATATCCTTAGTCGTAGTGCATGGATGATGTTGATTATTTATTAAGCTGAGTCCCAGCGATAAAAGTGATAAAAACCTTTTAAATCATAAAAGATAGTAGATTTTATTCTCTACTTGACTCTTTTATTGGATTGCTTGTTCCGCTGCAGTTAAACTTGATGTTTGTTATATTTTATCAGTTTAACACTATTAAAAGTTAATGATAATTTATTTTGCATTATCTTAGTTATAATATTTCTTACTGAGCTAGTTGAGCTCACCCTGTTGCTTTCATTGTTCTCTTCAGGAAATGAGAACGTAGCGGGACTAGTCGGAGAACTGAGTGACGGTTTAGATGATAGCATTAGTAATCCTCACTATTCTATGAAATAGTCTAAAAATAAATGTATTGAGGACTTATTTTGAATTTGAATTCTGTTTAGAAGAAAGTGTTGTATTTAAACTCATAGCTTATGTTTTGTAGTATTTTACACGTCAGTGGTATAATGAAGATTTATTTGTATTTTGTATCATGTATTTGACGACTCAGAATAAGTGATGTATACTTATTTTGGGGGCGTCATAGTTGGTATCAGAGCTTAGGGATATGACCCATGGCTGAGATGTGAGACTAAAACTAGGAGGGGAGAGATGGGGAATTCATTCGCTAGTATGACCTACCTAAGTTTATTTGGTATGTAATTGGTCAGTCAGAGTATATGGATATTATGTTACATGTCAATTAACCTTTGTTTTGTGGCAGTATCTAAAAATGACATCCGAGAATGTTGAGAATAGCAATGGAGCACAGGAGACCGTTGAGGTTCCATATATCAATAATCAGGAAAATGTGCATCAGGAAGGCCATAATCCTCATGCAAATAATAACACTGACCAAATGATGAATGATGAAATATTTAGAGGCTTTATGCAATTTATGCAACATAAGGAGAGAGAGGCTCCTGTCCAAAATGTAGGTGGAAACACTGAAAACTCTCGGACGGTCACCGCTAAGCAGTTCAAGGAGCTGGGATTACCGGAGTTTATTGGAGAGCCAAAACCACTTAAGGCGGAAACGTGGATCAAGCAGATCACTAAGATATTTGATGTCTTGGGATGTGCCGAGGAGCAAAAGGTTCCCCTTGCCACCTTTATGTTGCGAGGAGAGGCAGCTTACTGGTGGGAATCGGTAAAGCGTACTCAACCTGCCACATTGAAGATATCTTGGGAAAAGTTTCAAGAACTGTTCAATGACAAGTACTTTCTCGAAAGTATTCCTTACATGAAGGAGGTAGAGTTCATCAAGTTGGAGCAGAATAATATGACCGTGTCGTAGTACGAAGCTAAGTTTGCCGAGTTGTCCCGGTTTACGTCCCACTTGGTTGATAATGAGGAGATAATGACGCGGATGTTTTTAAGAGGTTTGAAACCGGAGATACGTCAATATCTTATTTCTCATAAACTGTGTTTGTATTCAGATGTTGTAAATAGGGGTCAATTATTGGAGCACGATAATGAGTCAACTCAACTAAGAGAAAGCAGCTGACAAAATGATAATACCAGTGAGAGCAGTTATCGAAGCGGTGACAATAAGCGTGGAGGGAATCAATATGCCAGAAATGGTAACAACTTCGGTGGTAATCATAGCCAAAATAATAAGAATGGACATTTCAAGAAGAGGAGATTCAACAATGATGGAAAGACATCAGCACCAACACCCGTTGTTAAGGAAGGAGAACGACCACCAATCATATGCTTCAAATGCGGAGTGGATGGACATATCAGTCCAGACTGCACGATGTCATCCAAAGCGTGTTATAATTGTGGAAGAGAAGGTCACCTAGCCCGATTTTGTCGTGCACCGAAGACAAGTCCAGTTGGAACGGTGACACAAAATACCGTCCCAAACAAGTTAAAATTAGTAGTTCAAGGGAGAGCTTTTGTTGTGACCTCTCAGAAAGTAAGGAACGGGTAAGCTTATCATAAACTCTAGTGAAGTCTATACTTTATTTGATACCGATTCTACCCATTCTTTTATTTCTTCTACTTGCGCTCAACGATTAAATCTGACTCCAGAGAAATTAGACTTTGACTTATCTGTGAAAACTCTGTTGGGAGAAACCTTCATTACATCCACTGTTTAGTAAGTCTTGTTTGGTTCAAATCGGTACCCTTATATTACCTGTCGATCTTATTTCATTGAAAATACTTGCATTTGATGTGATTCTAGGGATTGATTGGTTAACTACTCATCATGCTAAAATTGATTGTTTTCGTAAGGTTGTTAGCTTTCATATTCCTAATCAACCAATTATGCGAATTCAAGCGACCAAACCATTAAAATCAATCACTGTAATCTCAAGCCATAAAGCTATTCGTTTATTGAAAAATAGATGTCAAGCTTTCTTAGCTCATATCACAGATCTAAACAAAAATATGTCAATTTTGAATGATATTTCTATTGTTAATGAATTTCCTGACGTATTCCCTAAAGAACTTCCTGGCCTACCCCTAGAGCGTAAAATTAAATTTTGTATTGACCTTGAACTCGGTACAAAACCTATATCCAAAGCCCCATATCGAATGGCTCCTATTGAACTTCAGGAGTTAAAGACCCAATTGCAGGAATTGTTAGATATCAGTTTCATTCGACCTAGTACTTCTCCTTGGGGTGCTCCTGTTCTATTCGTGAAGAAGAAAGATGGAAGTATGCGACTTTGTATTGATTATCGGGAGTTAAATCATGTCACCATCAAAAATAAGTACTCGTTGCCTCGCATTGATGACCTGTTTGACCAGTTGCAAGGAGCACAATTCTTTTCAAAGATCGATCTTTGTTCTGGATATCATCAGCTGAAGGTTAGAACTAAGGATATTCTAAAGACTGCCTTTAGAACTCGGTACGGGCATTATGAATTCTTAGTTATGTCTTTTGGATTGACTAATGCTTCTGCTGCCTTCATGGACATGATGAACCGCGTATTCAAGGAATATTTGGATTACTTTGTGGTCGTATTTATTGATGACATCCTTATTTATTCCAAAAGCCGTGAAGAGTATGAGCAACACTTGAGGCTGATACTCCAAAAGCTTCGTGAAAATAAACTTTATGCCAAGTTGAAGAAATGCGATTTCTGGCTTGAAAAAGTGGCATTCCTAGGGCATGTAGTTAAGTCATAGAATATCTGTTGACCCGATAAAGATTGAAGCTATTCAAAGCTTGGAGCAACCCAAATCAGTGACCAAAGTACGTAGCTTTCTCGGCTTAGCTGGTTATTATCGGAGACTCGTGGAAGGGTTTTCTGAATCGCTACTCCACTAACTCAGGTGACTCAGAAAGATACAAAATTCAGTTGGAGCGAGGAATGTGAAAATAATTTTTAAGAACTCAAGAGAAGACTCATTTCAGCACCTGTTCGGACCATACCATCTGGCTCGGAGCGATTTATCATCTACAGTGATGCTTCAGGCAAAGGGTTAGGATGTGTTCTCATGCAACATGGGAAAGTCATAGCCTATGCCTCTCGACAACTCAAAGAATATGAGAGGAATTATCCTACTCATGATCTAGAGTTGGCAACTGTTTTTTTCGCACTTAAAATTTGGCAGCATTACTTGTATGGGGAGAAAGTGGAGATCTTTACGGATCATAAAAGCCTCAAATAATTCTTCACCCAAAAAGAACTTATCTTGCGGCAATGACGTTGGCTTGAACTGTTGAAAGATTATGATCATACCCTCCAGTACCATCCTTAAAAAGCAAACGTGGTAGCTGACGTATTGAGTAGAAGATCATATGCGGGTACGAGTGTGATATTGTCAACGCAAAGACCCATTTTGTGTGACTTGCAAAAGATGGAGATAAAGGTAAAGACTCCGGGGCCCCATGTGATGATGGAAAATTTGCGAGTAGAACCGACTTTAATTGATAAAGTTAAAGCTGCTCAAGCTACAAACCTGGAGCTAATGCGTATGAGGAAGAAAGTTCAAGAAGGTGTCATGTTGGAAGCAAAAATCGATGAGGAAGGAATACTTCGAGTCAACTCCAGACTTTGTGTTTCTAACGATCCTGATTTAAAGTATAACATCATGATGGAGGCGCACAACACACCGTTTGCAATCCATCCTGGGAGTACCAAAATGTATCATGATCTTCGACATACATTTCGTTGGGGCAATATGAAGAGAGAGATAGCGCTGTTTATCTCAAGGTGTCTAACGTGTCAATGAGTCAGGGCGGAGCATCATGTACCAAAAGGTCCATTGCAACCACTTGAAATTTCAAAATGGAAGTGGGAGCACATTACCATGGATTTCATCACCGGCCTTCCCAAGGTTTCTCAAGGTATAGATGTGATTTGGGTCATTGTTGATAGATTGACCAAGTTGACTCATTTCTTACCTATACGAGAAACTTATACACTTGAACGTCTTGCTCGTATGTATATAAACGAGATTATAAGATTGCATGGTATGCCAGTATCCATAGTTTCTGATCGAGACCCAAGATTCACTTCACAATTTTGGGTTAGTTTGTAGAAAGATTTGGGCACTGATTAACGATTTAGTTTGGCATATCATCCTCAAACTCTTGAAGATCAATTAAGACTCTGTGTCCTTGATTTCAAGAGAAGTTGGGACAAGTTCTTACCATTGGTGGAGTTTTCCTACAACAACAGCTATCAGATAAGTATTGGCATGGCTCCATTCGAAGCGTTGTATAGAAGAAAGTGTCATTCTCCAGTATGTTAGGATGAGGTGGGTGAAGCAACTTTGTTGGGACCGGAGTTGGTACGTATGACTACGAAAAAGATTCAAACGATCCGGTAACGTATAAAAACCTCACAAGATCGACAAAAGAGTTATCCTGATCTTCATCGAAAGGACGTAGAATTCGATATTGGAGATCATGTGTTGTTAGGTGTTGCTCCATGGAAAGGAGTTATGAGATTTGGAAAGAGGGGAAAGCTCAATCCTCGATTTATTGGCCCATTTTTAATCCTTGATCGAGTAGGAACTGTGGCCTATAGACTCGCTTTACCGCCAAGTATGTCTAATGTTCATAACATTTTTTACATATCTATGTTACGTAAATATGTGAAAGACCCGCACCACATTATTGAGTTAGAACCGGATGAAATAGCGGAAGATTTAATGTATGAAGAGGTTCTTGTTAAAATCTTGGATAATAAGGATCATGTGCTACTCTCCAAGGTTATACCTCAAGTAAAAGTTTTATGGAGGAACCACGATATTGAGAAAATGACCTGGGAGTTAGAATCTGAAATGAAATCAAGGTATCCTTACCTCTTCGACATATCAGGTACGTACCCTAATTTCGAGGGCTAAATTTCATAAAAATGGGAGGTTGTAAGACCCCAATTTTTTTTTAATAAAGATGAGTTTTCTATAAATATCATTTTTAAATATTATGGAATGAATTTGATATAATGTTATAGTTGTGGGTAATATTTATAAATTTTGCAAAGTACGCAAGTTGTTGTATAATATTCGATTGGTCGGGGAATATTCATTTTAACAGGGAATATTCGTACGACGGCAAAATCATTGGTGGACCCCGCAATGAAATTATTGTCGAATTGAGAAAACGACAAAATTATTTTATGAATTTAACGGCAGAAGTTTTACCGTTAATACTGTCGAACTACTCAGTAGTAAAAATACAGTAATACGAGTGGTTGCATAGTAGCACACAGTATTGATTATTGATGCTTATGTCATAAGTCACTCAGTTTTATTTTATTAGTATTATTAATGTAATAAAACAAATTTTTTTTATATAAAACAGAATACTTTTATAAAGTTATCTATTTTATTATACTATAAATAGAATATATTATATTCTATTATGCATAGTATTTTTTATAGTAAAATCTTTTTATATAAAACAGAATATTTTTATAAAGTTTTTTGTTTTATTAGATTTTAAATATAATATATTATATTTTATTATACATAGTGTTTGCATAGTGCCTGCATAGTGTTTGTATAGTAAAATCTTTTTATATAAAATAACATACTTTTATAAAGTTATTCGTTTTATTAGATTATAAATAGAATATATTATATTTTATTTAAAAGATTTTGCTTTAAATATGGATCGTCCGATTAAAAGTAAATCAATATGGACCGTTCATGAATTAGTTACTATGCAATCCATTCTTCTATAAATAGAAGCTCATTCCTTCATTATTTCTTACGAATTTACTGAAACTCTAGACAGAGAAATTATAGAGAGAAAGAAGAAAAGTATTCTGCTACTTCACTACTCCTATATCCAGTACTCTTCTTCTTAAGGTAAGGGGTATTATTTCTTTTGTATTCATGAAGAGAACTTCTGTTATTCCATTATTTATTATTCTGTTGAAATAACCTGTATATGCGGGCTACCCTATACTTGGTGAAATTCTTCTGTTATTACATTCTTTATTATTCTGTTTGAATATCATGTCTGTGTATTTTACGCCGGACCTGGTTCCGTCTTTATTATTCTGTTTGAATATCATGTCTGTGTATTTTACGCCGGACCTGGTTCCATTCTTTATTATTTTGTTGGAATATCCTGTCTGTGCATTTTATGCCGGACCTGGTTCCGTCATTATTATTATGTTGGAATATTCTGTCTATGTGATTTACACCGGACCTGGTTCTATTATTTATAATTCTGTTGGAATAACCTACCTGTGCATGCTATCGCATGCCTGGTGATTTCTTTTGTTATTCCATTCTTTATTATACTCAGTTGGTTAAAATTTTGGCTTCTATACTCCATGAAATTAGTGGAATATCATTAATATTTGCGATTCATCCAGTATCTTTTCAAGAAAATATTCTTCTAAGCATTCTTGAATTTTACTCTACAAAGAAGTATCATGTTGACAATTTGGACGTTATTAGTTCCTGGATAAATTAATTCTTGAACTTATTTTATTGAATTCTTATATCATTGTCATCATCCTCATTTTTATATTTTGTTGAAAGTCATCTTTGGCCCTGTAGTGCATAGATGGACTTGGTATGATTATGACCAGGGATTATTCGGTGTAATTATGACCGTAATATTATAAATGATGTTGGCCCATAGTGCATTGATGGATAGTTATTGGCATGATCATGACCATTGATGAATACATGAATATCTTTAGCCCATAGTGCATGGATAATTTGTGGTTGTGATATTAATGAATATCCTTGGTCGTAGTGCAGGAATGATGTTGATTATTTATAAAGCTCTGAGTCCCAGCGATAAAAAGTGATAAAAACCTTTTAAATCATAAAAGATAGTAGATTTTATTCTCTACTTGACTCTTTTAATGGATTGCTTGTTTCGCTGCAGTTAAACTTGATGTTTGTTATATTTTATCAGTTTAATACTGTTGAAGGCTAACGATAATTTATTCTGCATTATCTTAGTCATAATATTTCTTACTGGGCTAGTTGAGCTCACCCTTTTGCTTTCATTGTTCTCTTCAGGAAATGAGAACGTTGCGGGGACTAGTCGGGGAACTGAGTGACGGTTTAGATGATAGCATTAGTAGTCCTCACTATTCTATGAAATAGTGTGAAAATAAATGTATTGAGGACTTATTTTGAGTTTTAATTCTGTTTAGAAGAAAGTGTTGTATTTAAACTCACAGCTTATGTTTTGTCGTATTTTACACGTCAGTGGTATAATGAAGATTTATTTGTATTTTGTATCATGTATTTGACGACACAGAATAGGTGATGTATACCTATTTTGGGGGCGTCACAGTTGGTATCAGAGCTTAGGGATATGGTAACTGGCTGAGATGTGAGACTAGAACTAGGAGGGGAGAGACGGGAAATTCCTTCGCTAGCAAAGTATAGGGATATTATGTTACATATCAATTAACCTTTGTTTTGTGGCAGTATCTAAAAATGACATCCGAGAATGTTGAGAATAGCAATGGAGCACTGGAGACCGTTGAGGTTCCACATATCAATAATCAAGATAATGTGAATAAGGAAGGCGACAATCCTCATTCAAACAACAACACTGACCAAATGATGAATGATGAAATATTTAGAGGCCTTATGCAATTCATGCAACATCAGGCGAGAAAGGCTCCTGTCCAAAATGTTGGTGGAAACACTGAAAACTCTCGGACGGTCACCGCTAAGCAGTTTAAGGAGCTGGGACCACCGGAGTTTATTGGAGAGCCAAAACCACTTAAGGCGGAAGCGTGGATCAAGCAGATCACCAAGATATTTGATGTCTTGGGATGCGCCGAGGAGCAAAAGGTTCCCTTTGCCACCTTTATGTTGCGAGGAGAGGCAGATTACTGGTCGAAATCGGTAAAGCATACTAAACCTTCCGCATTGAAGATGTTTTGGGAAAAGTTTCAAGAACTGTTCAATGACAAGTACTTTCCCGTAAGTATTCGTCACATGAAGGAGGTAGAGTTCATCAAGTTGGAGCAGAATAATATGACCGTGTCGCAGTACAAAGCTAAGTTTACCGAGTTGTCCCGGTTTACGTCCCACTTGGTTGATAATGAGGAGAGAATGACGCGGATGTTTTTAAGAAGTTTAAAACTGTGGACACGTCAATATCTTATTTCTCATGAACTGTGTTTGTATTCAGATGTTGTAAATAGGGCTCAGTTATTGGAGCGCGATAACGAGTTAACTCAACCAAGAGAAAGCAGCCGACAAAATGATAATATCAGTGAGAGCAGTCATCGAAGCGGTGACAACAAGCGTGGAGGGAATCAACATGTCAGAAATGGTAACCACTTCGGTGGTAATCATGGCCAAAATAATAAGAATGGACATTTCAAGAAGAGGATATTCAACAACGATGAAAAGACGTCGGCACCAACACCCGTTGTTAAGGAAGGAGAACGACCACCAATCATATGCTTCAAATCCGGAGTGGAGGGACATATCAGTCCAAACTGTGCGATGCCATCCAAAGCGTATTATAATTGTGGAAGAGAAGGTCACCTAGCCCGATTTTGTCGTGCATCGAAGACAAGTCCAGTTGGAACGGTGACACAAAATACCGTCCTAGACAAGTCAAAATCAGTAGTTCAAGGGAGAGCTTTTGTTGTGACCTCTCAGAAAGCAAGGAATCCGAACGAGGTCATCATGGGTAAGCTTATCATAAACTCTAGTGAAGTCTATACCTTATTTGATACCGGTTCTACCCATTCTTTTATTTCTCCTACTTGCGCTCAACGATTAAATTTGACTCCGGAGAAATTAGACTTTGACTTATCTGTGGAAACTCCGTTGGGAGAAACCTTCATTACATCCACTGTTTATAAGTCTTGTTTGGTTCAAATCGGTACCCTCACATTACCTGTCGATCTTATTTCATTGAAAATACTTGCATTTGATGTGATTCTAGGGATTAATTGGTTAACTACTCATCAAGCTAAAATTGATTATTTTCGTAAGGTTATTAGCTTTCATATTCCTAATCAACCAATTATGCGAATTCAAGCGACCAAACCATTAAAATCAATCACTGTCATCTTAAGCCATAAAGCTATTCGTTTATTAAAAACGGATGTCAAGCTTTCTTAGCTCATATCACGGATCTAAACAAAAATACGTCAGTTTTGAATGATATTTCTATTGTTAATGAATTTCCTGACGTATTCCCTGAAGAACTTCCTGGCCTACCCCTAGAGTGTGAAATTGAATTTTTTATTGACCTTGAACCCGGTACAAAACCCATTTTCAAAGCCCCATATCGGATGGCTCCTATTAAACTCAAGAGTTAAAGACCCAATTGCAGGAATTGTTAGATATCGGTTTCATTCGACCTAGTACTACTCCTTGGAGTGCTCCTGTTCTATTCGTGAAGAAGAAAGATGGAAGTATGCGACTTTGTATTGATTATCGGGAGTTAAATCATGTCACCATCAAAAATAAGTACCCGTTGCCTCACATTGATGACCTGTTTGACCAGTTACAAGGCGCACAATTCTTTTCAAAGATCGATCCTCGTTCTGGATATCATCAGCTGAAGGTTAAAACTGAGATATTCCAAAGACTGCCTTCAGAACTCGGTACGAGCATTATGAATTCTTAGTTATGTCTTTTGGATTGACTAATGCTCCTGCTTCCTTCATGGATATGATGAACCGAGTATTCAAGGAATATTTGTATTACTTTGTGGTCGTTTTTATTGATGACATTCTTATTTATTCCAAAAGCCGTGAAGATCATGAGCAACACTTGAGGCTGATACTCCAAAAGCTTCGTGAAAACAAACTTTATGCCAAGTTGAAGAAATGCGAGTTCTGGCTTGAAGAAGTGGCATTCCTTGGGCACGTAGTATCAAGTCATGGAATATCTATTGACCCAACAAAGATTGAAGCTATTCAAAGCTGGGAGCAACCCAAATCAGTGACCGAAGTACGTAGCTTTCTCGGCTTAGCTGGTTATTATCTGAGATTCGTGGAAGGGTTTTCTCGAATCACTACTCCACTAGCTCAGTTGACTCGAAAAGATACAAAATTCAGTTGGAACGAGGAATGTAAAAATAGTTTTCGAGAACTCAAGAGAAGACTCATTTCAGCACCTGTTCGGACCATACCATCTGGCTCGGAGGGATTTGTCATCTACAGTGATGCTTCGGGCAAAGGGTTAGGATGTATTCTCATGCAACATGGGAAAGTCATAGCCTATGCCTCTCTACAACTCAAAGAATATGAGAGGAATTATCCTACTCAGGATCTAGAGTTGGCAGCTGTTGTTTTTGCACTTAAAATTTGGAGGCATTACTTGTATGGGGAGAAAGTGGAGATCTTTACGGATCATAAAAGCCTCAAATAATTCTTCACCCAAAAGGAACTTATAATGCGGCAACGACGTTGGCTTAAACTATTGAAAGATTATGATCATACCCTCTAGTACCATCTTGAAAAAACGAACGTGGTAGCTAACGTATTGAGTAGAAGATCATATGCGGGTACGAGTGTGATATTGTCAACGCAAAGACCCATTTTGTGTGACTTGCAAAAGATGGAGATAGAGTTAAAGACTCCGGGGCCCCATGTGATGATGACGAATATACGAATAGAACCAACTTTAATTGATAAAGTTAAAGCTGCTCAAGCTACAGACCTGGAGCTGATGCGTATGAGGAAGAAAGTGCAAGAAGGTACTATACCGGAAGCAAAAATTGATGAGGAAGGAATACTTCGAGTCAACTCCAGACTTTGTGTTCCTAACGACCCTGATTTAAAGTATAACATCATGATGGAGGAACACAACACACCGTTCGTAATCCATACTGGGAGTACCAAAATGCATCATGATCTTCGACATACATTTTGGTGGGGCAATATGAAGAGAGAGATAGCGTTGTTTATCTCAAGGTGTCTAACGTGTCAATGAATTAGGGCGGAGCATCATGTACCAAAAGGTCCATTGCAACCACTTAAAATTTCAGAATGGAAGTGGGAGCACATTACCATGGATTTCGTCACCGGTCTTCCCAAGGTTTCTCAAGGTATAGATGCGATTTGGGTCATTGTTGATAGATTGACCAAGTCGGCTCATTTCTTACCTATACGAGAAACTTATACACTTAAACGTGTGAGGACTCCAAACTCGGGTACTTGAAACCCGAACTCGGTTCTTCACGATACCATTTCTATGAGCGGAATAATACTAATAATAATAACAATAATATAAAAGATCAACTTAATTTACATAATTATCAGAGTCTAGCTCCCAAGTACGTAACCTTTAAACATTCATTGCAACCCATGATAGATAATAAATATCATACTTATCTTAATATCATCAAACTATTACATAACATAGTAATTCATTCATTCAGCAACCTTCCCTTTTCCTTTGTTCTTAGCAGAGCTCTCTAGTCGTTCGCACTTAGCTGAAAATATTTAAATTTAAGCAAGGATGAGCATTTGAGTGCCCAGCAAGTAATAGCATATATATATATATATATATATATATATATATATATATAAGCTTAAAGGATTTAAATATTTTCTTTGTACTATTCTTCTACAACCAGTCAATAGTTGTGAAGTATTCTGAATTGATAATAATAACATAACAACTCTCTTTCAAATTTTTGAAACTTCATAATGACTATAACTGGGGTTATGGTGACATGCCATGAACGTTGTTTTCATTTTCGAAAAGGTTAAACAGAAATTCATCTGTTAACCGACATAACTTACGGGCATGGGGGGTGATCAGTTCGTTATGCCCTGCATTGATCAATACTACATTACAAGAACGATAGGATCGTTCACTCTGTTCCGCCTTGGGCGCATAAACATTTTCCCGTGAAGGGATGTTCATACTTGTCTGGGTTTCAAACCAAAGGTTTTATCTTGTTCAACAATAATCTATAATTCAACATATATATATACGGGTAATTGACAAAGGTATATCAACATGTGATTAAATACAATGATTATCCAAGTGGGGACACTTGTTTAACCATTCTAGAAATTAACGAACAAAATATATATATCTGAGTTACCATATACTAACATGTTGATAATCAATGAGCTTATATAATATAAGGTTAATAATCTGTACAGTAATAATATAGTTTAGAAACATTCTTACTCATGTTCATTGCATAAAGAAAATGCAATGGTTAGATACTTGCTTGAAGCGCTGCTTACAGTTTGCAATTTGGATTTATCGCTTATCTCACGACCTATCATTAGTAAGATCGTTCGTTCTATTAGAACAACATACTTTAACACATAACACTGTTTACTGCAGTCAACTCATACCCTACTCACATTGGCACATAGATTTAACAACCATTGAATCACAAATAATCACTTATCTAATCACATTATCTAAGTCCAGATCAATTTCTGAAACATATCGGTCTACCGACAGCTTTATCGGGTAAATATCGAGTCTAATACTCTATTTTGTAACTCAATATCTGTACGTATCAGTCATATTATTTTTAAATGACTTATAATAATTTTAAAACATTTATTATGATTTATCATAAATTTTCAAACATTGGAATCATATTTAAATGATTTAAATACTAATCAATTCTATTATCATTAATATCTAATTAGTATTAAACTATTAATGAAATCATTTCTAAAATATTAAAGTTATTTATAATAACTTGAAATACTTTTAAAATATTAAAATTACCCTTAAATGATTTTTAAAACATTTAAAATCATTTCTAAATAATTACCATTATTATCAAAGTATTAATGTTCTATTTATCAAAATATTAAAAGTTATTATTCATAACTTAAAATATTTTTAATTCATTTCTATCCCTCTTAAATGATTTTTAACTTAATAAAACAATTTTTAAACTATTTATTTAATATAATTAATTAATAAATTTAATATTATTAATAATAACTTAATAATCATTAATATTAATTCATTAATGAAATTATCCTTTAAATATCAAAAGTTATATTTTATAACTTAAAATATCTTTAAACACTTTATTTTCATTTAAAATGATTATTACAATATTAAAATTATTTTTAAACTAAATTATTTAATATAATTATTAAATAACTTTAATATCATTAATAATAATTAATTAATGAAATTTATCCTTAAATATTAAAAGTTATATTTTATAACTAAAAATATTTTTAAATACCTATTATTATTTAAAATGATTTTTAATATAATAAAATCATTTTTAATCAATTTATTTAATATATTTAGTAAATAAATTAATTACCATTAATATTTAAATATTAATAAAATTTATCACAAAATATTAAAAGTCATTAAAAATAACTTAAAATATTTTCTTATATCATAATATAATTTTTAATGATTTTTCAAATATTAAAATTATTTTTAAATAATTTATTTAATATTATAATTAAATAAATTAAATACTTTTAATATTCCAAAAATATTAAATATTTATGAAATATATTTAAAATAATTAAAAACTAATTTTTGGAATTTATAAATAATTTTTAATAATTTTATTTTGTATTTTTAATAATTAAAAACTATTTTTTTTCTATTTATTAATTAATTTCCGGAAAATAATATATCATCTATCACTAAAGACCACCTATAGCGACAGAACCGTCACTATAGGTGTTCTTCATGTTCTTTGCCAAACCCAGAAACTCATAGGCAGTTTGCCAGGTACCATGTTTGACCAACAATGATTCAGTGGGTGCTGTGATTATAGGAATGCTATTGAGCAGATCATGTAGAACTAGTGCAAGACTACAAGATCAAACGACCAACATGTTCATACATCACACAAGCAAAGAGATCTAATCGTCCAAAGTAGCTGTCAAAGTTGTTCTTCATTTCTGGGTTACCCAGAAATGAAGAACAATTCATGAGGCCTACTTTGGGCTTCCACAACTTGTATAATATGAAATGTTTATGTGATATAATGCATTCAGTGTATACCCAACATGACAAGGAAGAGTTATAATACATTATATCACTAAAACAACAACAGATCAAACGTAAAAAGGCCGGTCAAACCATGTCAGCCATCATGCTATTGTGTTTTCTGGGTTACCCAGAAAACACAAACCGTGAGCTTTATGCTTGGTTTGACCTTAATCCAAATCCAATCGGTTTACATTTTAAGTGATATAAGAGCATAATCATGTAGTCCATGTAACAAACTATAAACTTATTACAACATCATGACTAAAACATCAACAACCTGACAGATCAGAGCCCAAGAACATCTTGTCAGACGCTTCTGGGCCTGATCTGGGCTACCCAGAAACTTTGCAAGTCATGGTCGGTCAACGCAGTTTGACCTTCCACAACTTGCAATATACATACGATCTAAGCCTGATTCCAAGCCCAGATCCAAGAGAACATATCAGACTACAACTACAAAGTTTCAAAACACAAAATTCGTAACAGATCACAGAGATATAAGGTCTGACATTTCTTGTCAGACTTTCTGGGCAAATTCTGGGTTTCAAAAACAGCCGGTCAATGCCGGTCAACCTACTTTGACCTTAAATAACTTTTAATCTACAACAGATATGACTTTGATTCTTTTTGCAGATTAAAGACAACATTGCAAGCTACTATTAACAACTTAAAAATAACACAAAACATAATCGAGCAAGGATATGTGGCCTCTGACATTCGTTGTCAGACCACAGAACCAAGTTTTTTCTAAATTTTTAAGATGTTATGGATCTAACATCTAGCAACCCAGATCATCCATAGACACTAGATTTAACATGTTTAACACAAAAAAACTAACATCTAACAATAGATCGTTGGACAGAAATCATGGCTAGGGTTTATACCTTCTATGAACGATTCTTGATTTCTGACTTATGATTTGATATAGATGATCGTGGGGCTTTGATTTAGAACTGATATACTTGTATATTTTGAAGGTTAGAGAGAGAGAGAGCTTAGTTTGAGAATTGTGAAAAATATAAGTAGCAAAATGACATTTCTCTCTCTTTAAATCTATTTATACAACTTGAATGCAATGTATTTGGCTGGTGTAGGTGACTTGTTATTGTTATTTTGAGCACATGGGGTGGTTGAAGTGGTTTAACCACTCAACCTATTGTCAAAACCTATTTGTTAGCCAAAATAATGCATTAGGGGCAAAATGGTAAATTGATAAATCATTTAATGGCAAAATTGGAACTTGGCAAACCCTTAGGGTTTAACCCTAAGGTTTAGCACAAAATGAAGGATTTTCCCACTAGGGTTTACACAAAATAAAAATTAAATAAAAAATTAAATAAATTTTAGTTTCTAAAATTTTGAAATTAGGATTTTCTAATTATGATTAATTATTTAATTACTTTATACAGTAACATTAGGGTTTAGATCATATAATTATCATTAACCTTACTAATTTAGCAATTAGGGTTTACAATTTTGGTAATTAGAGTTATTAAAATATAATTAGGTTTTCTAATTATCAAATTAGGGTTTCCAAAATTAGCAATTGAGATTATAATACAATAACACAATTACAACTAATCTCGAATTCTAATTTAAATTTCAAATTAGGGTTTCTCATTTCTAAAAATTATTTAGGGTTTCTAGATTATAATTAGGGTTTTCTAGAAATTAGGGTTTCTAGAATTTTAATTAGGGTTCACCTAATTAATACATTTAATACACGACATAAATTATATAACACACTTATAAAATATTCTTGTACTCTAATTTGGATCTCAGATTAGGATTTAACATTATTACTAGGGTTTGGTCATAATACATCGTAATTGACCTACCATTATCAATACGGAAATACAGTACATAATCATAGCACTGAAAAATCAAAATATAATTAATATTATATTATTATTCTCATACCTTGACAATAATCTAAAATTAGGGTTTGGATTCCATATCTGATTTATTCTTCATATATAACTTTAATAATTAAGGTAAAATAATTAACTTAATAATCTGTACTAAAATTCATATAATAAAATAATTATTATAATTATTCTAAAAATCACTCCATATATATTATTTAAATAATATATGATTATATTTTTATGGAAAATAATTAATAAACATATTTCTACTATAAAATTAATTATTATAAGAATGTACTTTATAATAATCAATAATTCTAAAATAAAGTTATTTGTAAATATTTATGTAATAAATATATTTTTATTTACCACATAAATACACATACACATTATCTTGTGCAAATCATCATCCTTAAATAAATAAATAAAAAATTTATGCGCAAAATTTCTTATTTTTTTTATGTAGAAAATATCGAGTTGTTACAGAACGTCTTGCTAGTATGTATATAAACGAGATTGTAAGATTGCATAGTATGCCAGTATCCATAGTTTCTGATCGAGACCCAAGATTCACTTCACGATTTTGGGTTAGTTTGTAGAAAGCTATGGGCACTGATTTACGATTTAGTTTTGCATATCATCCTTAAACGGACAGGCAGTCGGAGAGGACTATTCAAACTCTTGAAGATCTATTAAGACTCCGTGTCCTTGATTTCAAGGGAAGTTGGGACAAGTTCTTACCATTGGTGAAGCTTTTCTACAATAACAGCTATTAAGCAAGTATTGGCATGGCTCCATTCGAAGCGTTGTATGGAAGAAAGTGTCATTCTCCAGTATGCTGGGATGAGGTGGGTGAAGCAACGTTGTTGGGACTGGAGTTGGTACATATGACTACGAAAAATATTCAAATGATCCGGCAACGTGTAAAAACCTCACAAGATCGACAAAAGAGTTATGCTGATCTTCATCGAAAGGACGTATAATTCGATATTGGAGATCATGTGTTGTTACGTGCTGCTCCATGGAAAAAAGTTACGAGATTTGGAAAGAGGGGAAAGCTCAATCCTCGATTCATTGGCCCATTTTTAATCCATGATCGAGTAGGAACTGTAGCCTATAGACTCGCTTTACCGCCAAGTATGTCTCGTGTTTATAACGTTTTTCACATATCTATGTTACGTAAATATGTGAAAGACCCGCACCACATTATTGAGTTAGAACCGGACGAAATAGCGGAAGATTTAATGTATGAAGAGGTTCTTGTTAAAATCTTGGATAATAAGGATCATGTGCTACGCTCCAAGGTTATACCTCAAGTTAAAGTTTTATGGAGGAACCACGATGTTGAGGAAATGACCTGGGAGTTAGAATCTGAAATAAAATCAAGGTATCCTTACCTCTTCGACATATTAGGTACGTACCCTAATTTCTAGGGCGAAATTTCATAAGAAGGGGAGGTTGTAAGACCCCAATTTTTTTAATAAAGATGAGTTTTCTATAAATATCATTTTTAAATATTATGGAATGAATTTGATATAATGTTATAGTTGTGGGTAATATTTATAAATTTTGCAAAGTACGCAAGCTGTTGTATAATATTCGACTGGTCGAGAAATATTCGTTTTAACAGGGAATATTCGTACGACGGCACAATCATTGGTGAAACCCACAACGAAATTATTGTCGAATTGAAAAAACGACAAAAATATTTTATGAATTTAACGGCGAAAGTTTTACCGTTAATACTGTTGAACTACTCGGTAGTAAAAGTACAGTAATACGAGTGGTTGCATAGTAGCACACAGTATTAATTATTGATGCTTATGTTATAAGTTACTCAGTTTTATTTTATTAGTATTATTAATGTAATTAAATAGAAAAGCTTTTTATATAAAACAGAATACTTTTATAAAGTTATCTGTTTTATTATACTATAAATAGAATATATTATATTCTATTATGCATAGTGTTTCGCATAGTAAAATCTTTTTATATAAAACATAATATTTTTATAAAGTTATTTATTTTATTAGATTTTAAATAGAATATATTATATTTTATTATGCATAGTATTTGCATAGTGCCTGTATAGTATTTGCATAGTAAAATCTTTTTATATAAAACAGAATACTTTTATAAAGTTATTCGTTTTATTAGATTATAAATAGAGTATATTATATTTTATTTAAAAGATTTTTCTTTAAATATGGATCGTCCGATTAAAAGTAAATCAATATGGACCGTTCATGAATTAGATACTATGCAGTTCATTCTTCTATAAATAGAAGCTCATTCCTTCATTATTTCTTAAGAATTCACTGAAACTCTAGAGAGAGAAATTATAAAGAGAAAGAAAAAAAGTATTATGCTATTTCACTACTCCTATATCCAGTACTCTTCTTCTTAAGGTAAGGGTATTATTTCTTTTGTATTCATGAAGAGAACTTCTATTATTCCATTATTTATTATTCTGTTGGAATAACCTGTATATGCGGGCTACCCTATACTTGGTGAAATTCTTCTGTTATTACATTCTTTATTATTCTGTTGGAATATCTTGTCTGTGTGTTTTACGCCGGACCTGGTTCCGTCTTTATTATTCTGTTGGAATATCCTATCTGTGCGTTTTATGCCGGACCTAGTTCCATTCTTTATTATTCTGTTGGAATATCCTGTCTGTGCATTTTACGCCGAACCTGGTTCCGTCTTTATTATTCTGTTAGAATTTCCTGTCAATGCGTTTTACGCCGGACCTGGTTCTATTATTTATAATTCTGTTGGAATAACCTGCCTGTGCGGGCTATCGCATGCCTGGTGATTTCTTTTGTTATTCCATTCTTTATTATACTCAGTTGGTTAAAGTTTTGGCTTCTATACTCTATGAAATTAGTGGAATATCCTTGATATTTGCGCTTCATCCAGTATCTTTTCATGGAAATATTCTTCTGAGCATTCTTAAATTTTACTCTACAAAGAAGTATCATATTGACAATTTGGACGTTATTAGTTCCTGGATAAATTAATTCTTGAACTTGTTTTATTGAATTCTTATATCATTGTCATCATCCTCATGTTTATATTTTGTTGAAAGTCATCTGTGGCCCTGTAGTGCATAGATGGACTTGGTATGATTATGACCAGGGATTATTCGGTGTAATCATGACCGTAATGTTATTAATGATGTTGGCCCGTAGCGCATTAATGGAAAGTTGTTGGCATAATCATGACCATTGATGAATACACGAATATCCTTAACCCATAGTGTATGGATAATTTGTGGTTGTGGTACTAATGAATATCCTTGGCCGTAGTGCAGGGATGATGTTTGTAAACACTCAAAATTTTCTGTACACCTGTCACTAACATTGTAGGAGAGCAGATTCGTCTTTTAAGAGGGAACCCTGAAAGACGATCCATATCCATACCAGATACTACCGGAAGTTCAGCATCAACTCCAGATCGTAATCTGGGAGTAACAATTCCAATCTCGGAGATAACCCCGAGGCATGCAGATACAATACCGGAACACACACCGGAGAAGACCGATTAATCTCGGAGATAACCCCGAGTTATCCAGTCTCAGTCCCAACCATGGGAATAGCCACCAACCTTGGTGATAACCCCAAGGAATGCAATTTTGGTGATAACCCTGAAAATGCTTGTTACAAGTGCGACCAGCTTCAATCTCGACGCTCACAACGAGATCCACTATACCAGCCCGGTGATAACATCGGGAAGACAAACACACCTCAAGGATGACAATGAGCAACATCTGCTTTATCAGCCTAATTCGGCGATAACACCGATGAGGGGCAACATCGTCATCTGACCAACACGATGTCACGCCACGTCACCTCAACATCTCTACACAACAGTGTCCAACAAGACTTACCAATCCTGAGTGACTATTGTGCGGGGTAACGGATGAAAGTTGAAGCTTGAAGACCGGAGGGCACCGTCCCATCTTCAATGACTTCGCACAAACTCTAATCCCATGCCATCGTATAACTCTTGACAACGACGATCCGAAATAGGTGCTGTATACCTCAAACGGATGCCCGGATTGCACTTCTAAAAGTTCGAGTGGACATTACAGTGCTTGAGTGCACGTACTTCGAGATGACCCGAGCCGAGAAACCTGGGCCCACCCGCGTTACCTTTGGTACACCTATGGATCCACCCTCTATAAATAGAGGGCTTGGGGTGGCCATTTTGTAAGAGGAAACGGCGAGGAAGCCCTGCCCAATTTGCTCTGTACTCACCCCAGACTGAGTGCTTTCTCATTTTAAACACTCGTGAGCTCACATATAGCTTATTTTATACCTACAAAAGCCAATTTTTACCCACTTTAAAGATATTGAAGTCTTCTTTGGCAGCCCACTGTAAGCCTTCTTTCAAATTTTAAAATTTTTCTCTTCATCTTTGCACACGCCCTTCTATACGTTGAGAGTCGTGTTGCACACTTTTGCCCGGACTTCGGTCCGTGGTTTATTTTTAGTTTGTATATACATACATATATATATATATATATATATATATATATATATATATATATATATATATATATATATATATATATATATATATATATATATAGACTAACATTATCGAGTTATGCCTCGATTGAGCCTAAACTTTGGTCTTGAGCTTTTAATTGCTTTTGTATATATATACATTTATATATATGAACTGCATGTCAAACTCTGTTCGATGAGCCTAAACTTATTTCTAGTGCGTTTAATGGCTTTCTTATATATATAATTTTATATATGAACTGCTATCGAACTTTGTTCGGTGAGCCTGGATTTCACATCTGGTGCGTTTAATGCTTTATATATATATATATATATATATATATATATATACATTTCGTCCCACCTGGAGTTTACTTCGTGCTGGTTGACCGTTTTTACCGCTTTCTATACATTTCGTCCCGCCTGGAGTTTCCTCCGTGGCAGTTGATAGCTTTTACAGGTTTATTTATATTTCTGATCCCCCATGGAGGTGCTTCGTGGTTGGTGATCATGTCTGTATAGATATTTACAGCTTTTATATATATACCTGCTTACTGCTTTCATATAAATTGCGGTATTCTGTGCGCCTAGGAATCATGTGATCACAGATTCATCCCATTGGATCTAGATTCGGTTCCCGTGATGGACATTTTTAGCTGTAAGCAGCTTGTAAATTATTCTGTGATGTTTGAATTTCCTCTGATGGTTTTCATACTCACGAGGAATTCAACACCTTTTTGTACATTATTTTCGTACGGATGCCTCGCATCTGTCAAATAAAATCAATCGAGCCGAATACGGAATAAAATGGGAGTGTAGAAGGTCTTAATTACTATTGAGCATCAAGGTTTGAAAAACCTCTTTTATAAAAATCACTGCCATATCTTGCTTAGAATTGAATTTTTACATAAAATTCAAACCCTGTGTATATAGGTGCGAACGAGGCCTCACACTACTTCCAAATAACAGCACATTGACCTACACACACACATTCAGATAATAGTTTCTTGAAAAGAGGCGGTCACCGTGGTAACACGGATGTCGGGGGGTGCCTAACACCTTCCCTTCGCATAACCAAGTCCCTGGACCCTAATGAATCTCGGTTTCACCGACCCATTTAGTAGTGTCACATCACTAGGTCAATGTACAAATCTTTTCTCGGTTGTATTGGTACAACCATTTAAAAAACCAACTGGCGACTCTTAACAGTCCATCGTCGACATTATACATGTCAGACCTTTTTCACTTATTTTTTCAAACAAATCTCACCTAAAATGAGAACACCAAAGAACAAGTAACGGAAAGGGACAATTAAAAAATCCCGACGTCGACAATATTGATTATTTATTAAGCTGAGTCCCAGCGATAAAAGTGATAAAAACCTTTTAAATCATAAAAGATAGTAGATTTTATGCTCTCCTTGACTCTTTTAATGGATTGCTTGTTCCGCTGCAGTTAAACTTGATGTTTGTTATATTTTATCAGTTTAACACTGTTGAAGGCTAACGATAATTTATTCTGCATTATCTTAGTCATAATATTTCTTACTGGGCTAGTTGAACTCACCCTTTTGTTTTCATTGTTCTCTTCAGAAAATGAGAACGTAGCGGGGACTAGTCGGGGAACTAAGTGACGGTTCAGATGATAGCATTAGTAGTCCTCACTATTCTATAAAATAGTGTGAAAATAAATGTATTGAGGACTTATTTTGAGTTTGAATTCTGTTCAGAAGAAAGTGTTGTATTTAAACTCACAGCTTATGTTTTGTCGTATTTTACACGACAGTTGTATAATTAAGTTTTATTTGTATTTTGTACCATGCATTTGACGACTCAGAATAAGTGATGTATACCTATTTTGGGGGCGTCACAGCAGACTTCTTTTCTCCCTTCTCTCTATAATTTCTCTCTGTAATAATTGCTCTATAACTTTAGTGAATTGGTAAAAAATAATGAAGGAATGAGCTTCTATTTATAGAAAAATATAGTTTCAATAATTACATATTTTGGGGCTCGAAATATTACAGTATAATACCTTCATCTTTTTCTTCATTTTTAATTTAGTTCTGCAAGTATTATCAAACTTGCACCATCACCCCTAATAGTAAATAATGTGAATTAATAGTAAATCACGTGAATCAATAGTTCTAGACATGTGAAAATACGAATTACAGTATAGTACCTCCATCTATACCTCCATTTTTAACTTAGTCATGCAAGTATTATCAATCTTGCACCACCACCCCTAATAGTACAAGAATGTGAATCAATAGTACACACATGTGAACAAATAGTTATAATCATGTGAATTAATAGCAATTAATTGCTTATTTATCCGATTAATTACCTGATTGGTCAGTATAACTTCCAGATATAAATTAATATCGAAATAAATGTCGATTTCCACTAACACTAATAATTCCAACACAATGGAACTATCAATTTCATTTTTAATCAACACGAACTTATTCATCATTAATATTATAACGCACAATATTTAACAACCATGTCATTCCCAGGAAAGATGGGGCTTTCCGATAAGGATTTCTCCCTATTGGCGCGCAATTAGATTATCTAACCTCTCCTTGACATAACTTCTAGACATTGTCAATATTACAAATAATAATATGAATAACTTTGTCGTCTCAATTATTGATTTAATAATATAACATATTATACAGATGATACTGTGACAATAATTGAATCAATAATATGAGAGACATGATGCATCAATTACTGTAGCAACAATTGAATATAACTGAGTGACTTCTCACGTAAGCATCAATAATTAATATCGTTTGCTACTATGCAACCACGCGTATTACTGTACTTTTACTACCGGGCAGTTCAACAGTTTAACGGTAAAACTTCCGCCGTTATTTTTATAAAAAGATAATTATGTCGTTTTCTAACTATAACAATACTTTCGTTGTGGGGTCCACCAATGATTGTGTCGTCGTACGAATATTCCCCGACCAATCGAATATTATATAACCACTTGATTACTTTGCAAAATTTGTAAATATTACCCATAACCATAACATTATATCAAATCCACATCATAATATTCAAAAAATATATTTCTAGAAAATTTTTCTTTATTCATAAAAGTTGGGGTCTTACGTTTACCATCCTAGATGGAACACATCTACAATGTGTTTAACATTTCTATGTTGTGCCCATAAATGCTTGACTATAAGCACGTGATATCTTATGAGCCAATTCAAGTATAGAAGAATCAAACTTAGGAGGAAATTGATGTCCAAGTAATAGATAAGAAAGAGCAAACTTTGAGCAATAAAACTATATCTTTTATAAAAGTAATTTGGTGAAACGACAACGCCGAGGAGGCTACATGGGAGTTAGAGGATAAAATGAGGAGTGAATATCCCCATCTATTTGCGTAACCTTGTACCAATTCTAAGGACGGAATGATGTAATACCCGAGGATTTTTAGAATATTATTAATAATTATGTTAATAAAAGTCGAATATTTATTTGAATATAATTAAATATTGTTGTAGCATGGAGTACAGTGATTCTATTAAAATAAGTTAAGTATTTGAGAACTATATAACAAGAAAGGTAATGTGGTGCAATTGATAAAAATTTTAATTTAAAGTTTATGATAATTGTCTAGTGTAGCATGATGAAAGACTAAGAGATGCATTAAGTGAATTAATAGAGGAATAATTCAATAGGAGAAAGATTAATAGATATTATATTATTTTATGAATTGTTATTATAAGTAGTTGCCTATAATTAAGTAATAAGGTAATTTCATGCATAAGATATCGAATAAGGCGTTTAACTAGTAGTTATTAATTTGGGGTTGAACTAATTTCTTCAATAACGAAGTCTGAGAATTCCCCAGAGTGGCGCAGCTGCACCACTTTTGTACTGTAAACTAGCGCAGCTGCGCCGGTAGCAAAACTTAGAAAATAATTTCTACTATATGCATGGGCTACAAGGATGAATTATTAACATTAATGAAAGGGGAGAGAATGAGTGATATAGTGGACCAAGTACTAGTATTATTAATGTGAACATTATTATTAGATATTGTTATGTACCACTATATGTGTTATAAGAACATGTAAGTAGTAGTACCGTATAATTACTTCATGCATTGGCATAGTGTAAGGTGGGTCAATTAAATGTGTATTTTAATATATGGGAGTAAATAAATGTGTACTATTAACATATTTATTTCAGTAATGATGTGTAATTAAATAATAAAGTTTTATGAAAATATTGGGTTGTTAGTACTTAACAAAATTGTGTTCATACCTGTTATAAATATTAGCTGGACTAGACTTATATACATGGATTATATAAAAATGTATTTATTCCCAACCTATCATAATGTAGTAAAATTACCTCATTAAAATTGTGTTTATATACCCAAAAGGAGTTAAAACTTAAATAAGTTAATAACCATTTTTTAACTACTGAGAGTTTGGTCCCATAATCACTGCCGCTTTTCTTCTTCAAGTGAATAGGCCAATGGCCTAAGCCTATTTCTTGCAAAAGAAATCAAACTTAGTTAGTAGCTAATGATGAATGAGGAGTGGCCATCACAGTTGTAGACACTCAAAATTTTGCATTCCTATTACTAACCTTGCAGGAGGGCAAAATCGTCTTCCGGAGATAACCCCAAAAGTCAAATCATCTCAATCCCGGAGACAACCCCGGGATACTCAATTTTAAATCACGGAGACAACCACGAGATACTCAGTTCCAGTCCCGAAGATAACCCCAGGAAATTCTGTTCTAACATCGGAGACAACCCCGAGGGATGCAACTCCAGTTCCGGAGATAACCCCGGAGAAGTCAATTTCAATCTCTGAGATAACCCTGAGGCCCTCAGTTCCAGTCTCAGAGACAACCCCGAGAGGTCAGGAACACCTCAGAGACAACCTTGAGGACATTCAGTACTTACAGCAGCTCAATCTCAGAGATAACCCTGAGCAACGACTGCTACCTCAGCCTAAAGCCAGAGATAACCCTGGTGAGGGGAAAAATCATCATTTTGCCACCTCGATACTACATTCACGTCGTCTCAACATCATTTCATCCTACATTTCACACAGAAGTGTCCCACAATAACCATAACTCAAATCCCGAGTGACTACTACGCAAGACCGTACACCGGATAGAATTTGAAGACTAGAAGATCTGGTCATGGACCCATCTTTCTGACTTCGTACAACATCTTATCCCATCTCATTGTGTAGCTCTCGACAACAGCATTCCGGAAAGGTATTGCACGCCTCAATCGGATGCCCGGATTGAAAGTTAAGAAGGTTTAAGAGGACAACGCGTTGCACGAGTGCACGTACTTCGAGACGGTGGGACCCATAGATCCCGGGACACCCCGAAAAGCCGCAGGTGGACCCGCGACTGCTGTAGGTGGACCTGCGGCTCCCCCTCTATAAATAGAGGGTTTGGGGTGGCCATTTTAAGAAGAGAAAAGACGAGAAAGCCCTGTCCATTTTACTATGTACACCATCTAAAATGAGTGCTTTCTTTTTCTAAACACTTGTGAGCTTGTGTTTTGCTCCATTTAACAGGTGTAAATCAAGTATTCATTCATTAAAAGCTATCTGATGTCTTCTTCGCAGCCCACTGTAAGACATCTCAGATTTTTAAGCCTTTTCTCACTTCCGTCCACACATATCTATTCACGTTGAGAGTCGTGTTGTGTGTGTATGCCCAGATCATCGATCGGTGGCTTTTATTACTTTTATATATATAAATACTTGTATATATATATATATATATATATATATATATATATATATATATATTATCGAACTATGCTTCGATTGAGCCCGAATATAATATTCAGAGTGTTTACTGCTTATATATATATAAATACTTATATATATACTGTTATCGAACTCTGTTCGATTGAGCCTAGGTGTGATATCAGGTGCGTTTACAACTTTTATATATATATATATATATATATATATATATATATATATATATATATATATATATATATATATATATATAAAAGCGGTAAATGGCCACGAAGTGATCTCTAGGCCATTTACCGATTTCTGGAGATCACTTTGTGGTTCATCGATGTAAAAGCAGTAAACGCACCAGATGTAAAATCCAGGCTCATCGAACATAGTTTGACACACAGTTCATATATATATATATATGTGTGTGTGTGTGTGTGTGTGTGTGTGTGTGTGTGAACTGTTGTCGGACTTTGTTCGATGAGCGTGGATTTTATATCCGGTGCGCTTACCTGTTCATATATATATATATATATATATATATATATATATATATATATATATATATATATATATACATTTCGTTCCGCTTGGAGTTTGCTTCGTGGTGGTTGACCTCTTTTACTACTTTCTTTACATTTCGTCACTCCTGGAGTTTCCTCCGTGGCAGTTGATCGCTTTTACAGCTTTATTTACATTTCTGATCCCCCATGGAGGTGCTTCGTGGTGCTTGATCATGTCTGTATATATATATTTACCGCTTTTATATATTTACATTTCTGATCCCCTATGGAGGTGCTTCGTGGTGGTTGATCATGTCTGTATATATATATATATATATATATATAGTTTTTATATATATAACTGCTTACTGCTTTCATACAAACTGCGGTATCATGTGAGCCTAGGAATCATGTGATCACAGATTCAGTTTACTTAATCTAGATTTGGTTCCCGTGATGGACATTTTCAGCTGTAAGCAGCCTATAAATTTATTCACGGTGTTTGGATTTCCTTAGATGGTTTTCATGCCTACGAGGAGTTCGGCACTACTTTGTACATTATTTTCTCGAAGATGCTTCGCATCTTGAAAATAAAAGAAATCAAGCCGATCATTTAATAAAATGGAAATGTAAAAAGTCTCAATTACTATTGAGCATCAGGATTTGAAAAATCTCTTTTATAAAACTTCACTGATATATCTTGGTTAAAATTGAATTTTTACACAAATTCAAACCCTGTGTATATAGGTGCGAACGAGGCCTCGCACTACTTCCAAATAATAGCTCATTGACACACACACACACACACACATATTCATATAACAGTTTCTTGAAAAGTGGCAGTCACCGTGGCAACACGGATGTCAGGGGGTGCCTAACACCTTCCCTTTGACTAAGCAAGTTCCCGGACCCTAACGAATATCGGTTTCACAGGCCCGTTTAGCATTGTCACATCACTGGGTCAATGTGCAAACCTTTTCTCGGTTGTGTTGGTACAACCAGTTAAAAAACCAACTGGCGACTCTTATAGTCCAATCGTCGACATATACATGTCGAACTTTTTTCGCTTGTTTTTTCAAACAAATCTCACCTAACATGAGAACACAAAAGAACAAGAACAGAAAAGGGACAAAAAAAATCCTGACGTCTACAGGTGGCGACTCTGCTGGTGACAACTAGTAAGAGGACTTAAGCCGCTATTACAAGCTTTTCAAAACTGTTATATGCTTGTGTGTGGATGTTGTATTTACATTTGATGAATGTGTACGGATGCATTTTTACTGCACTGTAATATATCTGTCTGTGATATTAGTGCTTCATACATGTCATCATTTTCATAAACGGTGAGACTCGTTGTATGCGAATATATGCTGTGTGGTTCCTCCACCAGGAGGCTATCTTGTCGGTGTTTGATTACTGGACTTGTAGGAAGACTAATTCCAACGAGGCTCAGGAAAGGCACCACCCAAATTCGCTCTAGTTGAAAGACCGGATTAACTTCCTGTTGAGTAAATTGCGATGATTTGGGAACCTTCATGCCAAAAAGCCGCAAGAGTAACCTAAGATAGCTTAGAAAGTCTCTTCATGCTTTCTCATTTCAAATTACTTGTAAAGTCAATTACTTGTAATTTCATTCCATATTCATCTCCATGTAATGAGAAATATGAAGAAATATGTGCACACACATATTTAAATTAACTTGCTATCCTGTATTACAAACAGCTAACATCCATTTTGCAGGATAATAATCCTAAAATGGACACTTCACATAGCATGTAAACATTTACACAATCCCTAAGACTAAACTATGCAAGTTTTGTCGCAGGGAAGCAATCAGACCTATTACCCGTTCAAAGTCCAAAAAGGCCACGGGCCTACAGCCAATCATGTCTTCATCTGACTAATCTAATCTAGTTTCTCGCGAAGAATTTGACGGATTAAGTAAACAAATCACAGATTTGGTTGTTCTACTTAAAGAACTACATCAGTCTACTCAAGGTACGAAGATACCCATACATGTTGAATCCTCTACACAGGGAGGAACTAAAGGTTCGGAGAAAACAGATCCGGAACTACAATTGCTTTCCACGGACAAAAATCCTGAAAACACCCATCTCAAAAGAGATCTAGACACCGGTGACATCAGGAAAAAGGTCCTTCAAGTGGAAGAAATCCTTTGTTCTATCAAAGGAATTGGAGCACATGGGAGTGTCTCATATGCTGACCTTTGTATATTCCCTGGTGTTCATTTTCCAGAAAAGTTTAAACCTTCTGACTTTGAAAAGTATGACAAATTAGGAGATCCTTACACACATTTAAAGGTGTTCATTGAAGAACTTGGATCTTATGCAGAAGACGAGAAGCTCAGAATGCAGTTGTTCCAAAAGAGTCTTACTGGAGAAGCCCGTTCATGGTATACCAGATTAGATAATTCAAAGATCCATAGTTGGGAAGAACTAGCTCATGCCTTCCTCACACAATACAGCTTCCAGTCTTAGATGGCTCCTGACCGGTACCAGATTACCAAGGTCAAGAAACAGTCCAATGAGTCTTTTAGAGAGTATGCTCAAAGGTGGAGGCTAAGGATATTCATTAGTATCACGATCACAAATTATCCATTCACTATAGGCCAATGATATTCGTGTATTCATCAATGGTCATGATCATGCCAACAACTGTCCATCAATGCACTACGGGCCAATGAGGACTTTTACCACATCATTTGTAACATTACGGTCATGATTATACCGAATAATCCCTGATCATAATCATACCAAGTCCATCTATGCACTACAGGCCACAAATGACTTTCAACATAATATAAACATGAGGATGATGACAATGATATAAGAATTCAATAAAACAAGTTCAAGGATAAATTTTTAAAGATTTATAATTTAATTTATCCAGAAATCAATAACGTCCAAATTGTCAACATGATACTGCTTTGTGAAGTAAAATTCAAGAATAATATTGTACCAAAAATAATTTGGACCGAAAACGAATCAATTTTTATCACGAATAGTACCTCGGGTGAATAGTACTCAAGTGAATAGTACCATATGAATAGTATTTTGGGAATAGTAACCCCGTGAATAGTACTCCAGCATGAAAAAGTTAAAACTTATGAAGAATGCTCAGAATAATATTTCTATGAAAAGATACTGGATGAAGTGCAAATATTAAGGATATTCTACTAATTTCATGGACTATAGAAGCTAAAATTTAAACAAAACGAGTATAGAATTCGTAATCTGAAACGAAATAATATTACTTACATACTACAAAGTATGGAAGAAAATATTATTTCAAGCGAATACTAACAAAAATAACATCCCTTACCTTGAAAAGAAAAGTATTTCAACTGGTATAGCGAGGATATTCTTGAAGAAAATTTTCACAATTTTCTACGCTCAAAGCTTTCTAAAACTCGAAAGAAATACGCTCAAGATTATAGAAGAAGAATTCTATGATTTTGGTGTGATTTTTAATTCTAACTTAAGCGACTATTTATAGAAAAATGCTAGAACGTCATGTGAGACTAAAATAATAAAAAATTATTATTATTATTATTATTATTATTATTATTCTCTACGCACCAACCAAGACCAATTCCAGCACTCCACTCGTGAACCAAAATTTAGCACATGTTTTCCAACAAAAACAAAAGTTGGTCCCACCCATTTTAATGAAAATCATTTTATTTTCTGAAATTTCAGTAATTCATAATAAATAGCCCTTTTATCAGAAAAATACGAATTTTATGTCCATTCCACACGAAATCGAATTCTCTACAACTTTGTAGCTTTAAGTTTTTTCCAAATTCCAGACAGAAAATATCCAAAATCCACAAACGAATGATTTTTAACACCTTTTAAAATTCATAACAAATCTTGCGTTAATTTTTAACGGTTCAAAATTTGTGGACATATACTTAACTTATATATGTATAATATATCCAAAAATCATAACGATCCAACAGTCAAATTAAAATTACAACTCACGCAACAGAGCTTTAAGAATACTGATTTAATTTTTTAATACATCCATTCTGATAAAAATACTGATAAAACACCTCAACATTAATTCCTTCATTTATAGCCACATAAAATAAATATTTTCCTATCCATCATTTATGTCCACATAAAATAAATATTTTCTTATCATATAAATGAATAATTAATTATTCACAAAGAATATTACAGAATCACAATAATGACAACCAAGTCGTTCCCAAGAAAGAGGGGGTTTTCCGATAAGGATTTCTCCTTATTGACGCGCAATTAGGTGACCAAACCTCTCCTTGACAGAATTTTCTAGACATTGTCAATAATGCTATCTAATAATATAATTCAAATAATATGAATTATAGATTTGATAATGGGAATAATGTGCAGTGACAATTATTAAAACAACAATAATATAAAATATCAACGCATTACCGTAACAATTATTAAGTAGTGCCTTCTTACGTAAGAATCAATATTTTAAAAATAATGTGCAATACCGTGTGCTACTGTGCAACCCCGCGTATTACTATATTTTAACCACCGGGTATTCTAACAATTAACGATAAAACTTTCACCGTTATTTTATAAAAAGATATTTTTGTCATTTTCTCAATCCGACAATAATTCCGTTGTGGGATCCACCAATGATTGTGTCGTCGTACGAATATTTTCTGTTAAAATAAATATTCTCCGACCAATTGAATATTATATAACAACTTGTATACTTTGTAAAATTTATAAATATTACCCACAACTATAACATTATATCAAATTCACTCCATAATATTCAAAAATGATATTTATAGAAAATTCATTTTTATTCATAAAAGTTGGGGTCTTACAACCTCCCCTTTTTATGAGATTTTGACCTCGAAATTTGAGTACGTACCTGGTATGTCGAAAAGGTAAGGATACCTTGATTTCATTTCAGATTCTAACTCCTAGGTCATTTCCTCAACATCGTGGTTTCTCCACAAAACTTTAACTTGAGGTATAACCTTGGAGCGTAAAATATGCTCCTTATTATCTAAGATTTTAACAAGAACCTCTTCATACGTTAAATCTTCCGCTATTTCATCGAATTCTAACTCAATAATGTGGTTCGGGTCTTTCACATAATTACGTAACATAGATATATAAAAAATGTTATGAATACGAGATATACTTGGCGGTAAGACGAGTCTATAGGCCATAGTTCCTACTCGTTCGAGGATTAAAAATGGGCCAATGAATCGAGGATTGAGCTTTCGTCTCTTTCCAAATCTCATAACTCCTTTCCATGGAGCAACACGTAATAACACACGTTCTTCAATATTGAATTCCACGTCCTTTCGATGAAGATCAGCATAACTCTTTTGTTGATCTTGTGAGGTTTTTATACGTTGTCGGATCGTTTAAATCTTTTTCGTAGTCATACGTACCAACTCCGGTCCCAACAACGTTGATTCACCCACCTCATCCCAGCATACAGGAGAACGACACTTTCTTCCATACAATGCCTCGAATGGAGCCATGCCAATACTTGCTTGATAACTGTTGTTGTAGGAAAACTACACCAATGGTAAGAACTTGTCCCAACTTTCTTTGAAGTCAAGGACACAGAGTCTTAATAGATCTTCAAGAGTTTGAATAGTCCTCTCTGACTGCCCGTCCGTTTGAGGATGATAAGCCGAACTAAATCATAAATTCGTGCTCATAGTTTTTTACAAACTAACCCAAAATCTTGAAGTGAATCTTGGGTCTCGATCAGAAACTATGGATACTGGCATACCATACAATCTTACAATCTCATTTATGTACATATGAGCAAGACGTTCAAGTGTATAAGTTTCTTGTATAGATAAGAAATGAGCCGAATTGGTCAATCTATTAACAATGACCCAAATCGCATATATGCCTTAAGAAACCTTGGGAAGACCGGTAACGAAATCCATGGTAATGTGCTACTACTTCCATTCTGGAATTTCAAGTGGTTGCAATGGACCTTTTGGTACTTGAAGCTCCGCCTTGACTCGTTGACAAGTTAGACACCTTGAGATAAACTCTGTGATCTCTCTTTTCATATTGCTCCACCAAAATGTATGTCGAAGATCATGATACATTTTGGTGCTCCCGGGATGGATTGTAAACGATGTATTGTACGCCTCCATCATGATTTCATACTTTAAATTAGGGTCGTTAGGAACATAAAGTCTGGAGTTGACTCGAAGTATTCCTTCTTCATCGATTCTTGCTTCTGGCATAACACCTTCTTGCACTTTCTTCCTCACACGCATCAGCTCCAGGTTTGTAGCTTGAAAAGCTTTAACTTTATCGATTAAAGTCGGTTATACTCGTATATTCGCTATCATCACATGGGTCCCTGGAGTCTTTAACTCTATCTCTATCCTTTGCAAGTCATATAAAATGGGCCTTTGCATTGACAATATCGCACTCGTACCCGTATATGATCTTCTACTTAATGCATCAGCTACTACGTTTGATCATAATCTTTCAACAGTTCAAGCCAACGTCGTTGCCGCATGTTGAGTTCCTTTTGGGTGAAGAAATATTTGAGGCTTTTATGATCCGTAAAGATCTCCACTTTCTCCCCATACAAGTAATGCCTCCAAATTTTAAGTGCGAAGACAACAGGTGTCAACTCTAGATCATGAGTAGGATAATTCCTCTCATATTCTTTGAGTTGCCGAGAGGCAAAAGCTATGGCTTTCCCATGTTGCATGAGAACACATCCTAACCCTTTTCCCAAAGCATCACTTTAGATGACAAATCCCTCAGAGCCAGATGGTATTGTCAGAACAGGTGCTAAAATGAGTCTCCTCTTGAGTTCTTGAAAACTCTTCTCACATTCCACGCACTAACCGAATTTTGTATCTTTCTGAGTTAGCTGAGTTAATGGAGTAGCGATTTGAGAAAATCCTTCTAAGAATCTCCGATAATAACCAGCTAAGCCGAGAAAGCTACGTACTTCGGTCACTGATTTAGGTTGCTCCCAGCTTTGAATAGCTTCAATCTTTGTCGGGTCAACAGATATTGTGACGCCCCCAAAATAGGTATACATCACCCATCTTGGGTCGCCAAAAACATGGTACAAAAAATAAATACAACTTAATAATACAACATGAGCTGTGAGATTAAAATCAAATATTATCTTCTAGACAGTATTAAAACTCAAAATAAGTCCTCAATACATTTATTATCACAATATTTCATAGAATAGTGAGGAATACTAATGCAAATATCTGGATCGTCACTCCATTCCCCGACTAGTCCCAGCTATATTCTCATTAGCTGAAGAGAACAATGAAAGAGAAGGGTGAGCTCAACTAGCCCAGTCAGAAATATTATGACTAAGATAATGCAGAATAAATTATCGTTAGCCTTCAACAGTGTTAAACTGATAAAATACAATAGACATTAAGTTTAACTACAGCGGAACAAGCAATCCATTAGAAGAGTCAAGTATAACATGAAATCTACTATCTTCTATGATTTAAAAAGTTTATCAACAGTTTTATCGTTGAGACTCAGCTTAATAAATAATCCACATCATCCCTGCACTACGGCCAAGGATATTCATTAGTATCACGACCACAAATTATCCATGCACTACGGGCCAAGGATATTCGTGTTTCATCAATGGTCATGATCATGCCAACAACTGTCCATCAATGCACTACGGGCTAATGAGGACTTTTACCACATCATTTGTAACATTACGGTCATGATTATACCGAATAATCCCTGGTCATAATCATACCAAGTCCATCTATGCACTACAGGCCACAGATAACATTCAACATAATATATACATGAGGATGATGATAATGATATAAGAATTCAATAAAACAAGTTCAAGGATAAAATTTTAAAGATTTATAATTTAATTTATCCATAAATCAATAACGTTCAATTTGTCAACACGATACTGCTTTGTGGAGTAAAATTCAAGAATAATATTTCAGATAAAATAAACTCATTTATTTTAACCTTTTATCAGTTAAATAAACCATTTATTATAATTGAAAAAAAATAAAAGTTTTTCAGATTCTGTCCAAGGGTGCAGCTGCGCCCAAAATGAACTGGGTCGCGGCGCAGCTGCTCTTTAAAGGCAGAAACGGATTTCCAGGTTATGGCACAGATGCACCCAAAATGAACTGGGTCGTGGCGCAGCTGCGCTATTCATCCAGGAAACTGGATCTGGGTAGCAGCACAACTGCGCCTGATCGAAGTAACAGAAAACTTTTCCTGTTGCCCAAGAATCCGATCCAATTGTATATTGTACAGACATGGAATCATTAAGATTGATAATTAGCACAAGATTGGCTCTGATACCACCTTAGGTTTGCTAGAAACATGAATATGCAATCAATTCACATAAACTAAGCGGAAGCGTAATAAAATTGGATTTTAAAATTTTCTCACAAACCATAAACCATGATCATTCTTGTGCTAGATTATCAATCTATAAAATAGTAGGAGAATCAGAATCATACCCCTAAAGATTTGAGCTTTCTCAGGTACAAGTTCAACTCCTAATCCTTCATGCTCTCCTTGAATACGCGGTATTGATTCCTTCATTTGATCAATGCTAGCCACCCAAGCGTTTGGTCTCTAGAGGTGATCCACCAAGGAAGAGAAAAAACTCAAGAAGAATGGTGTTTTGGCTAAACCCTAGTTTTTCTTATCTCTGTAGAAAAAAGGAATACTCTCCAACAATTGGAATTACGTCTACTGATATTTGGCATAAGACTCCTTTAAATAGATATTAGTCAACCCTTCTAATCTAATTAGAAATAGGGTTATATTTAATTAATTAAAATCCTTTAATTAATTAAGCTCCCTAATCTTATTAGGAAAAATTAATTAAACTCTTTTAATTAATTTGCCTCCTAATCTTATTAGGAATAAACGAGAGTACTTATATTAAATTAATTCCCAAACTCCGTCAGAAATTAAAATAATTATAATTATAATAATAATAAGATTGCTCTTATTAATTTATATTTAATATTTTCAAAATATTAAATAATAAATATTAAGCTATTTAATTTATTCTATCACCATAAATTAAATTAAATACACTTAACTTATTATTACGATTATGCCATTTACTTCTTAAATAAATATTCTTCCTTTTTCGGTGTAACCCTTTAGGTTCTCCATATTAAATCGGTTGTGAATAAATCAATTAGAACAATTCTAATCTTATTTAAATAAATAAATTAAACTATTAATTCATTTAAATAAATATCATTTATTTTATAATAAGGATAAGTCTCTTTAGCGATCAACGATTTTCTAGATAATATATATTTCAACATAAATAATAAAAGAACCGTTGAGTAAATAGTTTTCGTACAATTCAATCCTTCCACCATACAATGTCTCAATTAAATATAAGACATGAAATTACTGTTAAGTCTTATTTAATTTAATTATATGTATTTTGATTCCCAAATGCACAACTTCGAATAAATGCAAATTAGAAGCTCATTTCTAATTCCATTCCACATTGGCCAAGGATTCCTGGGTTGTCATTTATCGAATCACATAGGACATATCTCTTCTTTTTTTAGAAGCAATAGATTCTTTATTAATCATTCATTATCTCCATATATAACTCATTACACCCAAGAATACCCTTTGATATACCTTAAGGGTCTTAAGGAATAAGTCAAAGTATAATTCATTATACTCAATATACTATAAAGATCTCAAGTCTAAGGATCACTTGTACTACTATCACTTTAGGAATTCCTATTGACATGCAAGTAAAACTCTATTAGGTATTCCTTAGCGAGCCATGTTCAGTGAACTTATTCTCCAATAAGCACCTTCATACTTTCTTTAGTGTCTCCACACAGGTGATCATGAGATCAATCATCCTCATCCAATGAAAAAGTAACGTATGTACCAATCTATCCGGATTCATTAATCTCCTTTTTGGTAATCCATTGATTGGGAATATTTTAGTTTTTAAGCTATCTAAGAATTTAGATCTTATTAGCATGATCTCATCATGATTCTAAAAGCATTGCTTAAAACTATGGGCTTATCACATATTATTAAAACAACGCCATGTAGATAATCAAACGCTTTAATAAATAATTCTTTTATTAATCAATGAATCAGATTGTTTACAAAATATATACTTTATCATCATACATGACTGGCTTATATACATACTACTTTCAATCTCCCACTTGCACTAAAGTAAATTGCCATGGTATTTCATACCCATCTTCTCTGAGTGATGATCAAACTATTGTTATGTTAACACTTTAGTAAATGGATCTGCAATGTTGTCTTGAGAGTCAACATGCTCCAGGGTGACATCTCATCTGTTAATGATTTCTCTAATCAAATGAAACCGTTGTAACACGTGTTTGGATTTCTGATGAGACATGGGTTCCTTAGCCTGCACAACAGTTCCGGTGTTGTCACAGTATAAAGGTACTCCTCCTCTAATGCTAGGAACCATGCCAAGTTTGGTTATGAACTTCTTCATCCAAACAACCTCCTTTGTAGCTTCACTTACAGCTATGTACTCTACCTTTGTCACTGAATCAACAACTATTTGTTGTTTGGAACTCTTCCAACTCACTACACCACCGTTTAAGGTAAACACATACCCCGAAATGGATTTACTGTCATCTTGGTCCGTTTGAAAACTTGAGTCTGTGAAGCCCTCTAGTTTCAATTCAGACCCACCGTAGACAAGAAATACATCCTTAGTTCTTCTTAGGTACTTTAGGATATTTTTTACTGCCTTCCTATGCTCTTCTCCTGTATTCGACTGATATCTATTTATTACACTAAGTGCAAGAGTGACATCTGATCTATTACATATCATACCGTACGTGATAGGTCCTATTGCTGAAGCATAAGGAATCTTACTCATACGGTCTCTCTCCTTAAGTGTCTTTGGTGCCTATTTCTTGGAGAGATGTATTCCATGACTCATCAGCATGAGACCTCTTTTGGAATATTCTATGCTTAACTTCTTTAGCAACGAGTCAATGTACGTTTCTTGGGACAAGCCAAGTATCCTTTTAGATATATCTCTATAGATCTTTATCCCCAAAATATAAGATGCTTCTCCCAAATCCTTCTTAGAGAAGTGTTAAGATAACCAAATTTTAATCGATTGTAGCATAAGAATATCATTCCCTATCAGTAATATATCATCAACATATAATTGTCGATGTCGGGATTTTTATTTGTCCCTTTTTTGTTCTTGTTCTTTTGTGTTCTCATGTTAGGTGAGATTTGTTTGAAACAACAAGTGAAAAAGGTCCGACATGTGTATGTTGAAGATTGGACTATAAGAGTCGCCAGTTGATTTTTTAACTGGTTGTACCAACACAACCGAGAAAAGGTTTGTACATTGACCCAGTGATGTGACACTGCTTAATGGGTCTGTGAAATCGAGATTCATTAGGGTCCGGGGACTTGCTTATGCGGAGGGAAGGTGTTATACACCCCACGACATCCGTGTTACCACGGTGACCGCCACTTTTCAAGAAACTGTTATATGAATGTGTGTGTGTAGGTCAATGTGCTGTTATTTAGAAGTAGTGGTATGCCTCGTTCGCACCTATATACACATGGTTTGAATTTTATATATAAAATTCAGTTTTAACAAGATATAGCAGTGATGTTTTGTAAAAAGAGGTTTTTTAAACCCTTATGCTCAATAGTAATTGAAGCCTTTGATACTTCTGTTTTATTAAATGTTCGGTTGGATTGCTTTTATTTTCGAGCGAGAAAATACTGTACAAAGCAGTGCCAAACTCCTTGTGGGCATGATAGCCATCTAAGGATATTCGAACACTGTGCATACATTACAAGCTGTGTACAGCTGAAAATGTCCATCACGGGAACCGAATCTAGATTCAGTGGACTAAATCTATGATAACATAATTCCTAAGCTCACATGATGTAGCAATTTATATGAAAAGTTATAAACAGTTATATATATAAAAGCTGTAAATATATATATATATATATACAGACAAGATCAACCACCACAAAGCGCCTCTATAGGGGATCAGAAATGTAAATATATAAAAGCGGTATATATATATATATATATATATATATATATATATATATATATATATGTGTGTGTGTGTGTGTGTGTGTGTGTGTGTGTGTGTGTGTGTGTGTGTATGTCTGTGTGTGTGTGTGTGTGTGCAAACAATCAATCACCACGAGGCACCTCCATGGGAGATTGCAAATGTAAATAAAGCAATAAAACAATCAACCGCCTTGAAGTAAACTCCAGGCGGGACAAAATGTAAATAAAACTGTAAAAACAATCAACCACCACGAAGTAAACTCCAGGCGGGACTAAATGTAAAGAAAGTTGTAAAAGCGGTCAACCGCTATGAAGTAAACTCCAGGCGGGACGAAATGTAAAGAAAGCAGTAAAAACGGTCCACCACCACAAAGTAAACTCTAGGCGGGACGAAATGTAAATATATATATATATATATATATATATATATATATATATATATATATATATATATATATATATATATATGAACTGTTGTCTAACTCTATTCGATGAGCCTGAATTTTACATCTGGTGCGTTGACCACTATATATATATATATATATATATATATATATATATATGAAAGCAAATAAACGCTCCGGACGTGAGTCCAGGCTCAATCGAGGCATAACTCGATAATGTTAGTCCATATATATATATATATGTAATATACAAAAGAAATAAAAGCCATAGACCGAAGTCCGGGCAAACAAACACAACACGACTCTCTACGTGAAGAACGGTGTGTGCAAAGATGAAGAGAAAGGCTTTAAAGTGTGTAAGAAAGCTTACAGTGGACCGCCAAAGAAGACTTCTATAGTTTTAAGTGGATGAACACTCGGCTCCCGCCGGTAGAAAAGTAGCTATATATGAGCTTACAAGTGTTTGAAATGAGAAAGCACTCAGCTTATATTGTGTACAAAGCAAATTGGACAGGGCTTCCTCGCCTTTTCTCTTGCTAAAATGGCTGCCCCAAGCCCTCTATTTATAGAGGGGGGAGACACAGGTGTACCTGCGGCAGCAGAAGGTGTACCTGCGGCTGCCCGGGGTGCACCGGGCAGTGTGGATCCCGCAGTCTCGAAGTACGTGCACTCGGACAACGAGCTGTTCGCTCGAACCTTCATAACTTTCAATCTGGGAGTTCGATGGAAGCGTGCCATACCATTCCGGAAAAGCTCTTTCCGTTAACTATGCAATGACATAGGATTTGACCTTTTTTGATTCCAAGAAGATGGATCCATGACCGAAATAGCATTTTTGGGTCTTCGTCAGGCAGTCCGTTGAGCCGTTTTGCGTAGTTTACACTTGAAAGTTAAGATATGATTCTTGTGGGACTTCTATTGAAGTAATTTGAGTTGAAATGAGGGCATTTGATGTGAGTTAGAGTTGAGTTGGTAAAATGACCATTTTGCCCCTTTCGGGGTTATCTCCGATTTTTGCACAGTTGTAATAGTCTTTTCTCAAGGTTCTCTCTGAGGTTGACTTTCTGTTGACTTTGACTGTCCTCAGGATTATCTCTGAGGTTGGCTTGACCTCCTAGGGTTATCTCCAGGCTTTGAACTTGATCCCTCGAGGTTATCTCCGAGATTGGAACTGATTTTCGCAGGGTTATCTCTGGGGTTGAAAATTGATTTCCCGGGGTTATCTTCGGGGTTGGAAACTGAATCTTCCTGGGCTATCTCCGGGGTTGAAATTGATGTTTTGGTCCTCTAGGGTTATCTCTGGAGTATGAAACAGACGCTTTTGCCCTCCTGCATAGTTAGTAACAGGAAAAGAAAATTTTGAGTGTCTACAATAATTCATACTCTGAAGCTTGATTTTGAATCACAATTATATTCTTTGATTCATGTTGCAAGCTTTGAACTTATAAATTGTTCCTAAGTGTATTGAGAAAGGTGTCTAAGTCATTTGATTCAGCTAGACTAATATCTATGAGTTAGAAAGCTATCTAAACCAATTATATTGGTGCGGACTCTTATAATCTGTTGAGATGAACAATCCTCTTGGAAGGGAAATTTTATATTGTTAGGAGACCAACGTTCGCACAAACAATATGTTTAAATATTATGCATAATGTAGGGTACTACAGGCTGATTACCTATTGTACTTGTTTTTATTGGATTATTAGTGAAATACTATAAATTCTAGTAAGAGTTCATGGTCCATAGTGACTGCTCAATATTAAAATCTTATCTATTGGAAAATGTTGAAACCTTTGAATTCTTTTGATAATACCCCGATTTATTGTAGACACTCAAAATTTTGCATTCCTGTTACTAACCCTGCAGGAGGGTAAAATCGTCTTCCAGAGATAACCCTGGAAGTCAAATCAGCTCAATCCCGGAGACAACCACGGGATGCTCAGTTTTCAATCTCGGAGATAACCCCGAGATACTCAGTTGCAGTTGTAACATTCCATAATTTTAAAGTGTGATATTAAATATTTATTGATTTATTTAAGTATTTAATGGATATGTTATTGTTGAATAAATAATTGTTCAATTTGAGTGGTGTGGTTTATTTAATTATTTGTTGAATAAATAATTAAATATTAAATATTAAATATTTATTGGCAATATTAAATATTTATTGAATTATATGGCAATTTGAGTTGATGTGATTTAATTATTTGTTGAGTAAATAATTAAGGAGCTAAGTAAATTAATTGTTATGAGATTATATAATAATATAATTTAATAAGTAAGCTAGAGAGCTTATGGTGATTTAAATAAGTTATAATATTTTAAATGGGAAATTGTAATTTAAAATATTCGTTGGTTAAATAAAATTATAAAAGAAATTATAATTATGTGATAATGATTTATGTGTTAAAGTAATTTAATAGATTAATGTTTTAATTGATTTATTAATTTAATAAAAGTGTGACTAATAACCTTGCTATAAAGGAGTTATTAAAATAAATAAAAAGAGTTTAATTTGGTTTTTCTAAACATGTCTTATTGCATAATAAGTCTTTAATTTAATGATGTTTTATCAAACAAGGTATAAGGATTAATCTATTTGTTTTAGTTAGATTTGCCAAACAAGGTGTAAGGATTTAATGGGTTATTTTTATTAAGCTTAGCCAAACAAGCCTTATGGCTTTTGATTTTCAAAAAAAAAATTATAACTGATGTCAGTTAAATCCTATACTTAATATCTATATTAGTATTATACGTTATAATATTATACGTATGTTAGAGTTAGGGAGAAGAAAGACTCAGTTGAAGTTTACAGAGAGAAAAAGAAGAAAAGAGGAAAACTAGAGAGAATTTGAGAGTGATTTTAACAGGTGTTGTAGAAAAGAATTTGGAGAAAATAATAATAATCATCTTCCTAATCCAAGGTAGGAGCTCAATCTCTTTCTCTAAAAGTTTCATGTTTTTCTTCTTCCCAAAAAGTTCTCTGTAAAATATTTTATGGGATGAATTGTTGATATACATGTATAACTTGGTATGGTACTTGATTATATAGTTATTATATGAGTTTATGATGATTAGAGGTAGTGCTTAAACGAGAATTGCATGATAAATTCGTTTGACAGTAGGAAGAAATAATGTCAGTATATGTATTTCTTATGTAGCTTATGTAAATAACAATTATGATGATCAATTTAGTGTGTGAAATTGAACTGTGACTATATTAGTTAGTTTGTTAAGAATTACAGAGAACTTAGTTCAAAAGAATCAAATTGGTGTATCATTATGATTACAGTATGCACTGTGTCAAGAAATATCAAAAATGGAGTTTTTGGGTTTTAAAATATGTTATTCTAGTATTTAATTTTTCTAAAATTATGGTTTAAGTTGTGTTAATTTAGTATTTGTATGCTTGGTGAAAGTTTATGTGTAATTTGCATTAGTTATTCATGTTAATTAGTGTTGGAATTGAAGTTATAGACAGAAAATTGAGTTGTTCTGTTCTTCGTGGTTGGGTTCTGCGAGTTTCGGCGCCCCAGCGTCAAAATTCACGCCCCAGCGCCAAATTTCGCGCCCCAGCGTCAAAATTCACGCCCCAGCGCCAGAAGCTGGCGCCCCAGCGCTGAAATTGGCGCCCCAGCGCCAATCTCGTGCCCCAGCGCCACTAATTGGCTTAGTACTCGCGCCCCAGCGCGGGGACAGAAGTCTGACTTGGACAGTTTTGACCTCCTGTAGTAAAATGGTCATAACTTCCTCATACGAACTCCGATTGAGGTGATTCAAGATGATCCGGAACGAGGACGAGTAGACCTACAACTTTCGTTCTTTAAGGTTTTTAATTTGAGGTCATTAGGATGGGTCAAAATGGTCATCTTTAGGACTATTGTGTTTTCGGAGACAATCGGAGGGTGTCGGGCATGCACATATGCATGTGTAGTGCTCCAGACCGTAAAAGATGATGTCCTAAGTTATATAACATGAATCTTAGTAAATATAATGATGCTTAACATTAATAAATAATGTATTAGATAAGTTATAGAAGCATAGTAAGCATACACAAGAGAGGCAAATCGGGCGTGTGACGATTGAACGTCGAAACGCCGTGCCAAGTGTTAATGAACTTAAAAAGTGTTTCAATTCCATTAAAATGGATATTATAAGATATGGAATGGGTTTAATACAAAACCAATAAGTAGTCCTAGCAAGACTTAACCACTTGAACTTCGAGTTTGACTAAGAAGAAATATAGTGAGTCATAAGTCGAAAAGTTAACACAATCTAATTGACCATTGTGTATTTATTAATAGGAAAGATTATGAGATGTGGAGTAGAGTTTACATTACAATTGCTATGTGTTGTTATGTGACTAATAGTTGATGTGTATGATTATATAATTGTGTAGGGCACGTGAAGTGCAGATAACTGTAAGCTGTTAAGCTATTATTGGTAAACAACGATCAAGGCAAGTCTTTCGGTTCCTATTTTTTTACGTGGACTTGATGAACTATTTTAAATTGCATGATATGTTATGCATGTTGAAATCATGAAATGTTAAAGTCAATATATGACTGCATTGTTTTTGCTAAGTAATGATGATTGAGTAAGGAACTCAATCTTTATATTTGCTATGTGAATTAAAAGCATGTATGCCATGTTACTTTAATTAGATGTATATCGAGCATGCTATTATGTGCTATGTGATGCATGAAAACTGTTTGACTTTGCTGGGCTGTCGAGCTCACTCTTGCAAATAACCACTTTTGCAGGTCAAGATTTTAAGGTAAAGATACGTGCTATGTGAGTTATAGAGATCTATATTCACGAAGATTACTTATGTTTTATGAGAAATGTATTTCATATTTTGAACGTAACATGTTGTTGAATTGTAAGTTGAGCTATCCAATGTATATGGATATTTAGTTATGATGTAAGACTTTGTATAGTCATTTTGTTGTAACGATTCATGATATAAGATTGAATCAAAGAGATGTAATGTAAAGGTTGCGATTCAGGGCATGAAAGAAGGAAATGTATAAACGTTTTAAATATTCCGCAATTTTATTAAGTTTAACATTGAATAATGATGTATTATTTAGAGGTTGAATGTATGGTTAACAACTGAAGTCGGGATTTAAAATGTATGGATTTTGGGGGCGTTACAGCAGTCCTAGAGACAAACCTGGGAGTTTCTGTTCTAACCTCGGAGATAACCCCGAGGGATGCAGTTCCAGTTTCGAAGATAACCCCGGAGAATTCAGTTTTTGTGACACCCCCAAATCTGGTACTTCCACTTCCATATGATTTGGTATTCACTGTACAAACATCATCCATCTATCTACCCATAAATAAATGCAAACCATGCAATAGATAGAAATAATAATAAATATCCCTTTATGGGGTTACATCAACTACATAATAAATAAATCCCAGGTTACTCTAACCTTAAATCATATGTGTAAAAAAATAAACAAATAAGTCTTAAATAACATCAATTCTAATTATCATTACATAACCACATAAATAATCAATCTTCATTACTTGCTAAGCTTGCCCTTGCCTTTACTAGTGGAAGGTTCGTCTGCTCTTTCGTTCTTAACTGCAATGTTATTATTACGCAAGAGTGAGGACGATTGCCCACAAGTATAACAATATAACAATGAATAATAACATGAGAGAAAAATAATAACTTCGAATATAAAAGCTCAACTTTTGAATCGAGAATGGATAACAAGAATCAAAAGAAATTTATGAGGGTCATAAGACCTTGAACTATGTCCTAGGCTGTCAAGTGTTATACTTGAAACCTTTAACATTCATAAGACTATGGACCTTTCTTCTTATACTTAGGGGGATCAGCCCTTAGTACCATACTGTGCACAATATCTTAACGCTAAAGCGTAAATAATCCCCTATACAGGGTTGTTCATCTCAGTTTGACATCGGAGTCCACACCAAAGGAAGTTTGGTTTAGATAATTCATCAAGGGTTGTGAAATTTAGAACGCTCATTAACTATGGACTAGTCGAATCAATAAGGGTTCGCTAGTCTAACAAGGTTTAATAGTAAATGAATATTTAACTTGAACAGAATCTCAAAAGGTATACAATAGAATAAGTATTGTATAACAGCATCATGCTTGAAAGATTAATAAACTTTAATATACAAAACAGACTTGATCAATAATAATGAGAACTTGCTCAACGTAGAAAGGTGAATTAATCAACTTATATAACGATAACAAGTAGGGTTAGGAAACTTGCCTCGTGCGATGATTACACTTTAACTAAACTCGTTCTTTGATTTAAATCCTACATATCAATTACGTTCACAATACCAGTCAATTACAACGTACTAAACATCATAAGTTATTCTTTGTCTAATCTCGAATTTATGACTATACTTAGTCAATTACTATACTTATTGTCAAAAATTAGATTTCACGAACAATAAGCTAACTATGCATTCGATCATTCAATTTACACGTAATTGTGTTATGGAGTTGTTAAGAATTTATTTTAACACCTTATTATATGTCCAACAAGTTTTTATGTTCATTACTATAAGTTACTAACACATTGCTAGACTTGAACATGCAAAAAAAACATTTTCTGGACATTCTGCTAAGTGGCGCTGCGGCGCCACTTTTGTACTGAGTCTTGGCGCTGCGGCGCCGTGGCGCTGCGGCCTAGTATTTGGTGCTGCGGCGCGGTGGCGCGGTGGCGCGGTGGCGCGGTGGCGCTGCGGCGCGAGAAATGAATTGGGAGTTGGCCCCGCGACGCGAAATCCCAGACTCTGAATTTCCAGTTCGCGAAGAACACATAATTCAATGAAATCAACACTTCTTAAACACTAATTTCACCAAATTACGCATACCCACATGTTATAATTCATATATAATCATTACCCAACAATTATATAATGATTTTAACCCATTAAAACATATAATCACAGAATTACATTACGCAAAATTGAATTGTTCTTGATGTTCTTGAACAAAAAGATGGAATTTAATGCTACAGATTCGTTATAAAGCCAAATCCAACCATTCAAGTTTCATTTTGTTCATTTGATTATGCATAATCATATAAGTGTGTGATTTTTGCAAAATAATTAATGTTTGACATATAAAAATCACGTATAAGGCCGTATGGCCATATCACGTACTCTATTAATTTTGAAATAACAAGTCATCGTATAACGAAATGTTTTATTATATGGAATCACACATATATATATATATATATATATATATATATATATATATATATATATATATATATATATATATATATATAATATGCCATACAACTTGAATTATTACATATATTCTTATAACAACTGAATTCCCCAAATACAGAGACTCACAGAAGACTTAAGCCATATTTATGAAACTTAAAAGACGTAAAATATATAAATTGGGTTGAAGAGATTACCCAAGCGTAGATTAATTTACTAGGAAGTGAATTCCTCCTCCACAGAACTCTGAATTCTCAACTCTCTCTTTGTATCTCTCTCTGAAACTCTCTCTGACACTTTCTAGACTTAGGAAATTAATGAAGAAAAAGAAAGGGAACGCATAAATAAAGAAGACGTCTGACGAGTTGTGGTCAGTTACCCAGTCATGGGTAACTGCCCTCAACTCCCTCTAAGGCCATGTTTGGCTAGCAATCTAGATTTCAAAACCATTTAATTTAATAAAACCTTTACAATATAATTTAAATCATGTCACATCCAATTCAAATATCTTATTTAATTTAATATAAATAAAATATAATAACTTCTCATAAATTCACATAGTCATATAATTAATTTTCCCATTAATTAATTATATCAATATTAAATCTCTAATTCATAAATAAATTAATTAATATAACATTAGGCTTATTAAATATTTATTTTAATACAATAAGCTCACAAAATCACATACTTCGATAATAAATTTCTCCACATTAATTTAATAAATGTAACACATATAAATAAATTAATCTACCACAATTTCATCAATTAATCATTTAATCTAATAATTAAATCATCAAAAATATTTATTTATTTCAATAAATATTAAAAATTAATCCACAAAAATCTCGTTCGTCACAGTTTCAATCGCGGAGAAGACCCCGAGACACTCAATTCCAACCCCAGGGATAACCCCAGGAGGTAAAGGCACCTCAGAGATAACCTTGAGGACATTCAGTACCCACAGCAGCCTAATCTCAAAGATAACCCTGAGCAACGACTACTACATCTGCACAGAACCGGAGATAACACTGGTGAGAGGCAAATTTGTCATTTTACTACCTCGATACTACATTCACGCCCCACATTTCATACAGAATTGTCCCACAAGAACCATAGCTCAAAATCCCGAGTGACTACTACACAAGACAGCACATCCGATAGAATTTGAAAACTTGAAGATCTAGTCATGGACCTGTCTTCTCGTCTTCGTAAAACCTCTTATCCCATGTAATTGTGTAGCTCTCAACAATAACATTTCAAAAAGGTATAGCACGCCTCAATCGGATGCACATCAGATAGAATTTGAAAACTTGAAAATCTAGTCATGGACCCATCTTCTCGGCTTCGTACAACCTCTTATCCCATGTCATTGTGTAGCTCTTAACAACAACATTTCGGAAAGGTATAGCACGCCTCAATCGGATGCCTGGATTGAAAGTTATGAAGGTTCAAGCAGACAACGCGTTGCACGATTGCACATACTTCCAGACGGTGGGACCCACATGGCCAACGGCAACCCGGGCTTCGGCAGGTAGACCTGCAGTTGTCGCGGGTAGACCCGCGGCCATTTGGTCTATAAATAGAGGCCTTAGGTTGGCCATTTCAAGGAGAAAAAGAGAGGAAATCCTATCCATTTCACTCTTTACACACTTCTATAGTGCTCCAAATTGAGTGCTTCTTTTTTCTAAACACTTGTGAGCTCGTGTTTTACAACATATTGAAATTTAATCGATGGAAACAGAGTTTTCAGGTGTCAAAAGCTATCTGAAGTCTTCTTGGTAGCCCCCTTTGAGATATTTCAGATTTTTAAGCTTTTTATTTTATCCATACCTACATATCTACTAACGTTGAGAGTCGCTCCGAGTGGGTATGTCCAGATATATATTATTGAACTATGCTTCGATTAAGCCCGAATATAATATTCGGAGCGTTTACTACTTTTTATATATAATATATATATATATATATATATATATATATATATATATATATATCTCTTCCCATCAAACTCTGCTTTATTGAGCCTCGATATACATCCGGAGCATTTACTGCTTTTGTGTGTGTGTGTGTGTGTGTGTGTGTGTGTATATATATATATATATATATATATATATATATATATATATATATATATATATATATATAACTGTTTATCAGCCTGCGGGTTAGATTTGCCTAAATCTAGCTATTTCTCACTTTGACCGGTTCGTGGTGACTAAACTGGAACCGCTGAAGCTGGAATGCTTAGATTTATTCAAATCTAATTCGTTTTCTAGCTTTTGCTACGGGCTAGATTTGTCTCAATCTATTTCTCACTTTAACCGGTTCATGGTGACTAAACTGGAACTGATGAAGCTAAAATAGTTTAGATTTATTCAAATCTAGTTCTTGTTTTAGCTTTTGTACATATTGCTTTATCATGTGAGTCTATGAATCATGTGATCACAAATTCAATTTTTGAATCTAGTTCGATAAATTTTTAGCTGCAGCCAGCTTTTAAATTATTCACAGTGTCTGAATTTCCTTAGATGACTCTCATGCCCACAAAGAGTTTGGCATTGCTATGTATCTTATTTTCTCGAAGATACTTCACATCTCAAAAATAAAAGCAATCAAGCCGAGCACATAATAAAATGGAAGTATCAAAGGCCTTAATTACTATTGAGCACAAGGGTTTGAAAACCTTGTTATACAAAATATAATTGCTATATCTTGTTAAAATTGAACTTTTATACAAAAGTCAAACCCTTTGTATATAGGTGCAGACAAGGCATAACACTACTTCCAAATAATTGCACATAAACCTTATTCACACACACACACACATTCAGATAAAAGTTTAAATTAGAAAGTGGCAGTAACTGTGTCATCACGGAAGTCGGGGGGTGCCTAACGCCTTCCCTCCGCTTAATCAAGCCCCTGGACCCTGACAAATTTCAGTTTTGCAGACCAATTAAATAGTGTCACATCACTAGGTTTATGTGCAAACCTTTTCTCGATTTAGTTGGTACAACCATTTAAAAATACCAACTGGCGACTCTTACAGTCAAATCGTCGACATATACATGTCGGACTTTTTCAAACAAATCTCACCTAACATGAGAACACCAAAAGACAAGAACAGAAAGGGACAAATAAAAATCCCTGCATCGACAGGTGGCGACTCTGTTGGGGACATCCACTAAGATGGCTTAAGCCCCTATTTAAAAACTTTTCAAAACTTTTATTTGCTTGTGTGTGGATGTTATATTTACATTTGAATGAATGTGTACTAATGCGTTACTTACTGCACTTAGTGCTTCACACCATATCTGCATGTGATATTAGCGCTTCGCACATGTCATCATTTCCATATGGTGAGATGCGATGTATATGAATGTATGTTGTGAGGTCCCTCCACTAGGTGGCTATCCTGTCGGTGTTTGATTACTGGACTCGTTGGGAGACTAATTCCACGAGGCTTAGGAAAGGCACCACCTGGATTCGTTCCAGTTGAAAGATAGAATTAACTTCCCATCGAGTAAATTGCGATGATCTGGGAACCTTCATGCCAAAAAGCCGCGAGAGTAGCCTAAGATAGGTCAGCCTCTGATAAACCAAACGTGGAGGGAAGTCTCTTTATACCTTCCCATTTTAATTACTTGTAATTTCATTTCCATGTCAATCTCAATGTAATGGAAAGTATATTGCAATATGTGAACATGCATATTAATACCTGTCATGTTGTCCAGTCATTAAAACAACTGACATCCGTTTTGCAGGATAATACTCCTAAAAAACAGACACATTACATATCATGTAACATTTCCACATTTCTCAGACTAAACTACATAAGTCTTTTTGTAGGGAAACGATTGGTCCCGTTACCCGTTCAAAGTCAAAGAAGGCATTAAGCCTACAGCCAAACATGGCTACATCTGGCCAGCCTAATCCTACTCCTGCCTCTCACGAGGAGTTCGAAGGATTAAGCAATCAAATTATAAAGTTGGTTGTTCTGCTCAAAGAATTACACAAGTCAACTCAGGGTCAATAAATACCCATCCACACAGAACCCTCTGCACATGGAGGAATCCAGGGTCCGAACAAAGAAGTTCCAGAACCTGAGTCTCAGATTGATAAGACCAACAAAACCCCTGAAATCACCCATCTTTAAGAAGATCAAGACACCTGTGATATTCAGAAGAAGGCTTTACAAATGGAAGAGACCTTCGGTCCATCAAAGAGATTGGAACACACAGAAGTGTTTCATATTCAGACCTTTGTATCTTCCCCGGGGTTCATTATCTAAAAAAATTCAAGACTCCTAATTTTGAGAAATATGATGGATTGGGAGATCCTTATACCCATTTGAAGGTTTTCATTGGAGAGTTCGGATCTTATGTCGAGAATGAAAAGCTCAGAATGCAGCTATTTCAGAAAAGTCTGACTGGAGAAGCCAGAGCATGGTACACCAAATTGGATAACTCTAAAATTCACAGCTGGGAGGAGTTAGCCCATGCTTTCCTCAGTCAATACATCTTTCAAACTCAGATGGCTCTGAACCGGTATCAAATTACCAAGGTCAAGAAATAAGTTAATGAGTCTTTAAGAGAGTTTGCCCAAAGATGGAGGCGTCTGGTTGATCAAGTTATTCTGTCTATGGCCGAGTCTAAAATGGTGATGACCTTCATAGATATTCAAGAAGCTCCATTTAATGAGAAAGTCCTAGCTGGAATAGGGAATCCGTTCTCAAAAATGATTAAGCACGGAGAAATGGCTGAAATGGGATTAAAATTAGGGAAGATTCAAGACCTCGCCGCATTAAAAGTCGTAGCTGAGCATATCCAATCTGGAAGTTATGGGAACAACCCCCGGAGGGTGCATAAGAAGAAAGAAGAGGATGTTTCCTTGATACTGCAAGGACAAAAAGGCAATCAAAACTTGCCTATTTTGAGGAGAAACTAAACCCCTTTCTAAGCACAGTCTTCAAACCCTCCCCTACCAAAGAGTGGAGAAGTCAGACGTACAAGAGTGTTCACACCCTTAGAGGATTAACTCGAAAACATTCTCAAGCTTCTGATAGCTCAGAAGAAAATCACTCATCTCCTTCCACCTGTCAACCCGAGTGGAAAGGGTTTCAATGCAAGTAAGAAATGTGCTTACCATGCTGAAGCTCTAGGCCATGACACTCAGGATTGTTGGTCCCTTAAGCATAAGATCCAGGAGACCAAGCTCGACCAACCACATGTTCAAGATACTCTCCCTCAACACATGGAAGAGGAGGTTAACATGATCAACAGTGGCAATGGAAAGACCTCCAAGTACCTCAAGTATGTGGGTGTTTCATCCCAAATCATCAAGGAAAATTCCGACAGATGGGATTATTAAGAGTTCTAGTTCATGATGGAACGATAGTTAAAGTCTCTTGGCGAACAAGTCAATCAATTGGCAGAACTAGTGATTCATCAACACCAAGTCACACGTCAGTTGTTCTGTCAGGAGCATGCTAGCCTCCTTTCTCTTATCACAAGTACTCCACAACTTACTCAAGAAAGTGAAACACTGGAGGAAAAGTTTGCAAGAAAAGAAAAAGCTAAAGCACGTTGGGACTTCTCCAACAAAAGGAAATTCACCTATTTAGGCCAACCGATGGAAGAAATATTGCAGATGTTGATCAATGAGGGAAAAATCACAGCACTGCTACCTCCAGTAAATCCACGCTCAAAACGGTTTGATGCTAATGGAGTATGTCAATACCACTCCCACTCTCGCGGTCACAGCACGGAGGAATGCTTGGCACTCCACCATCTTATTCAAAACATGATTGACTGCGGTGACCTGCAAATGACAGACAATGACGCTGTATCATCTGAGAGTGGGGACACATTTCCTCCAGGATGGAAAGAAATTGTAGCAGTTATATCCTTTGAGGGAGATTTGGCTGCCACACCATTTAAAATTCAACCAATTCAGATCAAAGGCGTTGAAAACCCTTTGAAAATGGCTGCACCAAAGCCAATCATATTGTCGTTCAGGCCATAGTATCATGTCGTCAGCCTTAAGGAAGTGTCATGGAACTATGGAGAGGCTGAATGATCCCCATCCAACACAACTGCTGCAGTGTCTAAAGAAAATCCACTGTATCTTCCTCAACGCGTAATGAAGATTATCATCAGATCAAAGGGGAAAGTGCCCAGAGAGAAGATTGAAGAATTCCTCCGCAAGACGGGACACAATGAAGCCAAGGTGGTTCAAAGCTTGAAAGAAGCTCCACAACAGATTTCTATTCTAGAGTTGGTTTTCTCTTCAGAAGATCACCGGAAGGTCTTACTGAAAATATTAGAAGAAGCCCACTTGCCAAAAACAGTGGATGTTGAAAAATTCCATCATCTGGTTGATCACATCTTCAATAGCAATGTGATATCCTTCATCGATGATGACATACCTCCCGAAGGGATGGGTCATTACAAACCGTTGCACATAACGTTTATGTATTCCGGATATGTGGTCAGAGGAGTGCTAATAGATGGAGGATCATCCCTAAACATCTACCCTTATGCCACATCGGAGAAAATGAACATCAATCTCAACAGGATTTGAAGCAGCCATATAATCATCAAAGCATTTGATGGATCTCGGCGAAATGCTATTGGAGAGATTGAGTTACCCATGGAAATCGGTCCACATACATTCTACGGATCCTTCCAAGTGCTCAAGATCACCACATGATACAACTTACTGTTGGGAAGACCTTGGATTCATATGGCGGGAGCCGTCCCATCCACTCTTCATCAACAGCTCAAGTATATTGTGACAACCCGAGAATTTAGACAATTTATTAAAATCTTAAAAGATTGAATAAATGTTAAATAATAGACCTAGACATAAAATAAGTGTATGGATTTGACATTTTTGTGAAGGATTTTTATGAATTTAAAATTTCTTGTGAAGGACTTATAGGGTTAAGTGTATGAGTGTATAAGATTCCGTGTATAGGTAATTTTATGTGTACTGTATGTGGTTATGGGTCAAGGGTTGATCAAATAAATTATATCAGTAACAAACCCTAATGTTATGTTAAGAACTTCAACGTTCAGTTAAGAAACCCTAACGATTTGTTAGAAACCTTAATACCGGCTTTGGAAACCATAATTTTAGTTCAAAGAATCTGAAACCCTAACTGGGAATATTAAAACCCTAATTAGCAAATCTTAATGTTAATTAGGAAACTTTAATCCTAATTTCCAAGCATTAAGTAATTAGGAAACCCTAATTTCTAGATTAGAAAACTTAATTTTCTATTTAAAACCCTAATTATAAAATCCTAAAAATTTAATTTGTAAAACCTAAGGGTTAAAACTTAAGGGTTAGATAAGATTACAAGATTGCCATTAAAATTGTGTGCAAAAAGACCAAAATAACCTTTACTTAAAATCTAGGAAAAGAGATATGGCCAAATCTATGAGTCATCACTTGTGGGATACACCATGTTCTGCAAATATTAGCCAAATCTGATCCATATAGTGCCACCTTGCAAGTATAGATACATGAATCAAAGATATATGTGATTAAAGAGAGAGAAACCCAAAGACTTAAGTCATTTGCTAACAAACACTTCACCAACTCCTTCTCTCTCTAAAGCCACGAATTATATTAGTGAATCAGTCATTAACAAAGCTCATAGATCATCAAGATCAGTGGAGAAAAGCTAATATCAAAGATTGGACAAAAGAGGTATAAACCCTAACTCATCTTGAATCTTGTATGCTAAGATAAAGTAGGTGTTTAAGTGTTTAAATAAGTGCTAGAGGATGTTATTAGGTGATCCATGATGTTATATCATAGATCCATAGCATCAAAGTGGTTAAAAATCAAAGTTTTTGAAAACTGTCTAGAACCCTAAAAAGTTGTCTGACAAACATATGTCAGAGGCCATAGATTGCTACCTATTAATGATTTGTTGTGTTTTATGTTTTAGATTTATAGTATGCCATATGGACTGTAATATGGAACTGGAATCATTATCATACCATGTCTAGATTATAAGTTATTAATGGTCAAAGTCGGTTGACCGACCATGACCAAGCAATTCTGGGTAACCCAGAAACTGTCCAAAAAGGCTTGACAAGGTTTTGCTAAGCCGAGATCTGTCAGGTGTTAGATGATTTGTGTGTGTTGTTGTAACCAAGTTGTAGCCTGTTATATGGACTATAGATCCATGCCTTTAGATCACTTAAACAACAAATAGATTGAATGTAGTGGATGGTCAAAGTAGATTATTCGAGCACAAAGTCAGTTTTCTGGAAATTCTAGAAACCGTATGAACAATGTTTCTGACAGAGTTTGACCAGTTCGAATCTTATGAGTGTTATGTAGTTGGACTGAGATAGTGCTATATATATGTTCCTTGACATGAGAACTATATGTTTGAAGCATTAGAACACCAAACTAATGACCAGAACCCTATGATTATTGAGCCACAAAGTAGGCACTCGAAGCTGTCTGGGTTTCTGGGTAATCAAGAAAACTCAAAAAACCTTTGACAGTGACTTTGAAGCATCGGATCTTGCTGGTATGATAAGATATGACCCAGATTGTTGTTGATACTTGTAGTGTTACATAACACTACAAGATCAATGACTTAGTTAGCCTACAAACAACAAAGGCTGAGAATTAGAAGTGGTCAAACATGGCCCCTTGAATCTGCTTGTCAGTGTTCTTGAAGCTCAAGAACATCAACCGTGATAGAAAGCGTCGCTAAAGCCTTTAGCGACGATTTTAATTAAATTAGTTTTATTAATTTCTAGAAAATGATTAAAAATAGAAATTAATTTCTAAAAATTACAAAATTGGTTTTAAAAATTATTTTAAGTTATGAAAATTAAATTTTGATAATTTAAAATATTTTTCATTAATATTTATATTTATTTGAATATTTATGATATTTAATTTATTTAATAAGCATATTAAATAAATTAGAAAAAAATAATTTTAATATTATAAAAATCATTTTAAATAAGAATAAAGTGTTTAAAAATATTTTAAGTTATAAAATGTAACTTTTAATATTTCTGAGAAAATTTTTATTAATAATTTAATATTAATGATATTAGATTTATTTAATTATTATATTAAATAAACGACTTAAAATAGTATTAATGATTTAAAAATCATATAAAAATGATTTAAGGGTTATAAAAATATTTTAAGTTATAAAATATAACTTTTGATACTTTGTTATGAAATACATTAATATTTAATATTAATGGCAGGTATTTAATAATAGTTTTAATTACTTTAAAATCATTTAAAAGTAATAATAAAGTATTAAAAATACTTTAAAATATTATAAATAATTTATAATATTATGTTGTGTATTTCATTAATATTTGATATTAATTAAATATTAATAATAATAGAATATTGCGGTATTTAAATCGTATAAATAGGATATTAATGATTGAAAAATCTTTATAAATGATAATAATTATCTAAAAATTATTTTGAGTTATGGAAAAATATTTTAACTGAATAATAAATTATCTAAGTTAATATTAAAGCGTTTAGGCAGAGTCTTAGTGACACTAGGCTCGATGATTGTCCAACTAGGTCGTCGGAAAGTCAGAATAGTACCGAATTTAACTCAGATTAAAATAGTTTGACTTGATACTAGGTCTTATGTTCGTTATTGACTGTTAGGATTATGTGTTAATGTGTTTAGCTTATTTTATAATTATGATGATATTATTCTAATATTAAAGATCGGTATTATTTAATATTAGGTCTTCAGACAAAGCTAAATAAATTGCGTAGCAGTAGTCAGCAATAAAGGCAAGTTCTCTATAGGTCAACCCTGAGTTATGATTATTCAGATATGCTTGTGGTTAATCATTGTTGATTATACTATGTTTATAATTTGTTGATTCACACTTTGTGAATGTTGCATGTGTTCATTAGGTATGAAAGGCTGATCACCTTCATTACCATCTGGTTCAGTTGAATTGTTCTTCTTTATCATTCAGCTATGAAAATTTGATTTATGCTAGTTCACAATTATTATATTGTTGAGCGTTAGCCAGCTTATTGTTCAATTCTTTCAATCATGATATATCCTTTATTGAACTTAAACTTACTGGGCAAACTTGTTGCTCACCCTTGTTATATCATGATAAACATTACAGATTAGGACGAATACGTCAGATACAGGCAAAGTCAAAGACAGTTCCAGCATTGGTTTAATGTACAGATAAAAAAAATTGTAACAATATTGTATATTAATAACATTATATATCATATAAGATATTGAATTCAGGTAATAAGTTAAGGTTATCGACCTTGGGGTTTTTGTTGTAAAGTTTAATGTATAAACAATTTATGTTTATATCTTTCGCAATAGTTATAGAATGAGTGTACCCGATTCGTGGTGATTAGTACCCGAATTTGGGGCCTTCACATATATCATCAACAGTAACCTGGTCACTGTCAATGCTGAGCCAGAATGTCTTGTTCAAAGTGATATACCTCTCATTAGTTTCAATATAGAAGTTGAGCCTGTCAGCTTCCAGGCCTTTGAGGTGAGCAACGCTCACTATCATCCTATTGGGGCTCCACCTCTGAAACCCAGAGCTTCTGCTAAGGTAATGTCGGCAAGTCACGAGATGATATCCTTAGGTTTTTAACCTGGACAAGGGTTAGGAAAGGATCATCAAGGAATCAAATGCCCAATTCAAGTTCCCAGCTAGATAGGGATAGCTGGACTAGGCTACTCCTTTGGGTCCACTCACAGGAACCCACACAAACATAAACAGGTTCCTTCATCTACAAAGCGGTTGCCTAAACCTATAGATCCTGATTCTGTATGGCCCTCATTGAAAGTTCCTACCCCTGTGGTAGCTATGCTGTTTCCTAAGTCGATACCGATTAAAGGAAAGATAGTTCTGATTCCAGACCTAGAGGTGGAGGAAAGGAATCAAAGGCGCAAACAAGAGATAAATAGATATTTGTTAAACATGTGCGTCCTAATCCATACGGAGGGTACGAACAGAGACATCCCAAATGATGATGACGATAACAGCCCCTTCATCATAGCTGTCCACCAGGACTTGACCCTTGGCAATTGGAGCATTATTCCTTGGATTTGCCGATAAGGGTAAAAAAAGGTAGAAAATCCCTCTACCCTGTAGATAGAAATAACTGCTTACTTTTTTTTCACAGTATTAGCAGTTAGTTTTGTCATTTCATGCTAATACTTTGTATGATTAAACAATTTCATATATTAAGTGAAAGCATTTTGTTTCAGGACTCTAAAGTTAGATGTGCTTAAACTTACTGATCAGATCAATAATTTATATTATTTAAATAATATTGTTAGATAGCATTATTGGCAATGTCTAAAAAAATTCTGTTTAAGGAAAGGGGTTTAGTCATCTAATTGCGCGCCAATAAGGAGAAATTATTATCGAAAAACCCCCTCTTTCCTGGCAACGACCTGATTATCATAATTGTGACTATGTAATATTATTTGTGAATAATTAATTACTGATAAAGAAATATTTATTTAATATGAATATAAATGGAGGAATTTTTAGAAAAGTGACAATTATTGAAAATTAATATTTTATCTTTTCTGATAAACTAAGTCATTCAAATCTATTATAAATGTATAATGTGATAATATAACAATGGTGATATTTTTACACTAAATTACCGGTATATGAATAAAATGAGGTGGAAGAGAGAAAATGGAATTATGAATTCTTTTTAATAATTATAAATATTTTAATATATATATATATATATATATATATATATATATATATATATATATATATATATATATATATATATATGTGGTGGGTGGAGTTGTCCTTTTTGGTAGGCTTTGAAGTTTCAAAGAAGGAATGCTGCAGAGAAGAAAAAAAAGTCTCTGTATGTATTTTGTTGAAACAAAAGTGTGAAAAAATCATCCGTATGTGGATTTCGGTTATTTTTCGTTTAGAATTTGGAAAAACTTAAATCTACAAAGTTGTAGATAATTTAATTGCATATGGAATGTACATAAAATTCGTATTTTTCTTATAAAAGGGTTATTTATTAAGAATTATTGAAGATTCGAAGATAAATGTTTTTTTAATTAAAACATAGGTGGGCCCCACTTTTGTATTTTTTGGAAAATTGCTGAATTGGTGGGCCCCACTTGTGGTGGCTAATTTTTTTTCAAAGAAGTGTGCGTAGAAAAAAAATATTATTTTATTAATTTAGTCTCTTTTGGCGTTCTAGCATTTTCCTATAAATAAGGTGCTTAGTTAGAATTGAAAATTACACCAGAATCATAAGTTTTCTCTCTCTATAATATCGAGTATATTTTGTGAGTATTTAGATACTTTTAGAGTTGCTATTCAGTGCAAGTTTCCTATAGCTTTATATCCGATATTCTAGTCAGAAGTACTGTTCTTTTGAGGTAAGGGATTTTATTATCTTCGTAAATGATGTTATTCTTTCAATATCATTAATTATACTGAAATATTGGTATAAATTTTATTGTGAAATTTCTACCTTTTTCATGTCGGGGTTACTAGTCACGTATACGACACTATTCACGTATATGACATTATTCACGAATATGACATTATTCACAGAAAAATAAATTTTTCTTTCTTTGTCCAAGTTGTCTATTGTGGTTACTATCGTTGATTGTATCCAAGTTTTGATCTTTATTTTTGAATTCTGCTCCACAATTGATTATTATGGAGTATTTTTGAATTTGGATAAACTATAGTACGAATCCCTAATATTTGTCCTTTTGTCTCCCTGGATTCTTTTTCTTTAAGATATTTTTCATCGTCCTCAGTCCTAAATGATGATATTACTAAATATCTTTGGCCTGTAGTGCAAAGATGAATGATTAACTGATGAATATCTTTGGCCCGTAGTGCAAAGATGAACAGGTGTTGAGATGAACATGACCAACTGGTGATACAAATGAATATTTTTGACCTGTAGTGCAAAGATGAATATTTGATTCAAGATGTGTATTGATTGATGTTACAAGGATAAAATATTGATGATGGACTTTTTAATCTTAGAAGATAGTAGAATTCATTTTCTACCTGACTCTTCTAATGAATTGATATTTTCGCTGCAGTTATTGATCTAAAAATTGTTGTCTATTATATTCTATCAGATGTTTCCCTATTGAAGACTAATGATAATTTGTTGTATATTATCTTAGTCATAATATTCTTTACTAGGCTAGTTGAGTTCACCCTTTTCCTTTTTATTCCATTTTTCTTCTCAGGATGCGAGAATATAGCGGGAACTAGTCGGGGTGTGGAGTGATGTTTCTAGTCAGTTGTGTTAGCAGTCCTCATTATTTTATAAAATAGTGTGATAATAATTGTAATGAGGGCTCCTTTTGTGTTTGAATACTGTCTATTAGACAATATTTGTATTTAAACTCACAGTATATGTGTTGTCGTATTTTGCACGACAATTGTATTAATGAAGTTGTATTTGTTTCTGTACCATGTATTTGGCGACTCAGAATGGGTGATGTATACCTATTTTGGGGGCGTCACACCCAAGCCAAATCTTGATCAAAGCACCTCTTTTAACCTCGGAACCTCAGAAAACCTCAAACAAATCCAGATTGGTATGGACCTTACTCTAACACAAAGGAATGACATGGTTACTCTATTGACCCAATTTCAGAATGTGTTTGCATGGTCTCATAAAGAAATGGTCAGTTTGTCAACTGACATATTCATCGCCTTCCCTTCAAAGAGGGATTCAAGCCAGTCAGACTGAAACTCAGGCAATTAAAACCTGAGTGGAGTTTGGAAGTTAAAGAAGAAATTGTGAAACAATTTCAAGTCGACATCATCATGGTGTCAACATACCCTGAGTGACTATCCAACATAGTCCCGTGCCTAAACCAGGAGGGAAGGTGCGAGTTTGCGTGGATTACAAGGATCTGAACAAAGCATATCTTAAAGATAGCTTTCCCGTACCATTCATCCACATACTTATTGACAATATAACTCAGTATGACATGTACTCCTTTACTGACTGCTTTGCTGGGTACCATCAAATCATGGTTACTGAAGAGGATCGTGAGAAAACTGCATTCATCACTCCTTGGGAAACCTTTTCCTACAGACGGTTGTCATTCGGCCTTATCAATGCAAAAAATACCTATGAGCGAGCCATGATGGCTCTTTTCCATGATCTAATGCACAAAGAGATAGAAATCTATGTGGATGACATCATTGTCAAGTTCCGAAGGGAGGAAGACCACCTAGATCATCTCAGAAATCTCTTCAGCTGGTTGCGTAAGCACAACTTAAAGCTGAACCCTACCAAGTGAGCATTTGGCGTTAAATCAGGCAAATTCCTAGGATTCCTAGTAAGCCACAAAGGCATTGAGCTGGATCCTACAAAAATCCAGACCATCACGAAAATGCCCATACCTCAAATAGAGAAGGAAATACAGGAATTTTTTGGAATAATCAACTACATCAGCCGATTCATCTCCCAACTCACAGCAACCTGTGAGCCTATCTTCAAGTTGCTAAGGAAGAACTCCTCCATGAAATGGAATGACGAGTGTTAGAACGCCTTCCTTATAATAAAAGAGCAACTAATCAAAGCTCCTATTTTGGTACCTCCTAGGGATGGTGTTCCCCTGTTTATGTACCTGTCAGTCAATGATAATGCCATGGGTTGCATGCTGGGATAGAAAGATGATAGAGGCCAAGAAAGAGCTATCTATTACCTCAACAAAAGATTCAGCATCAATGAACACAAAACTTGTTGTGTGTTGGGTAAAATCTAATTACGCACAACACACAAGTATACGTGGTCAACAAGTAATATAATAGTAAGTAGAGTATTGTTCCCACAAAGACTAGCAAGAAATTAACTCTCACAATTACCAATTTTCTATTAATCCAAATTTTATTAAACTAGCCAATTTCAAGTTTGTAACTAAAAGTATTAAAAAATATTAAAATTACCAAACAATCAATAAACTCTAAAAACTGAATTTTCAAACAAATATTGGAGAATGAGACTTACGACTTCTCTCTAAGCATCACTCTGATTATTACACCTTATTCCAATTTAATTCACTATCCCAGTTTATTAATCAAGAACACGTATGTAGAACTAGCCACCTCTCGATGTACTAATACCGTATTAACTCAAATCCACAAATTAGATAAAATCAAGTTAAACACCTCAATTAACTAACTCACTATATTTATATGTGAATTACAATTAAAGAAGGTTTGAGTTCAAGTTCTTTATCTGATTACATGCGATGTCAAGCATATCTCTACCCTAACATTCATCAAGATTCCATTCATTCATAGAATTCAAGAACACATGCTATATTAACTAAGTCTAGACTCGTACTTCCTCTCTCGAATCCATACAAGTCCACAAAGAATTGTTGATCAGACAATTCATAAATTCAAGCTCAAAGTAATATAGATAAACTGAATAATAGCTTATTAAACTGAAAATCAAAGATTACATAACTATTGTTCCACTTAAGGATCTGTCATAAGCCTAAAAAGTACTTAGTTCATCATCAATAAAATAAAAACTGAATTAATCAAAGATAACATCCTTCCAATTACAAATATAAGACTAGAGACGAAGAGCAAATTCAAAACACCCTTCACTTTAATCCAATCTGTAATAGATATGAAAATCCTTTAATTATCTTTACTCTAATGCTTGCTCCAAAAATCTGTCTTGTCCCTTCATTAATTGCCTTGTGTGTTATTGATCTTGTTGTTTGATGTCCAATATATCTTTAAAAATTGCATTCTGATTGCAATCCCACGCCATTTAGATTCCCAAAGCATTCCAATTACTTAAACTCACATTCTTGCAGCAGTAGAAACGAAATAGGACTGCTCTGCCTCGGACCCCCCGCCCCGGCGGGAGTGTAAGGCTTAAAAACGCCCGCCCCGGCAGGCTAGGCTTCTGTCAGTTGATCTTGTTTAAGCTCTAAACTAGCTAAATGTTCACCAAAATTGCACCCTTCTTGATCACTTGCCACACCACCCAACCTACACCCAAAATAACAATAAACAAGTAAAAATAAACAACAAAAATAAGGAATTAACACCGATTAAGCTTGAGTTAGGAACCGATTCGTGGGTATAAAACCCACTTATCAAAATCCCCCGAACTTAAAACGTGCTAGTCCTTAAGCACAAAACAAACTAACATGCTATGTAATGCAATGCAATGATATGTAATGCATCTAATCTATATGTCTACAAATCCAACAGTATCATAGAATCAAAATTATTCCTTCGGCCTTAGAGAAATCAAGCAAACACTATAACACTTCATAGCAAAACCAATCAATAACTCCTTATCAATCCTCGAATCTTAAATTGTTATCACTGGTATAATGTGTGTGTGATCAATATCTATGCTAACTGATACTAATTAAACTTCAATACACAACCAATCTCTTATCAGGAATTATACAGAGTAAACTAAAAAGTTTCAAAAATAGATGAGTTCCAACTAAAACCAAACATTCACTAAGATTAGGGGTCCGAATAGGGTACTCATGCTTTCTTTTTCATTCACGGGGGCTCTTTGCTCTTATTTCTTGTCTCTTATTTTTTTATTTATTTTTTATTTTTTCAGATAGATGGTTGGTGAGTGCATTTGACGCTCTATCTCACGCCTGTGTTTAAAGGGAGTATGTTTCACACTTCTTCTCAACCCACCACAAGACTCAACTAGATATATATATATATATATATATATATATATATATATATATATATATATATATATATATATATATATATATATATATATATATTATACCCCACTTTTTTTCCCAAACTTAGGTTCCTGCCTAATTCATCGTCTTTACTACCTATCCTTGTCCTTTTTCCATTTAAACTAGCATATTCCTTTAGAAAATCCTTATATATCAATTTGAACTAACCATCCCACATAAGTGTTATTGACATGTAAATCTTTTTACACCAGTGTCAAACATGTAAAAGATTCAATTCATAACTCAAAATTACATCATAGTTCTAATGTTGGGTACTACATTTGTCTACTTAATCCCAATCTCATCATTGACCAAAATAAAATGAACTACAACAGCTGCTGGACATATGCAATATAACACAATGCTTAACTAAATGATTTTTTTTATGGTAAACATAACATGGTTGCAAAGAAAATAAGACTATTTACAATCCTAAACAACTATGCAACTACATGACTACATGAATGCAAACATGTAATAATCCTAAAACTAAACATGAAATTACATATGCAAACCTAACTAATGACATTAAACATGTAAACATGAAATGCAAACATGAAACTAAATCCCCCAAACATGAAAACTACAATGTCCTCATTGTATGGATAAAGCAATAAATGTGTGAGGACTTCCCTATAATCTTCTAAGCGGGAGGTGGTGGTGGGTGTTCTTCTTCATTAGAGTCACTTGGTGGGAACCTTGGCATTGGGATTGGCTGCTGGTATGGGAATTATCCATTTGGATTGAAGCTCTAGAGCATCGCATTCAATGAAGCAAAGGAAATATTCATAGCCTCAAACATGTGGTCCTGCCTCGCTGCTAGTCTCCGCATTTCTCTTGGTGCCTCCTTGTTTTGCTCATCCAGTTGTCGTTAAAAGTTTAGGAATTGAAGGCTAGATATGATATCGGGATGTGGTGCTGCCTCTGTTTCGTGCTCTCCCATCGTCGCATCCTCCTGAAATTCATCATCATTCGAGGTGTCTTCAGCGTTAGCCTCGTCCTCCGAAGCTGAGGGAAATATAAAGCCTACTCCTCTAGGATGTGACTCGCCCCTTGCCCACACCGCATACCTCACAATCATTCTTAAATCTAGTGTCTGAAGCGACAACTGGGTGGTCTCATCATCGGACCATCGAACTCCCGCTTGCCCACACAACCCATAAATGAGTGATGGGTGTGGCAAGCCACCCAAGAAATGTCCTCGTAAGCATTGTCAAATTGAAAAACTAATTATAGCCCTATAAGAGTAATGCCTTTTCTTTGGTGACATCAGATGTGTGTGTGGATGGAAATAACTTGGCACACAAGAATGCATACCATATCTTCCCATACCTGCTGAGATCCTTACTATGAAAAACAGTGCCTCCTTTTCGACCTTTGATCCATGTGGTTCCCGGCTTAGTCATTTCTTTCAGAATAGCCTCAAAGTTAGGATCGTTGTCACGTAAGTGAACGTACTGGCAATGTCTCGGTACTCTTAACTGGTAGTATGTGCTGATAGCATCAGCACTGAAAGGAACTAGCCTCACCCGCACAAAAGCATTGAAAGAGGCCTTATCTTCGGTGTTAGTGTAGAATTCTTTGACCACACTCACAACTACGGCCTCGAGATCTTCCATAAACTTATTCCACCCCTTTTGATATATTTGTTACACCATTTTACCGTCGACATGGTCCGGTGCCAACCCCCGCTCCGGTGTAAGTGCTTTTATCACCATGTAGTCGTAACGGTCGACGACGGAGGCACTTTTAAATTTTTGCCGATCAAATGTCTGTGTTGGCGGTGTGGTTCTGGAACTCTCTCCACGTTGCCTCTTTGATGTGGGTTTAGATGCCATTCAATTGAGATTAGCAAGCTTTAATAACATTTCCCCACCTAAACTTCACTTATGCAATCTATCGAACACGTGATGTGCACAATGTTTAATCCCCCAAACTTGATGATTTTGCTTCAACTATGGTGATAGGAAGGGAGGAATTGGAAGACAAAGTGCTCACTCTCAATTATTGTATAACTTCCCTCAATAAGAACCCTAATTCATAGCTTTCTGAGTTTGAGTTTACTGTATGTGGTGAAATTGGGTTGTGAGGGTAGGAATTTAAAGAGGTGGTGTGATGGTGCAAGGTTGTGGTGTGAAGTAATATATTGAAATAGTGGGTGCGTGTGTTAATAAAGTGGGATGGTAGATTGTAACTTGCCAAAACGTGGGTATATGAAGATGTTGGTTTAGTGTTTCAGTTGGGAACTAAGTAGTAGTGGGCAAATATGATGTAACTACCGAAAATTGCTGGTAAAAATTCAGGACCCCCGCCTCGGCAGGGGGTACTATGCCTTATAAGCCCGCCCCGGCGGGCATAGGTTCTGTCAACTAGAATTTACAACCCCTGCCCCGGCAGGCATGTTAGGCTTATAGGGGCCCACCCCGGCGGGCTAGTCTCCTACAATTGGACTCTGTTATACTTATTTCTTCCTTGCTACTCCAATCCATGATCATGTTAGGTTCCTGAAATACCATCAAACATAACTATGAGTAAAGTTTGAGCATTTTAAGCATGGTGGAGAGATTATCAAGAGCAATACAACTTAATGACTACTTAATGAACTTATTATATCCTAATTAGTCTAAATAATAATCTAACTAGCATGACTAAAAATACTAATAATTAAAACTAACATTGGGTTGCCTCCCAATTAGCGCTTGATTTTAAGTCAATCAGCTCGACTACTCTCTGTTTATGGTGCGTCGACAAGTGTGATTGCGATGACGTCCCAATTGGACTCGCCACCCCAATAATGCTTCAACTATTGACCGTTGACCTTGAAAGTCTCCAATGGGTTTCTACTGTAGAGTTCAACGACGCCATATGAGAAAACTCTTTTGATGGTGAATGGACCCGACCACCTTGATTTTAACTTTCTTGGGAACAACCTCAACCTTGAGTTGAACAATAGGACTGATTGCCCCGGCTCGAACGATCTTTGCATTATTTTCTTATCGTGCCATTTCTTTACCTTTTGTTTGTATAACTTGGAGTTCTCGTAAGCTTGAAATCAAAATTCATCGAGTTCATTTAATTGAAGTAGCCTCTTTTCACCCGCAGTTGTTTGATCGAAATTGAGTTACTGAATTGCCCAGTAGGCCTTATGTTGTAACTCGATAGGTAGGTGACAAGCTTTCTCGTATAGTAATTGATATGGTGACATCCCAATTGGTGTCTTATAAGCAGTTCTATAGGCCCATAGTGCATCATCCAATCTGAGAGACCAATCTTTTTTATTCGGATTCACTACCTTCTCCAAAATTCTCTTTACCTCCCTGTTTGAAACTTTAGCTTGCCCACTTGTTTGGGGATGATATGTTGTAGCTACCTTATGGTTAACCCCATATTTTGCTAGAAGAGCTGTGAACGATTTGTTGCAAAAGTGACTTCCCTCATCACTTATTATAGCTCTAGGCGTGCCAAATCTTGTAAAGATATTCTTTTGCAAGAACTTAAGAACCACTTTGGCATCGTTAGTGGGGAGTGCTACGGCTTCATCCCATTTTGATACATAGTCAACCGCAAGTAAGATATACTGATTACTGAACGATGATGGAAATGGCCCCATAAAATTAATGCCCCAAACGTTAAAAATTTCAACTTCCAAGATAATATGTAGTGGCATCTCATTCCTTTTTGATATGTTGCCCACCCTTTGACATCTGTCACAACTTTTTACGAACTGGTGGGCGTCCTTAAATAATGTTGGCCAATAAAACCCGGCTTGAAGCACTTTTACCGATGTTTCCTCACTACCATAATGTCCCCCATATGCAGATGAGTGACATTCGTGCAATATGTTCTTCACTTCGATGTAGGGTACACACTGTCTAATAATCTTGTCGGCGCACTGTTTGAGTAGGTATGGCTCATCCCACATGTACCACTTAACGTCATGTAGGAATTTCTTTTTCTGCTGTCGTGTAAGATCTGGTGGAAGGATATTGCTCACTAGATAGTTAGCAAAATCCTAGTACCATGGAAATTCCGTATTGATCCAAAACAACTGCTCATCTGGAAATGACTCATTAATTATACACCTATCCTCTTCATTTTTACCCTGATTTTCCAACCTTGACAAATGGTCTGCAACTTGATTCTCCATACCCTTTCTATATTTTATTTCCAAATCAAAATCTTATAGAAGGATAATCCATCTGATAAGGGTGGCTTAGCATCTTTTTTTCGAAATTAAGTACCAAATAGCCGAGTGATCTGTATAAACTACTACCTTTGTCCCGATCAAATATGCTCGAAATTTATCGAATGAATATACTACTGTAAGTAATTCTTTTTTCGTAGTTGTGTACCTCATTTGGGTCTCTGTAAGTGTTTTACTTGCATAGTATATGTCATGGAATACCTTCTCTAAGCGTTGACCCAAGACAGTCCCAACTGTATTGTCACTTGCATCACACATTAACTCGAATGGCATATTCCAATCCGGTGCGACGATAACTGGGGCTGTAGTCAATTTCTTCTTCAATAGCTCGAATGCTAACTTACAATCTTCATCAAACTTAAAAATTGAATCATTCTCTAAAAGACTGCACAATGGTTTTGTAATTTTCGAGAAGACTTTTATAAATCTCTTGTAGAACCCGACATGTCCCAAAAAGCTTCGAATTCCCTTAACTGAACTTGGTGGAGGAAGCTTTTTAATCATTTCCAGCTTTGCTTTATCAACCTCTAATCCTTTAGCTTAGACCTTGTGTCCCAAAATTATTCCTTCTTCAACCATGAAATGGTACTTTTCCTAGTTAAGTACCAAATTCGTATATGTGCATCTATGTAAAACCATCACCAAATTCTCTAGACAAGGATCAAAATCATCCCCATAGACAGAAAAGTCATCCGTGAAGACTTCCATATTTTTCTCCACCATGTTCGAGAAGATGGCCTTCATACACCGTTGGAAGGTAGCGGGTGCATTACACAAGTCGAATGACATTCTCCTAAATGCGAATGTACTCTATGGGAACGTGAAAGTATTCTTCTCTTGATCTTTAGGCATAATGACTATCTGATTATATCCCGAATACCCATTCAATAATCAGTAGTACTCGTGTCCCGCTAATCTATCCAACATATGATCGATAAAAGGCAAATGAAAGTGATCTTTGCGGGTCGCCTTATTCAACTTTCTGTATTCCATGCAAACCCTCCAACCAGTCACTGTCCTTGTCAGAATTAGCTCATTGTCATCATTTTGTACCACAGTCATTCTTCCCTTTTTTCGCACACATTGAACCGGACTGACCTACTTACTATCTGAAATTGGGTAGATGATACTCGCGTCCAACCATTTCAGGACTTCTTTCTTCACTACTTCTTTCATGATTGTGTTGAGTCATCTCTGTTGCACCACTGTCGGCTTTGCATCTTCTTCCATCAGCATTTTGTGCATGCAAAAGGATGGGCTGATTCCATTGATATCTGCAATTGTCCATCCTATGGCCGATTTGTGGTCTCTAAGCACTCTCAGAAACTTTTCTTCCTACAATTTGTTAAGTGTAGCATAAATAATAACAGGTAAAGAATTAAAATTGCCTAAATATGCATACCTGAGATGTTTAGGGAGTGCTTTAAGTTCAAGAGTAGATGGCTCCTCCAATGACGATTTCATCCTTATTGTGGCTCTTTCCTCCGTGTGTAATGGTTCAAAGGGTGCTTTGAATATGCTAACTCATGGCAAGGAATCCAGCATTTGCAAGTAATCCATAAATTTTGGATCATCTAAATCTTCATCTCCCAATAATGTTGTTTCCAATGGATCATTAGCCAAACTTTTAACCATGTCTTCGCTGATTATTTGATCAATGACATCCATCCTGAAACACTCCTCTTCATCCGTGGAGAATTTCATGGCCTTGAAAACATTGAACTTTACTTCTTGATCTTGGACCCTAATAGTTAGTTCACCTTTTTATACGTCGATGAATGTCCTACCCGTAGCCAAGAAAGGTCTCCCTAGGATAATTGGGATGTTCTTATCTTCCTCAAAATCCAAAATTATGAAATTCGCGGGGAATATAAATTTGTCAACCTTGACCAAAATGTCCTCCACAATGCCTCTCGGGTACGTGACTGACCTATCTGCGAACTGCAATGAGATGTTCATGGGCTTTGGAGCTAGTAGACCTAATTCTGTATAAACTGATAATGGCATAAGGTTTACACTTGCTCCCAAAATCACATAAACACTTGTTGAACGCCATGTTCCCAATCGTGCACGGAATGGTAAAACTCCTCGGATCTTTCAACTTTGGTGGCAACTTCCGCTGTAAAACTGCACTACACTCCTCTGTTAATGCCACTGTTTAAAAATCTTCCAACTTCTTTTTCCTAGACAGAATACCCTTCATAAATTTCGCATAACTTGGCATCTGCTCTAGGGCTTCTGCAGAAGGGATGTTAATTTGAAGTTTCTTAAACACTTCCAAAAATTTTGCAAATTATTTATCTAATTTCTGCTTTTGGACTCTCTGCTGAAACAACGGTGGAGGATAAACAACCGGTTTGTCATCTAACTTTGTTTGTTCAACTTGCTTTTTCTCACCCTATTTTTTGTCGACCACTTTATTTTCATTAACTTTGTCATCCGTTCTAACAGAATTTTTTACACTTTTCCCATCTAGATGTTTTCCACTTCTCAAAGTGATTGTCTGACACTGTTCATGATTTCCCTTCGGATTTCTTTCTGTGTCACTTAGTAGAGTCCCTTGCGGTTTATTGTTCAATGCTAATGTAATTTGTCCCATCTAATTTTCCAAATTCTTGATGGCTATCTCTTGCGATTTCATGGCCATTGCTTGGTTTTCATAGCTGTCTCGTTGCTTGTTATATACTTTGACAACAACTCCTCTAAATCTGATTTCCTATCTTGATGTTGAGCTGGTTGTTGTTGATTCTAAAATCCTGGCGGATAAGATGGTCGTGGAGCTTGCTGATGTTGATTATTACTCCACGAAAAGTTAGGATGATTCCTATTCCCTGGATTGTATGTATTCTGGTATGTATTTTGTGGAATTTTGTTGTAGCTACCCACAAATTATAATGACGCTGGGTTGATTGCACATTGATCTGTAGGATGTTCACCCGCGCATAATTCATAAATAACTGCAACTTGATGTGTCTGTACCCCTGACCAAGCATCGAACTTCTTAGCGAACGCTGAAATTTGCGCTGTTATTGCCGTCACTCCATCTACCTCTAACACTCCAACTACCGTAGGTTGTGTCATTCTTGCCGTGGGCCACTGATAATTGTTAGCTGCCATTGTCTCTATCAATTGATATGCCTCCTCATAATTCATTGCCATAAAAGTTCCACCCGAAGTTGTATCAATACTGGTTCTAAGATTCCCATGTAATCCATTATAAAATGTGTTCATCTACAACCACTTAGGCAATCCGTGATGTGGGCATTTTCTGAGCAACTCTTTGTATCTCTCCCATGCCTCGTATAATGATTCCCCATGTTGCTGATCAAACATAGTAATCTCGTTTCTTATCTTTGCAGCCTTCGCTGGCGGACAAAATTTAGCTAGAAACTTTTGAGCCAGGTCATCCCATGTAGTTATTGAACCTGATGGTAGAGAGTGTAACCAACTCTTCGCCTTGTCCCGCAGAGTAAATGGGAACAAGCGAAGTTCGACTGCTTCATCCGACACCCCATTGTATTTGAAAGTGTCGCATGTTCATTCGGATCATCATTTGCAAGTCCTCTAAACTAAGCTGAATTTTGAATCATTTGAATCGTCCCAGGCTTAATCTCAAATGTGTTCGTAGCTATAGCAGGCCTGGTGATACTCGTCTGCAGCTCAGTCACCTTGGGTGTTGCAAAGTCCCTCAACACTTTCTGGTCTTCGGCAGCCATTGCTTCTTCTTGTTCAGAGCTTTCGAAGTCTTCCCTTGTCTCCCTGATCCACTTACTTAACCTTTGAAAGCGTGTCTCAATGTCATCCTCAAAAGGAAGCAAGTGTGGATTTTTGGATCGAGTTTGCATAAACTAACTTCAAAAACCTGAAATAAGATGAACAAAAAAAATAAAAATGTTTAAGTAAAATTGGATTAATTAAACTGATATTGCAAAATATTAAAATCTATACTAAATTTCCCGGCAACGGCGCCAAAAACTTGTTGAGTAAAATCTAATTACGCACAGCACGCAAGTATACTTGGTCAACAAGTAATATAATAGCAAGTAGAGTATCGTTCCCATAGAGACTAGCAAGAAATTAACTCTCACAATTACCAATTTCTTATTAATCCAAATTTTATTAAACTAACCAATTTCAAGTTTGTAACTAAAAGTATTAAAATTACCAAACAATCAACAAACCCTAAAAACTGAATTTCCAAACAAATATTGGAGAATTAGACTTACGACTTCACTCTAACCATCACTCTAATTATTATACCTTATTACAGTTTAATTCATTATCTCAGTTTATTAATCAAGAACATGTATGTAGAACTAGCCATGTGACGCCCCCAAATTCAGGTTCCTTCAAACCTCGGATTCGGTTTGCCACGATACTACTATTGTCAAACTATTTATATATATTATTCATAACTTAATGAATATAACTTTGTTTATTACAATTTAGAATATAAATTCTCTCCATTTCCAAGATCTGCACAATGACCCCAAACTTTTATAAGTTTCACAACTTGGTCATTTACTATTCTTGCTTTACATTACATTTGATTTTATATAAATATGCGAAATAATTTAAACTTTTTCAATCTCCTTTGAAAATAAATCTTCTATTGATATCTTAACTTAAATCAATTACATAACCTTGAATCAAATTATATTATGATTCAATCTATTGGAATTACTATATAAGATTTTACATCTTGATTTGATATCCTCTATGTATTAACTAATACATCCTTACAATACAACAAGTATTAAACATCATAAGTATATATCAAGTACACTCCTAGAACCTAAACATGGTTCAAGTAATAATCTAAATAGTATCATTCGCTGCAAAACTATCTACTTTGTCAACCAAGAAGCACGAAATCTTTACCATGAGTCCTTAACCTGTAAAAGTGGTTATTTGCAAGGGTGAGCTCGACAGCCCAGCAATTCTAACAGTTTTAATGCAGTATACAATAACATACTCAGTTCATACATTCATAATTAATTAACATTTACTACGCATGCTATTTTTCACATAACAGGCATAAAGATTTACTCCACAAGTATATCATAAAAGATCAACTTTCAACATTCATATATATCTCATATGCATTTCATATATATACATCAACATTTCTATAGCATAATATAGCTCAACTAACAATTATCGAATTAATATACCAAATAGGAACTGAAAGACTTACCTGATTCGTAGTTTATGAACTACGACTTAACTGTCTAAAGCTTATCTGCACTGCGTGTATTCCTCTTAAAGCTAAGTTGCCAAGCTTGTTTTTAACCTTCTAACTTCTCCCTCTCCTTCTCATAGTATACTTATACAAGCTTCATTTAGAAATCTCAACAATTAATTTTGAGAAGAGAGGAGTCCCCATTTATAGAGAAATCATTGTCCATACAATGATTTTGCCCAACAATTTGAACCAAGAGGAAGAAGAAGAAGCCATTGGATTAAAGGAGTTTGGTGAAAAATCAAATCAACCCACTCCCGTCTTCATCATTTGGAGCTATGGATTTTGGAGAAGAAGAAGCAAGTTAGCTAGCTAGGCTTTTTGTATTTCACGTGATGAAGAATGACTCTCAATTTGGGACAAGCCAAATAACTCAGCAACTAGTTATTCTAAGGCTTGGTTTGGTTCTTTAAATTCCCAAAATGTGATTTTAATGTGTAAATGTTACTACACCAAGTAAAGTTAGGGATTATTTATGTACTCACCTCATATAATCCATATACATTAGTCCACATATTTTAATCTTTAAAACATGTGTGAACTTAATTTAATTACTCACTAATAACTTAATATCTCTTTTTTTTCTATTTACTTACACATTGGTATTGAAATAAATGTTTTAATAACACATTTATTTACTCCCATCTTTTAGGGTACACATATAATTGTCTCACCACCTAGGATGGGATAACAAAACTTATTTGAATCAACTTTATGATTTAATCACTTTTACCATATGTATATCATTAGTCCCAATTAAATGTCACACTTCATTTCATATCATATAGATGTAGCTACTATATAATATAAAATCATTGCGCATACAAATTAATTCCTTCAATTATTCATTCATTAAATTATTTAATGAATGCGTATTCCTTCACTTTGCCACACTAGGCATATTTCACAAGCTCAATCTTAAGCTTCTCTTATTCTCCATACTTATTATTCTTTTAATATAATATTTGTGTGACTCAAGCATTTAAATGCTATACTACCTTAATTAATTATATGTATAACCTTTATGCTTATAATAATTAATATATACTTCATTAGTTATTTAAATGATAACATCCACGATAAAAATAATAACTCAAGTTATTTAATATATTAAAATAACTTAGTTTTCTTTCATTAATTAACTCCCTTGAAAATACATTAGAATTTATGTATTTTGTCTTAACATAAATATTATGTTTTCTCCGAATAAAGACATTTACAATTAGAAATTAATTTGCTTATTGTCTCAAGATATTATTCTTAATATAATATCAATTAACTATATGTACGACACATGTACATATATTATATATAAAAAATAGATAATAAGTTTATTTTCTATTATAATAAATTGTTTCCATCAATTTATTTACATATAGCAAATACGTTTTAATATATTTACTATATATTTAATCATACCTCATACAAAAATATATAAGGTAATATTATTATTCAAAAATAACATTTCATCAATATTAGAAATTATTTTAATATCCTCTATTAGAAATATATAATTATTATTTCTCTCTCCCTCTATAAATTGTTCCCAAAACAATTTCTTCAAATATTAAATATCCTTTTAAAGATATAATGATTTATGTCACCCTTTAATAACGTATATATATTTAACGTTATTCGTACATTAGACTTTCTCCCATATTACCATTTTGAGTAACATATATAAAGTCTCACATATTCAACACACATATTAATTCACTCATTTACTAAAGTAAATTAAACCTTGTACTATATTACCATAGTTATTTAAGGTTTAACATACACATTATATTATTCCATAACATAACTCTCAACTATCAATTAACCAATATTTATTCTTATTAGTTAATTCTCTCAACTAACTCATGTTTCACTATCCAAACCCATTCGCGGATAACTTACGTATTATCAATAACCTATATTATAATCATACAAGTTATTACAATACATACAAAAGAAAATGACAATTATACATTAATGTCATCCACTTACTAAGATAAAATAATCCTATAAACTATTTACTATCGATAGGAAATTTTATCCACTTCTTTTATCTCAACTGAATCATCTCTACGATCAATAACAATATATAAAAATAATATATTTATTAATCACAAAAATCACATATTACATGGTTCGTATTATCCTATGTAACACATTCCTACATACCTCGTATTACATAAATATTTTTATTCGAACTCATTTCACACTTAAGAATTTTATTCATTAAATTCTAATTTAATGATTTCTAAAAATTCGGGTTCTTGCATCCTCTCCCCCTTATAAGGATTCCGTCCTCAGAATCACCGAAATCTCCTCTACTCGATGCTATTCTAACTATTACATATTCTTTTTGAATAATTTTATCCATTCTCTTTTCGGAAGTTTTATTATAACTTGTTCACTTGCATTCTACCATATTCTCCTTTCTAAGGAACATTCTACTTACTACATTCATCCTTCAGAAGAATAAGAATCTTCCACGATTTTTAAATAATCGGGAAGTAGTATGAATAACTCAGATTCTAAATTATGTTGAGGGGTCACAAGACCATGAACTCTTTTCTAGGTTAGCAAATGCTTCAACAAAATCCTTCACACTGCAAACCAGAGTATTTATCAATCACAAAGACTGAAAACACCCTCCACGCATACACTAGGTGGCCAGCCTATTGTACCACTACGTTGGGCCGCAACGTAGTGTTTTGTAACGACTATATGCGTTACGCTCGTAACCATTGTCTTCAAAAACATGTCCCCTTATAGGGTTGTTCACCTCAGCTCTTCCACATCTGAATCCGCACCAGAGCAATCTGGTTCGGCACAAATACTCAAGAATGCTTGAATTTCACAAATATTTTTCAATAGTAGTCTAGCCGAATCAAATAGCTTAGACTTTTATCAACAACTCGTACATCAATCGAAATAATTTAGCCAACTTAATTGACCTTCTTCATAATTTAAAAGAAAACCAAAAATTCTTTTATGACGTCATGATACCGTACCAGATTAGTAGTACGTTGAGGATTCCGCCATTATGTGACTTTGTCATAATACATTATACCATAGTGGGCTGACGATCTTTCGATCACAACCAACATTAGGTTCGACTGCATTGATGACTCCATCGTTTACCATTTTTACACCATATCAAATGATGCACATGGTTAGAAATAACTTTTTGAAAATTTTCAAATCATTTTTGTCTTAGCCAAAATAATTAGCATAGACATATGGATAACGATATTATTTTTAAAGCATCATTGGTTCAATCACATGATCCAATGTTTTTCAAGAAAATAGAAGTGCGACCATCAGCACGAAGTCAATAAATTTTGAAAATCTAGTAGAGCTAGAAGATTTAGAAAATTCATGTTTCTCTATTAACTTCAATATTTACTCCATTGCTTCACTTTATCAATATTTAACACCATCAATGCTTACCATACTAACAACATACATATACCCGATATAGTTCATCAAACTTACCACACTTTGGAAATCCAGGAACTTGCCATAATCATATGAGTTTAAGAACTTATCCTAGTCAGACCATAGGCGTCCATTCGCTGAGGGCTTCAAAAATATACCATATGATTATGAGTCACGAACTTACAATATGCATGAGTTTTAATAACTCGCGCCTAATCTTAATATTCTCTACCTTAATCTTAATAGTCTCTATCTGTCAAATATGATATTAGAAAAGAATCACCTTCTCACCATAAGCACATCGATAGCGCGACACCAACATTCCATTGATTATCATTGTGAGGAACTGAGCATAACCATAAAGCGCCCGCCCACACAAAGGTTTGTACAACTCAGCTCTCACATGAGTCCTCAACTGAAATTCCACTTAACTCTATCTTACTCTTAACTTGCTTTTTATTCAATACGAATTCTTCGTATCTCATCACATACAACTCTTCATGAGTTCACATCGTACCATTTCACAGTACCCTCTCTTATAGCATCAAGCTATAAACACTTAGTCATTACAGACTATTTATCACTTCACAGCTCAATCCGATCACGTCGTGATCATAAATTTACCTTAGGGTTCTTTCCCTATCATCAACTAAACTCCACTCGAGTTCATTCTCATTATCATTGTCATATAGACACCATTTTAACATTTTTATTTTCGGAGTTAGGAAACCCCTGAATTCACATTCTCTTAGATACTTCAAGATTCTTCTTTGAATCTTCAATTATACATATTTTAATCCTTATCTTTCTCTCTATCAGGTTATAGCCTAAGGTACACTTACCTAAGTTTATAACCTATAGCTTTGATACCAACTTGTGACGCTCCCAAATTCAGGTTCCTTCAAACCTCAGATTCGGTCCGCCACGATACTACTATTGTCAAACTATTTATATATATTATTCATAACTTAATGAATATAACTTTGTTTATTACAATTTAGAATATAAATTCTCTCCATTTCCAAGATCTACACAATGACCCCAAACTTTTATAAGTTTCACAACTTGGTCATTTACTATTCCTACTTTACATTACATTTGATTTTATATAAATATGCGGAATAATTTAAACTTTTTCAATCTCCTTTGAAAATAAATATTCTATTGATATCTTAACTTAAATCAATTACATAACCTTGAATCAAATTATATTATGATTCAATCTATTGGAATTACTGTATAAGATTTTACGTCTTGATTTGATAACCTCTCTATATTAACTAATACATCCTTACTATACAACAAGTATTAAACATCATAAGTATATATCAAGTACACTCCTAGAACCTAAACATGGTTCAAGTAATAATCTAAATAGTATCATTCGTTGCGAAACTATCTACTTTGTCAACCAAGAAGCACGAAATCTTTACCATGAGTCCTTAACCTGCAAAAATGTTTATTTGCAAGGGTGAGCTCAACATCCCAGCAATTCTAACAGTTTTTATGCAGCATATAATAACATACTCAGTTCATGTATTCATAATCAATTAACATTTACTATGCATGTTACTTTTCACATAACAGGCAAAAAGATTTACTCCACAAGTATATCATCAAAGATCAACTTTCAACATTCATACATATCTCATATGCATTTCATATATATACATCAACATTTGCATAGCATAATATAGCTCAACTAACAGTTATCGAATTCATATATCAAATAGGAACTGAAAGACTTGCCTGATTCGTAGTTTATGAACTACGACTTAACTGCTTAAAGCTAATCTGCACTGCGTGTATTCCTCTTGAAGCTAAGTTGCCAAGCTTATTTCTAACCTTCTGACTTCTCCCTCTCCTTCTCATAGTATACTTATACAAGCTTCATTTAGAAATCTCAGCAATTAATTTTGAGAAGATAGGAGTTGTAAAATCCCAACTTATTAATAAATGAAATTAAATTTTCTCTATTTATTATTTTGAAATAGTAAGGGTTGATTTGATTAATGTGGTTAGTTATGGGTAAAATGCGCAAATGTTTCAAATAAGCAAGTGGTTATAAAATATTCATTTTTGGTCGGTGAATATTCGTTTGGTCGTGGAATATTCTTGCTGTTGGAGAATATTCGTACGACGGCGTAGCCTTGTGTGGGCCCCATAACGAAAAGCGATTGGATGAAGAAAATGATAAGTATAAGTTTTTTATAAATAATGGCGTAGTTTTTACCGTTAATAATGTTGGAATACCCGGTGGTTAAAACACAGTAGCACACGGTATTGCACCAATTATTGATTCTTACGTAAGAATACACTACTCAATAATTGTTATAGTAATTAATGTTTAATATTTTATATTATTGATTCAATAATTGCTATGTTGATATTTTATGTTATTGTTGTTTCAATAATTGTCACTGCACAGTATTTTTCATTATCAGATCAATAATTCATATTATTTGAATAATATTATTAGATAGCATTATTGGCAATGTCTAGAAAATTATGTCTAAGGAGAGGTTTGGTCATCTAATTGCGCGCCAATAAGGAGAAATCCTTATCGGAAAGCCCCCTCCTTCCTAGGAACGGCCTGGTTGTCATAATTGTGATTCTGTAATATTATTTGTAAATAATTAATTATTGAGGAAATATTTATTTAATGTGGATATAAATGGAGGATTTATTTATGTGGTTATAAATGAAGAAATTAGTGTTAAGGTATTTTATCAGTATTTTATCGGAATGAAGGTATAAAATATCAAATCAGTATTTTTTAGATATATTGCGTGAGTTATAATTTTTAATCCGATCGTTGGATCGTTGTGATTTTTGGATATGTTATACATATATAAGTTGATTATATGTCCACAAATTTTGAACCGTTAAAAATGAACGTATGATTTGTTATGAATTTTAAGAGGTGACTGATTCAGAAATTATGTTATAAATAATTTTTGGTGGAAAATTCTAGAATTGAGTGGGCCCCAATTTTAGTTGGTGAGAAATGTGCTCAAATTTTATATTAAATGTGGTGGGTGGCAATAGTAACAGGTAGAGCCATCAGGTAGTCGGTAAAGTCTGCTTCGGCGTTCTAACATTTTCCTATAAATAGAGGGCTAAGTTAGAATTGAAAATCACACCAGAAACAAAGTTTTCTCTCTTTCTCTCTCTATATTATCGAGTGTATTTTGTGAGTTTTTAGATACTTTGAGAGTTGATATTCAGTACAAGTTTCATTCAGCATCACATCTGACCTTTCATTCCGAAGTACTGTCTTTTGAGGTAAGGGATGTTATTTTTTTGTAAATGGTATTATTTCTTTCAATATCATTATGTCGAAATATTGGTCTGAACTTTTTATCAAATTTAGAACTTTTTGTGCCAAGGTTACTATTCACGTATACAACACTATTCACGTATACGGTACTATTCACGAATACGGTACTATTCATGAGTATTGTTCACGAAATATGATTTTTCTTGTGGAATTTCTACCTTTTTGTGTCGGGGTTACTATTCACGTATACGGTACTATTCACGTATACGACACTATTCACCGAAAAAAAATTCTCTTTTTGTCCAAGATGTCTATTATGGTTACTATCTTTGATTGTATCCATGTTTTGATCTCAATTTTGAATTCTACTTCACAATTGATTATTATGAAGTATTATTGATCTTGGATAAACTGTTATACGAATCCCTACTATTTGTCATTTTATCTCACTGGATTCGTTTTCTTTAAAATATTTTTCATCATCCACAGTCTTAAATGATGATGTTACTGAATATCTTTGGCCTGTAGTGCAAAAATGAATTATTATCTGATGAATATCTTTGGCCCGTAGTGCAAAGATGAACAAGTGTTGAGATGAATATGACAGACTGGTGATACAAATGAATATCTTTGGCCTGTAGTGTAAAGATGAAAATTTGATTAAAGATGTATATTGATTGATGTTACAGGGATAAAATATTGATGATGAACTTTTAAATCTTAGAAGATAGTAGAACTCATTCTCTACTTGACTCTTCTAATGAATTGCTGTTTCCGCTGCAGTTGTTGATCTAAAAATTGTTGTCTATTATATTTTATCAGATTTTTCCCTGTTGAAGACTAATGATAATTTGGTGTATATTATCTTAGTCATAATATTCTTTACTGGGCTAGTGAGCTCACTCTTCTCCTTTTTGTTCTATTTTTCTTCTCAGGAGGTAAGAACATAGCAGGATCTAGTCGGGGTATGGAGTGATGGTTCTAGAAATATGTTTTAGCAGTCCTCACTATTTCTGTAAAATAGTGTTTGAATAATTCTAATGAGGACTTATTTAAGTGTGGATATTGTCTAGAAGACAATATTTGTATTTAAACTCACAGTATGTGTTGTCGTATTTTACACGACAATTGTATTATTGAAGTTGTAGTTTGCTTTTTGTACCATGTATTTGGCGACTCAGAATGGGTGTTGTATACCTATTTTGGGGGCGTCACAGTTGGTATCAGAGCTTAGGGATATGGTCTCTAGCGGAGATCGGGGAATAGAACTAGGAGGGGAGAGATGAGTAAATCCTTCGCTAGTGTGTCCTACCTAAGCATATTTGTTGGTCGGTTATAATATAAGGATATTATGTGAAATGTTAATTTGTTTAATTAACCCTTGTTTTATGGCAGTATTTGAGAATGGCAGCCGAGAACGTTAATAATGGAGTATATAAGACTGTGGAACAACCTTTAGTCACAAACCAGGAGAACGTACAACAGGAAGACAATATTCCTCTTGTAAACAATGTTACCGAGCAATCGATGAATGATGGAATGTTTAGGAGCTTTTTGCAGTTCATGCAAAATCAGACGAGGGATACTCGTGTGCAGAATACGGGTGGAAATGATAACAACGCGCGGGTTGTCATGGCCAAACAGTTCAAAGAGTTGGAACCACCAGAATTCTGGGAAAAGTCGGATCCGATTAAGGCAAAAACGTGGGTCAAGCAAATTACCAAGATATTCGATGTCTTGGGATGCACGGAGGAACAGAAGGTTCCATTCGCCCCTTTTATGTTCTGTAATGAGGCAGATTACTGGTGGGAATCTGTAAAACGTACCCATCCAGCTGCACTCAGCATGTCTTGGGAAACATTTCAGAAACTGTTTAATGACAAGTACTTTCCTGAAAGTATTCGTCATATGAAGGAGGTAGAGTTTATTAGACTAGAACAAAATAGCATGACGGTGTCCCAGTACGAGGCAAAGTTCACGGAGTTATCCAGGTTTGCACCTCATTTGGTAGAGAACGAGGAACGTATGACGAGGATATTTTTGAGAGGTCTAAAACCCGAGATTCGGTAATATCTTATCTCTCATAAATTTTCTTTATATTCAGATGTTGTAAATAGGGCTCAATTATTAGGGTGAGCTAATGAGTATGTTCAACCGAGGGACAACAACCCGGGTCAAACCGGTGATAGCAGTCATCGGAGCAATGATAACCAGCGGGGAGGAAGGAATACAGACAAAAGCGGTAATCACTCTGGTGGTAATCGAGGCCGTGAAAATAGAAGAAGCGAGTCGGGAGGAGATTTTAAGAAGAGAATGTACAACAATGATAATGTGAAGACGTCAGCATAAACATCAACTATTTCTAGGGGAGGAGAACGACCACCGGTCGTATGTTACAAATTCGGGAAAGAGGGACACATCAGCCCAAACTGCCCACAACAATCCAAGGTATGTTATAACTGTGGAAAGGAGGGTCATATAGCTCGAGAGTATTCTGTAGCAAAACAATGTTCAGCGAGGATGGTGACTCCAAAAGCTATCCCGGATAAGTTGAAGTCAGCGGTTCCTGAAAGAGCGTTTGTCGTGACTGGCCAAAACGCGAGAAACCCAAACGAGGTGATCACGGGTAAGCTAATCTTGAATTCTTACGAAATTTATACTTTACTAGATACTGGTTCTACCCATTCTTTTATCTCTCCTGCTTGTGCTCAATGTTTAAACTTGACTCCGGAGAAATTATACTTTGACCTATCTGTGGAGACTCCGTTACGAGAAACTTTCATTACATCTATAGTTTATAAATCTTATTTAATCCATGTTGGCACCATCACATTACCTGTTGATCGTATTTCTTTAAAGATACTTGCTTTTGATGTGATTTTAGGGATTGATTGGTTAACCACTCATCATACCAAAATTGATTATTTTCGTAAGGTTGTTAGTTTTCATATTCCTAACCAACTTGTTATGCAAATTCAAGTAACTAAACCAATAAAATCATTCACTGTCATATCCAGCCATAAAGCTATTCATTTATTAAAAACGGATGTCAAGCTTTCTTAGCCCATGTTATGAATTTGAATAAAGACATGTCAGATTTGAATAAAATTATTGTTGTTAGTGAATTTCCTAACGTATTTTCTGAAGAACTTCTTGGTCTACCCCCAGAACGTGAAATTGAATTCTTTATTGACCTTGAACCCGGTACAAAGCCCATTTCTAAAATTCCATATCGAATGGCTCCTATTAAACTTCAGGAGTTAAAAGTCCAGTTACAGGAGTTGTTAGACATTGGTTTCATTCGTCCTAGTATGTCTCCTTGGGGTGCTCCTGTTTTATTCGTAAAGAAGAAAGACGGGAGTATGCGACTTTGTATTGACTATCGAGAATTGAACCATGTCACCATCAAGAATAAGTATCCGCTACCTCGTATTGATGACCTGTTCGACCAGTTGCAAGGAGCACAATTCTTTTCAAAGATCGATCTTCATTCTGGATATCATCAGCTGAAGATTAAAACTAAGGATATTCCAAAGACTGCCTTTAGAACTCGGTACGGGCATTATGAATTCTTAGTCATGTCTTTTGGATTGACTAATGCTCCTACTGCTTTCATGGATATGATGAACCAGGTATTCAAGGAATATTTGGATCAGTTCATTTTTGTATTTATCGATGACATCCTCATTTATTCTAAAAGACGTAAAGATCATGAGCACCATTTGAAGCTAGTACTCCAAAGGCTTCGAGATAACAAGCTATATGCCAAGTTGAAGAAATGCGAGTTCTAGCTTGAGGAAGTAGCATTCCTTGGGCACGTGGTGTCAAAACATGGAGTATCTATTGACCCAACGAAGATTGAAGCAATCCAACGTTGGGAGCAACTGAAGTCGGTGACCGAAATACGTAGTTTTCTGGGCTTAGCTAGTTATTATCGGAGATTTGTGGAAGGATTTTCTCGAATCGCTACTCCGTTAACTCAGCTGACTCGAAAAGATACAAAATTCGTATGGAGCGAGGAATGTGAGAAGAGTTTCCAAGAGCTCAAGAGGAGACTCATTTCGGCACCTGTTCTGACAATACCATCTGGTTCAGATGGATTTGTTATCTACAGCGATGCTTCAGGCAAAGGGTTAGGATGTGTTCTCATGCAACATGGGAAAGTCATAGCCTATTCCTCGCGACAACTCAAAGAATATGAGAGGAATTATCCTACTCAAGATCTAGAGTTGGCAGCAGTCGTTTTCGCGTTGAAGATTTGGAGACACTACCTATATGGGGAGAAAGTGGAGATTTATACGGATCATAAAAGCCTCAATTATTTCTTCACCCAAAAGGAACTCAACGTGCGGCAACGACGTTGGCTCGAGCTGTTGAAAGATTACGACCATACCATCCAATATCATCCTGAAAAAGAAAACGTGGTAGCTGACACATTGAGTAAAAAAGCATATGCGGGTACGAGTGCGATATTGTCAACACAAAGGCCCATTTTGTATGACTTACAAATGATAAAGATAGAGGTAAAGGCTCCAAGTACCCACGTGATGATATCAAATATACAAGTAGAACCGACTTTAATCGATAAAGTTAAATATGCTCAAGCTACAGACATGGAGCTGATGCGTATAAAGAAGAAAGTGCAAGAAGGTGCTATTCCATAAGCAAGAATCGATGAAGAAGGAATACTTCGAGTCAACCCCAGACTTTGCGTTCCTAACGATTCTGACTTAAAGTATAGAATCATGATGGAGGCACACAACACACCGTTTGCAATCCATCCTGGAAGTACCAAAATATATCATGATATTCGATATACATTTTGGTAGAGCAATATGAAGAGAGAGATTGCGGAGTTTATCTCAAGGTGTTTAACTTGCCAATGTGTAAAGGCAGAGCATCAAGTGCCAAAGGGTCCATTGCAACCACTTGAGATCCCAAAATGGAAGTGGGAACACATTACCATAGATTTTGTTACGGGTCTTCCCAAGGTATCTCAAGACATAGATGTGATTTGGGTCATTGTTGATAGATTAACCAAGTCTGCCCATTTCTTGCCTATACATGAGACTTATTCCCTTAAACGTCTTGCTCGTATATACGTAAATGAGATTGTGAGATTGCATGACATGCCAGTATCCATAGTTTCAGATCGTGACCCAAGATTCACTTCACGATTTTGGGTTAGCTTATAAAAAGCTATGGGCACGGATTTACGATTCAGTTCAACATACCATCCTCAAACGGACGGGCAATCAGAAAGGACTATTCAAACTCTTGAAGATCTAGTAAGACTCTGTGTCTTAGATTTCAAAGGGAGTTAGGATAAGTACCTACCATTGGTGAAATTCTCCTACAACAATAGTTATCAAGCAAGTATAGGCATGGCTCCATTTGAGGCGTTGTATGGACGAAAGTGTCGTTCTCCAATATGCTGGGACGAGGTGGGTGAAGTAACTTTGTTGGGACCAGAATTAGTACGTATGACTACAGAAAAGGTCCAAATGATTCGACAACGTATACAAATGGAAAAGGATCGACAAAAGAGTTATGCGGATCTTCATCGAAAGGACGTAGAATTTAATATTGGGGATCATGTATTGTTACGTATTGCTCCGTGGAAGGAAGTTACAAGATTTGGAAAGAGAGGAAAGCTCAATCCAAGATTTGTTGGTCCATTTAAAATTCTTGACCGAATAGGAAATGTGGCCTATAGACTCGCATTACCTCCAAGCATGTCTCGTGTTCATAATATTTTTCACATATCTATACTTTGTAAATATGTTAAAGACCCAAACCACATTATTGAGTTAGAACCAGACGAGATAGCCGAAGATTTAACGTACGAGGAGGTACCTGTTAAGATCTTGGATAGGAAAGAGCATGTCCTACGCACAAAGGTTATACCAGAAGTAAAGGTTTTGTGGAGAAACCATGCTATTGAAGAAATGACCTGGGAGTTGGAATCAGAGATGAAAGCGAGGTATCCTAACCTTTTCGAAACACCAGGTACGTACGTCAATTTCGAGGACGAAATTTTATAAGGAGGGGAGGTTGTAAGACTGTAGCATCCCGAAATCCCGGTCCTAATCACCAAGGATCTGGTATACTATTTCTATAACTATTGCGGAAGATATAAACATAAATTGTTTATACAATAAACTTTTTCACATCATTCCCAAGGTCTACAACCTTAACTTAATACATACATTCAATATCTTAAATGTTTACAATACTATTTTCACTAGAAGATTTAATAAATCTAACTGCACCATAATTTAGTCTTGCACTTTGCCTTTACTTCTGTCTTTACTCGAGCTTTCCTCTAAATCTGAAAATTTTATCATGATATAGCAAGGGTGAGCATCAAATTTACCCAGCAAGTTTAAATTTATTTGAGGATATATCATGATTGAAAGAATTCTACAATAAGCTAGCTAACTTTCAACAATATAAACATTGTGAAAGAGCATGAACAAATTTTCTTAGCTGAATGACCAAGTCAATGAAAATGAATGGTCAAGCATAAACATAAACAGATTAACTGAACCAAATGGTAATGAAGGTGATCAGCCTTTCATACCTGATGAACATTTACAATATGCACAATGTTCGAATCAATAATCAATATAGACGTGAATAATCAACAACAACTATTCACTAACATGCTTTGAAATTACAACTCATGGTTGAGTTAGGAAACTTGCCTGAACCGCTGATTACCGCTAAGCAATATAATGTAATCTCTTATGAAAGACCTATCAATTATAAGATTGATCTTTGAATTAGCATATCATACCTATTAACTCATAATACTATTACTTAATCAATCAATTATCTAACACTTAATCACATAATTAAATAATAGATAAAATCTTACAACGTTAGTATTATTATCATCATTTGATAATTCTTCAATCACTGTATCATATACATTATGATTTACCACTCGCTTTTTCATTTCACAAGTTATTCTTTAACATCTAATAAGTTAAATACTAATCCAGCCACCTGGATTCAAAATCTAACAACCCAAACTGCAATCCAGCTAACTGGATTCCAAATCCAGCAAACTAGATCGCAATCCAACAAACTGGATTCAACAAATATTCAATTCAGTAAACTATTTTTCAATCCAGCAAGCTGGATTCATCAGATTTCCTAATCCAACAAGCTGGATTCCATATCCTTTTTACAAAAATACCAAAACAACTTATTATTTTTTCTATCTTTTGGTCATGCTTATATACATGTATATCATACACAAAAAGTATTTTTCCATAATTTTCCAACTTCCTTTGGTATTTTTCAAAAAATATTTTTAGTCATTTCCTTAAGAAATTAGCTACCTCGTGCTTAATTCCAGAAATTCCCATCTCTTGACACAATCTTATACGTCTTAACGTGATCCCACAGTTTAAATTTCGTGGCCATCGGAGTTATAGAACTCCGGTTATAGCGATTTTCGTCGGAAAATCACAGAAATTGAAATGGTCATAACTTGGTCATTTTAAGTCGGAATTATCTCATTTTTGGACAGGAGGTACTTAATACTATATATTTTCATGTCCCAAAAGGCCAGAAATTTTTTCATAATTTAAGTGGCCGAAACTGCCCTTTTAAATTTTTGGGCAGAAGCTAAAATAGCATTTTGCAGTTTTTCGTGCTTTATTAAATATTTTCCATACGGAAATCTACAACTCCTTTTTCAGTGATTCCACTTGGAGATGTTAGATAACTTATCATAGTACTCTCCCAAATTTTCCAGAATTTTTAGATGTCCGAAAAATGACCAAACTGGCCCTACTCTTTGACTGTCCAAAACAGTCTATTTTTCACTTTTAGCAATGAAACTGTTTTTGGTAAAACAGTCACTACAACTTGTGTACTCAACATTTTTGAGTGCTACTACTTGGGTTTAGTAGTTAACTTACATATCTAGCACATCCCTTTGACGGATCGCAAAAATAAGGTTTAGATCAAAAACGGTGGAAATCCAAAGTACATAAAAAATTTTAGGACTTAGAAACTAGAAAATCACTTTTTCTTTACTTTAGATTTCCAACTAAAACAACACCCAATATGGGTAGATCTAAACATTAAACACTCAATAACAAGTATATACATGGTTTTTGAGTTTAGAAAACTTGATTCAAGATTTGATTTGGAATAATCAAAAAAATTACATAACAAAAGGGGTTTATACCTTTAATTTGTGGCTACCCTTCCTTATTCTTCCAAAGTAGGAGATGAACTTATGGAGCATCAATGGTGTAGGTCCCTCCTCTCTCTCTCCTCCTCTCCACCGAATCTCTCTCCCTCTCTCTCTCTCTCTTATGCTTATGTTTTGTTAGTCTAAGAGAAAGTAAGAGAAAGTAAAATAAAAGATGAAAGAGAATGATGTTAGATTTTGTTGGAGGATTTTTGTATAGATATAAGATATGTATATAATAGATATTTCCCCAACATCTTCTTATCTCTTTTTCTCACTTAATCATCACATGGTTGCTTGCACTCTTTGCTTAATGTGTTGGTTAAATAAACAAGTGACACATGGAATGAGTTGTCACCAACTAAAGTGAAATAATAATCACATTCATCTCCCCTCCTTTTCCTTCTCTACACATCCGGCCATGTGGCCTTATCCAACCAATCTTGGCTTTCCTTTTATGCTTTAATTGATTTACTAAATGTCTAAAAAGTTCCTCCTCCATTGGCTAAGTTTTGGGCTCCCAATTAATTCTTTTGGGCTTCAAAATTAAAATGTTTGGCTTACTAATTAACATGAACTTGGGCCTCCACAATTAAATACTTGTGCTACTAGCATACTTGCCCACTAAATTTAATATTGGGCTAGCTTAACAATCAAATTATCTATAAGTCCAATGTTTAAATAAATTATTGGGCTAGTTTAAATTACTTGTCATCCTTAACAATATTAACCCTATTAGACTAGCTATAATTAGGTTATGAAATTAATTAGTTGAGATATATAAATTAAATCTCTTAGAATTAGTATATGTTTTATATACTAACATTCTCACCTATTATAACCTCTTAGGTTATTTACTTAACACACCTAATATATATATATATATATATATATATATATATATATATATATATATATTAGGTTACATAACTTAATTCTAAATTCACTTATTCACATATTCATACAAAATAATTTCGTCCACAACTCTTAGATTAGGTCACTAGTATATATTTAAAATACTAGAACCATATACACATAATCTTATGAACAAATACACTAAACATATACCTCATTATCAGACTATCACTTATAGTCTATTAAATCATTCAAGTTCTTCTCCAAAAAATTTGAAATCCTTAAAATTCCTTTACAGAAATATCAAATCCATACACTTATTTTCTGTCTAGATTCATCTTATAACCTTTATTCAATCTTTTAAGATTTTATAAAATTGTCCAAATTTTCTGGTTGTCACATTCACCCCTTCTTCTAAGAATTTCGTCCTCGAAATTTCAGTTTACTAATCACCACTCCTTTTATTCATCAAAACTAGGCTGTCTTACTAACCTTTAATTGATTTCATGCTCAATTTAATGAGTACATCTTGCTTCCTACTATGAGGAGCTCTACTACTATCACATTTTTCCATAACTTCAGTCTAAGGAGTTAAAACTTTTCAAATCATGCTGAGGGGTCATATAGACCATGAACTTTGAGGTTTAGGGGTATTTCTACCTGATACCTCTTTCAATTACGAAAGAAAGGTACTCTACCTCTAAAAATATTTTATATTTGGTATGTTTACAATCACAAAGAAGGTAAACTACCGTTGCTAGTACTTTAGGTGATTAGCCTATCGTACGCGTACGTCATGCATAACGTATCAATCTTGTTTAGCGAATATTTACGCTACTAGATTGGATTATTTTATCCAAACAACATAGTTCACCTCAGTCTTATCATAGGGTTCCGCACCAAAACAATTTGGTTCGGGATAATTTTCAAAGAACGCTTAGGATTTTCATAAAAGTTGGTCTAGCCGAATCAAATAGCTTAGACCCATATCAAATAATTCGAATTTCAATCGAAACATTGCTGGCCAAATTTAGTTGGCAATAATTTACCTTTAAAATTCTTAAAATCATTTTATGACGTCATGATACCGCACTGTATTTACAGTCCGTTTGAGGATTCCGTCATTTTGTGACTTTGTCATACTACATCATAATATAGTGGGCTGACGATCCTTAGATCACATCCAACACTAAGTAATACTGCATTGATGACTCCATCATTTTTTTATCATTCTGCATCAGGTTCCATGATACATTGATGATATAAAAAATACATTTTGATAAGTCAAATCATTTTTTTCTAGCTGAATCAAGTAGCATAAACTATTCTTTAAACCGCTCAAAAATCATTGCAATTCAGTTTTATCGTCTCAACAGGTAACGATATGTCGGTGGCCCGAAGTCAACTCATACACAATGGTCACCAGGAGTTGAGAATAAAAATTCATTTTCCAAAAAGCACATAGTACGTTTTTTAGCTTGATGCCAAAAACTGTGAAGTCTAGCATAGCTAGAAGATTTAGAATACCTATGCTTCCACCATCAACTTCACTTTCTCTAATGATCCATTGCTTAATAAGTCTATCTATTCTATCATCCTCAATGCTCCATTCACCACATAACTATACCCAGTTCGTCAAACTTACCACACATTATGAGTTCAGGAACTTTCCACAATCATATGAGTTTAAGAACTTGTCCTAGTCAGACCTTTGGCGTCCATTCGCTGAGGGGTTCATAAACATATCATATAATTATGAGTCACGAACGTACCATAAGTATGAGTTTTAAGAACTCGTACTTAACCTTATATCCTCTACCTATGACTTATCTATCTGTTATACACATGAGAAAGGAATCACCCTCTTAACACGCATATAGCAAATAGCGCGACACAAAAATTTCAATGATTATCATTGTCAGAAACTAAGTGGTTTTTACACCATGTACAATTCAGCTCCCATACGAAGAATCATACAACTCGGCTACTGACATGAGTCCTCAATTGAAATCCTACACAATTCTAACTTTCTCTTTTCTTAATACGAATTTTCTTTAATCCGTATCTTAACATTTACCACTCTTTTCTGAGTTTACATAGTACCATTTCATAGTACAACTGTCGTACAACAATTCTGTTATAAAGTTTTCAATCATTTGATTGATCCTTCTCCTGCTATGACCTTATCAGATCACGTTGTGATCTCATATTATAATCGTATTATGATCGTTTTATTTTACGATCTTCTTTTCCTTTAATCATATAATATTATGATTTTACACTTTTCATCTTATAGACATAGTCTATTTATTTTCACTTTTCATTTTTATTAATGGAGTCAGGTAACTCCAGATTCTTATCCTTATAGCATTTCAAGATTCTTCTTTGAAACTTATTTATCTTTCTCATTACTTAATAATGAATTTCTAAAAATTCATCTCTTATCGCTTAAACTCGATCGGAGTTTATTCCTTATCATCATCTCCGCGGTTATAGCCTAAGGTACACCTACCTAAGGTTTCTAACCCATGGCTCTGATAACACATGTAGCATCCCCAAATCCCGGTCCTAATCACCAAGGATCTGATATACTATTTCTATAACTATTGCGGAAGATATAAACATAAATTGTTTATACATTAAACTTTTTCACATCATTCCCAAGGTCTACAACCTTAACTTAATACATACATTCAATATCTTAAATGTTTACAATACTATTTTCACTAGAAGATTTAATAAATCTAACTGCACCATAATTTAGTCTTGCACTTTGCCTTTACTTCTGTCTTTACTCGAGCTTTCCTCTAAATCTGAAAATTTTATCATGATATAGCAAGGGTGAGCATCAAATTTTTCCAGCAAGTTTAAATTTATTTGAGGATATATCATGATTGAAAGAATTGTACAATAAGCTAGCTAACTTTCAACAATATAAACATTGTGAAAGAGCATGAACAAATTTTCTTAGCTGAATGACCAAGTCAATGAAAATGAATGGTCAAGCATAAACATAAACAGATTAACTGAACCAAATGGTAATGAAGGTGATCAGCCTTTCATACCTGATGAACATTTACAATATGCACAATGTTCGAATCAATAATCAATATAGACGTGAATAATCAACAACAACTATTCACTAACATGCTTTGAAATTACAACTCATGGTTGAGTTAGGAAACTTGCCTGAACCGCTGATTACCGCTAAGCAATATAATGTAATCTCTTATGAAAGACCTATCAATTATAAGATTGATCTTTGAATTAGCATATCATACCTATTAACTCATAATACTATTACTTAATCAATCAATTATCTAACACTTAATCACATAATTAAATAATAGATAAAATCTTACAACGTTAGTATTATTATCATCATTTGATAATTCTTCAATCACTGTATCATATACATTATGATTTACCACTCGCTTTTTCATTTCACAAGTTATTCTTTAACATCTAATAAGTTAAATACTAATCCAGCCACCTGGATTCAAAATCTAACAACCCAAACTGCAATCCAGCTAACTGGATTCCAAATCCAGCAAACTAGATCGCAATCCAACAAACTGGATTCAACAAATATTCAATTCAGTAAACTATTTTTCAATCCAGCAAGCTGGATTCATCAGATTTCCTAATCCAACAAGCTGGATTCCATATCCTTTTTACAAAAATACCAAAACAACTTATTATTTTTCTATCTTTTGGTCATGCTTATATACATGTATATCATACACAAAAAGTATTTTTCCATAATTTTCCAACTTCCTTTGGTATTTTTCAAAAAATATTTTTAGTCATTTCCTTAAGAAATTAGCTACCTCGTGCTTAATTCCAGAAATTCCCATCTCTTGACACAATCTTATACGTCTTAACGTGAGCCCACAGTTTAAATTTCGTGACCATCGGAGTTATAGAACTCCGGTTATAGCGATTTTCGTCGGAAAATCACAGAAATTGAAATGGTCATAACTTGGTCATTTTAAGTCGGAATTAGCTCATTTTTGGACAGGAGGTACTTAATACTATATATTTTCATGTCCCAAAAGGCCAGAAATTTTTTCATAATTTAAGTGGCCGAAACTGCCATTTTAAATTTTTGGGCAGAAGCTAAAATAGCATTTTGCAGTTTTTCGTGCTTTATTAAATATTTTCCATACGGAAATCTACAACTCCTTTTTCAGTGATTCCACTTGGAGATGTTAGATAACTTATCATAGTACTCTCCCAAATTTTCCAGAATTTTTAGATGTCCGAAAAATGACCAAACTGGCCCTACTCTTTGACTGTCCAAAACAGTCTATTTTTCACTTTTAGCAATGAAACTGTTTTTGGTAAAACAGTCACTACAACTTGTGTACTCAACATTTTTGAGTGCTACTACTTGGGTTTAGTAGTTAACTTACATATCTAGCACATCCCTTTGACGGATCGCAAAAATAAGGTTTAGATCAAAAACGGTGGAAATCCAAAGTACATAAAAATTTTTAGGACTTAGAAACTAGAAAATCACTTTTTCTTTACTTTAGATTTCCAACTAAAACAACACCCAATATAGGTAGATCTAAACATTAAACACTCAATAACAAGTATATACATGGTTTTTGAGTTTAGAAAACTTGATTCAAGATTTGATTTGGAATAATCAAAAAAATTACATAACAAAAGGGGTTTATACCTTTAATTTGTGGCTACCCTTCCTTATTCTTCCAAAGTAGGAGATGAACTTATGGAGCATCAATGGTGTAGGTCCTTCCTCTCTCTCTCCTCCTCTCCACCGAATCTCTCTCCCTCTCTCTCTCTCTCTTATGCTTATGTTTTGTTAGTCTAAGAGAAAGTAAGAGAAAGTAAAATAAAAGATGAAAGAGAATGATGTTAGATTTTGTTGGAGGATTTTTGTATAGATATAAGATATGTATATAATAGATATTTCCCCAACATCTTCTTATCTCTTTCTCTCACTTAATCATCACATGGTTGCTTGCACTCTTTGCTTAATGTGTTGGTTAAATAAACAAGTGACACATGGAATGAGTTGTCACCAACTAAAGTGAAATAATCATCACATTCATCTCCCCTCCTTTTCCTTCTCTACACATCCGGCCATGTGGCCTTATCCAACCAATCTTGGCTTTCCTTTTATGCTTTAATTGATTTACTAAATGTCTAAAAAGTTCCTCCTCCATTGGCTAAGTTTTGGGCTCCCAATTAATTCTTTTGGGCTTCAAAATTAAAATGTTTGGCTTACTAATTAACATGAACTTGGGCCTCCACAATTAAATACTTGTGCTACTAGCATACTTGCCCACTAAATTTAATATTGGGCTAGCTTAACAATCAAATTATCTATAAGTCCAATGTTTAAATAAATTATTGGGCTAGTTTAAATTACTTGTCATCCTTAACAATATTAACCCTATTAGACTAGCTATAATTAGGTTATGAAATTAATTAGTTGAGATATATAAATTAAATCTCTTAGAATTAGTATATGTTTTATATACTAACATTCTCACCTATTATAACCTCTTAGGTTATTTACTTAACACACCTAATATATATCTATATATATATATTAGGTTACATAACTTAATTCTAAATTCACTTATTCACATATTCATACAAAATAATTTCGTCCACAACTCTTAGATTAGGTCACTAGTATATATTTAAAATACTAGAACCATATACACATAATCTTATGAACAAATACACTAAACATATACCTCATTATCAGACTATCACTTATAGTCTATTAAATCATTCAAGTTCTTCTCCAAAAATTTTGAAATCCTTAAAATTCCTTTACAGAAATATCAAATCCATACACTTATTTTCTGTCTAGATTCATCTTATAACCTTTATTCAATCTTTTAAGATTTTATAAAATTGTCCAAATTTTCTAGTTGTCACAAAGACCCTAACTTATTAATAAATGAAATTAAATTTCCTCTATTTATTATTTTAAAATAGTAAGGGTTGATTTGATTAATGTGATTAGTTATGGGTAAAATGCGCAAATATTTCAAATAAGCAAGTGGTTATAAAATATTCATTTTTGGACGGTGAATATTCTTGCTATCGGAGAATATTCGTACGACGGCACAGCCTTGTGTGGGCCCCATAATGGAAAGCAACTGGACGAAGAAAACGACAAGTATAAGTTGTTTATAAATAACGACGTAGTTGTTACTGTTAATACTGTTGGAATACCCGGTGGTTAAAACACAGTAGCACACGGTATTGCACCAATTATTGATTCTTACGTAAGAATGCACTACTCAATAATCGTTACAGTAATTACTGTTCAATATTTTATATTATTGATTCAATAATTGCTACGTTGATATTTTATATTATTATTGTTTCAATAATTGTCATTGCACAATATTTTTCATTATCAGATCAATAATTCATATTATTTGAATAATATTATTAGATAGCATTATTGACAATGTCTAAAAAGTTCTGTCTAAGGAGAGGTTTGGTTATCTAATTAGGCGCCAATAAGGAGAAATCCTTATCGGAAAGCCCCCTCCTTCTTAGGAACGGCCTGTTGTCATAATTATGATTCTATAATATTATTTGTGAATAATTAATTATTGAGGAAATATTTATTTGATGTGGATATAAATGGTGGATTTATTTACGTGGTTATAAATGAAGTAATTAGTGTTAAGGTATTTTATCAGTATTTTGTCGGAATGAATGTATAAAAAATCAAATCAGTATTTTTTAGATATATTGTTGAGTTATAATTTTTAATCCGACCGTTGGATCGTTGTGATTTTTGGATATGTTATACATATATAAGTTGAGTATATGTCCACAAATTGTGAACCGTTAATAATTAACGTATGATTTGTTATGAATTTTAAGAGGTGACTGATTTAGAAATTATGTTATAAATAATTTTTGGTGGAAAATTCTAGAATTAAGTGGGCCCCACTTTTGGTTGGTGAGAAATGTGCTCAAATTTTATTTTAAATGTGGTGGGTGGCAATAGTAGCATGTAAAGCCATCAGGTAGCAGGTAAAGTCTGCTTCGGCGTGCTAACATTTTCCTATAAATGGAGGGCTAAGTTAGAATTGAAAATCACACTAGAAACAAAGTTTTCTCTCTTTCTCTCTCTATATTATCGAGCGTATTTTGTGAGTATTTAGATACTTTGAGAGTTGCTATTTAGTACAAGTTTCATTCAGCATCACATCTGACCTTTCATTCCGAAGTACTGTCTTTTGAGGTAAGGGATGTTAATTTTTTGTAAATGGTATTATTTCTTTCAATATCATTATGTCAAAATATTGGTCTGGACTTTTTATCAAATTTGAAACTTTTTGTGTCGGGGTTACTATTCACGTATACGACACTATTCATGAATACGGTATTATTCATGAGTATTATTCACGAAGTATGATTTTTCTTGTGGAATTTCTACCTTTTTGTGTCGGGGTTACTATTCATGTATACGGTACTATTCACGTATACAGTACTATTCACGAATACGACACTATTCACCGAAAAAAATAAATTTTTCCATTTTTGTCCAAGATGTCTATTATGGTTACTATCTTTGATTGTATCCATATTTTGATCTCATTTTTGAATTCTGCTTCACAATTGATTATTATGAAGTATTATTGATCTTGGATAAACTGTTATACGAATCCCTACTATTTGTCCTTCTATCCCACTGGATTCGTTTTCTTTAAAATATTTTTCATCATCCTCAGTCTTAAATGATGATGTTACTGAATATCTTTGGCCTGTAGTGCAAAGATGAATTATTATCTATTGAATATCTTTGGCCCGTAGTGCAAAGATGAATAGGTGTTGGGATGAACATGACCGACTGGTGATACAAATGAATATCTTTGGCCTGTAGTGCAAAGATGAATATTTGATTAAAGATGTATATTGATTGATGTTACAGGGATAAAATATTGATGATGGACTTTTAAATCTTAGAAGATAGTAGAACTCATTCTCTACTTGACTCTTCTAATGAATTGATGTTTTCGCTGCAGTTGTTGATGTAAAAATTGTTGTCAATTATATTTTATCAGATTTTTCCCTGTTGAAGACTAATGATAATTTGGTGTATATTATCTTAGTCATGATATTCTTTACTGGGCTAGTTGAGCTCACCCTTTTTCTTTTTGTTCCATTTTTCTTCTCAGGAGGTGAGAACATAGCAGGATCTAGTCGGGATATGGAGTGATGGTTCTAGAAAGATATTTTAGCAGTCCTCACTATTTCTGTAAAATAGTGTTTGAATAATTGTAATGAGAAATTATTTGAGTGCGAATATTATTTATAAGACAATATTTGTATTTAAACTTACAGTATGTGTTGTCGTATTTTGCACGACAATTGTATTATTGAAGTTGTAGTTTTCTTTTTGTACCATGTAATTGGAGACTAAGAATGGGTGTTGTATACCTATTTTGGGGGCGTTACAAGAGTCCCCATTTATAGAGAAATCATTGTCCATATAATGATTTTGCCTAATAATTTGAACCAAGAGGAAGAAGAAGAAGCCATTGGATTGAAGGAGTTTGGTGAAAAATCAAATCAACCCACTCCCCTCTTCATCATTTGGAGCTATGGATTTTGGAGAAGAAGAAGCAAGATAGCTAGCTAGGCTTTTTCCTTCACTTTGCCACACTAGGCATATATCACAAGCTCGATCTTAAGCTTCTCTTATTCTCCACACTTATTATTCTTTTAATATAATATTTGTGTGACTTAAGCATTTAAATGCTAAACTACCTTAATTAATTATAAGTATAACATTTATGCTTATAATAATTAATATATACATCATTAGTTATTTAAATGATAACATCTACGATAAAATAATAACTTAAGTTATTTAATATATTAAAATAACTTAGTTTTCTTTCACTAATTAACTCACTTGAAAATACATTAAAATTTATGTATTTTGTCATAACATAAATATTATGTTTTCTCCGAATAAAGACATTTACAATTAGAAATTAATTTGCTTATTGTCTCAAGATATTATTCTTAATATAATATCAATTAACTATATGTATGACACATGTACATATATTATATATAGAAAATAGATAATAAGTTTATTTTCTATTATAATAAATTGTTTTCATCAATTTATTTACATATAGCAAATACATTTTAATATATTTACTATATTATTAATCATACCTCATACAAAAATATATAAGGTAATATTATTATTCAAAAATAACATTTCTTCAATATTAGAAATTATTTTAATATCCTCTATTAGAAATATATAATTATTATCTCTCTCTCCCTCTATAAATTGTTCCCAAACAATTTCTTCAAATATTAAATATCCTTTTAAAGATATAATGATTTATGTCTCTCTTTAATAACGTATATATATTTAACGTTATTCGTACATTAGACTTTCTCCCATATTACCATTTGAGTATTATATATAAAGTATCACATATTCAACACACATATTACTTTACTCATTTACTTAAGTAAATTAAACCTTGTATTATATTACCATAGTTATTTAAGGTTTAACATACACATTATATTATTCCATAACATAACTCTCAACTATAAATTAACCAATATTTATTCTTATTAGTTAATTTTCTCAACTAACTCATGTTTCACTATCCAAACCCATTCGCGGATAACTTACGTACTATTAATAACCTATATTATAATCATACCAGTTATTAGTACACATACACAAGAAAATGATAATTATACATTAATGTCATCCACTTACTAAGATAAAATAATCCTATAAACTATTTATTATCGATAGGAAATTTTATCCACTTCTTTTATCTCAACTAAATTATCTCTGCGATCAATAACAATATATAAAAATAATATATTTATTAATCACAAAAATCACATAATATATGGTTCATATTACCGTATGTAACACATTCCTACATACCTCGTATTACATAAATATTTTTATTCAAACCCATTTCACACTTAAGAATTTTATTCATTAAATTCTAATTTAATGATTCTTAAAAATCCAGGTTCTTACAAGCCACCTCTCGATGTACTAATACCGTATTAACTCAAATCCACAAATTAGATAGAATTAAGTTAAACACCTCACTCAACTAACTCACTATATTTCTATGTGAATTGCAATTAAAGAAGGTTTAAGTTCAAGTTTTTTAACTGATTACATGTGATGTCAAGCATAGCTCTACCCTAACATTCATCAAGATTCCATTCATTCACAGAATTCAAGAACATATGCTATATTAACTAAGTCTAGACTCGTACTTCCTCTATCGAATCCATACAAGTCCACAAAGAATTGTTGATCAGGTAATTCATAAATTCAAGCTCAAATTAATATAGATAAACTGAATAATAGCTTATTAAACTGAAAATCAAAGATCCGTCATAAGCCTAAAAAGCACTTAGTTCATCATGAATGAAAGAAAAACTGAATTAATCAAAGATAACATCCTTCCGATTACAAATATAAGACTAGAGACGAAGAGTAAATTTAGAACACCCTTCACTTTAATCCAATCTGCAATTGATATGAAAATCCTTCAATTATCTTAACTCCAATGCTTGCTCCAAAAATATGTCTTCTCCCTTCGTTAATTGCCTTGCGCGTTATTGATCTTGTTGTTTGATGTCCAATATATCTTTAAGACATGCATTTTGATTGCAATCCCATGCCATTTAGAGTCCCAAGGCATTCCAATTACTTAAACTCACATTCTTGCAGCTGTAGAAATTAAATAGGACTGCTCTGCCTCGGACCCCCCGCCCCGACGAGGGTATTAGCTTGGAAAGTACCCGCCCCGGTGGGCTTAGCTCCTGTTATCTGAGTTCAAGACCCCCCGCCCCGGTGAGGGTGTAAGGCTTAAAAACGCCCACCCCGGCGGGCTAGGCTTCTGTCAGTTGATCTTGTTTAAGCTCCAAACTTGCTAAATGTTCACCAAAATTGCACCCTTCTTAATCACTTGCCACACCACCCAACCTACACACAAAATAACAATAAACAAGGAAAAATAAACAGCTTTAGCATGGGCTTCCATGAGATTACAACATTATATCCATGGTCACACAACCCATCTCATATCCCACGTGGATCCTCTCAAGTACGTGTTAAACAAACCCATGTTGAATTGTCGATTATCCAAATGGTTGTTGATCCTACAACAATTTGACATCATCTACGTGACTCAAAGGTCAAGGAATTGTGGATCAACTGGCCGCTGCACCTTCAGGGGATTTGAAACCTTTGGAAACATACTTCCCCGATGAAGGGGTAATGACAGTTCAGCAACACCATCAGGATGATACACACCAAATATGGAAGATGTAGTTTGATGGAACTGTAAATATGGAAGGCTTCAGAGCTGGAGCAGTTCTAGTATCCATTTCGGGGGAGTAGTATCCCGTAGCCGTCAAATTGCAGTTTGCCAGCACCAACAACATATCTGAGTATGAAGGCTGTATCATGGGGTTGAAACTAGCCCAATCCATGAGCATTAGATGGTTAACTATCTTTGGAGATTTCGATTTGGTAATCTGACAAACCATTGGGATCTATCACACCAAAGAACTACATTTGCTGCCTTACCATCGGTAAGTTATCCAGATGGCTTCAGAATTTGAAGAAATATCCTTCCTCCACATTCCTCGGAATAGGAATGACTTTGCGGATGCACTAGCAACTTTGGCCTCCTTGATCAACATACTTGATAAGGAAGACATGCCAAATATCACATTTACCCTGCAAAAGCTCCAGCCTATAGGAACTACATTGTTGTTGGAGGCGTATGGGTCGACCCTAGTTTTCTGTTCTGCGGACTGGTGATGTTTGTGCCAAACACACCTTCCGATTTTACATGCATTGGATTCGCGGTCCAATGTGTGTGACTTGCCTGTGTGGCATTATTTGATTTGCCTATGTGACATTATTTGACTTGCATGTGTGGCAAGGTATATTTTTGTTTTGTTCTGAGCTCGGTATGAATAAACACCTATCCATTTGATTCAGCCTATTATTTCATTGTGTTAGATATGTTCGGTTCGTTTCAGTTCGTTTCGTCTCTTTTCATTTAATTGAGTTAGTTATTTCGGTTCATTATTTGTATCCTATATCCGTACTGGACATTTGGCTCATGCTGTGTTTTTCTTTCGGCAGGTAATCAGGGAAATCAAGGGCAAGTGTGATGAGAGCTCCATTCATTCCAATGATTTAGAAATATTCTGTTTAGACTTGATGTGTCAGTTTACTTGGAATTGTAATAATTATTTTAGATTGTGGACAGTAATTAAATAAAATAAGACTTGACAGTAATTTCATGTCTTATATTTAATTGGGACATTGTATGGTGGAATGATTGAATTGTACGGTAACTATTTACTCAAAGGTTCTTTTATGATTAATTTTGAAATCTATATTATCTGAAAAGTTGTTAATCGCTAGGGAGGCTTATCCCTATTGTAGAATAAATATTATTTATTTAAATAAATTAATAGTTTAATTTATTTATTTAAATAAGATTAGAATTATTCTAATTGATTTATTCACAACCGGTTTAATATGGAGAACCTAAAGTGTCACACCATAAAAGAAGAATAATTTTTTAAGAAGTTAATGAGATAATTATAATAATAAGTTAAGTATATTTAATTTAATCTATGGTGATAGAATAAATTAAATAGTTTAATATTTAATATTTAATATTTTAGAAATATTAAATATAAATTAATAAGAGGAGTCTTATTATTATCATTACTATTATTATTATTTAATTCTTAAAGCAGTTTAGAAATTAATTAATAAAAGTACTCTCATATATCCAAATAAGATTAGGAGGCTAATTAATTAAAAGAGTTTAATTAATTATTCGTAATAAGATTGGGAGCCTAATTAATTTAAGGATTTAATTAATTAAAATAAAATCCAATTTTTTAATTGTTAAAGAGGGTTGCCCACATCTATAAATAAGTGGAGTCTTATTATGAGTGTAGAGTTGTTGTTGATTTTTTCACAACATACGTAATTTTAATAGTTGGAGAGTACGCTCCTTTTCTATGAGAGATAAAAAAATTAGTGTTTTGCCAAACACCAATCTTCTTGAATTTTTGTTCTTCTTTGGTGGATCACCTCTAGAGGCCAAATACTTGAGTGGCTAACGTTGATCAAAGGAAGGAACCAAACCCGGTAGATTCAAGTTAAACGTGAAAAGGATTTGGAGGTGAACTTGTACCTGAGGAAGCTCGAATCTTCAAGGGTATGATTCTTGTTCTTTATCTTTTCGTTTAATTAATAATTGCGCATAAAGGATGATCCGGTAACTATTTACTCAAAGGTTCTTTTATGATTAATTTTGAAATCTATATTATCTGAAAAGTCGTTAATCGCTAGGGAGGCTTATCCCTATTGTAGAATAAATATTAATTATTTAAATAAATTAATAGTTTAATTTATTTATTTAAATAAGATTAGAATTGTTCTAATTGATTTATTCACAACCGGTTTAATATGGAGAACCTAAAGTGTCACACCATAAAAGAAGAATAATTTTTTAAGAAGTTAATGGGATAATTATAATAATAAGTTAAGTATATTTAATTTAATCTATGGTGATAGAATAAATTAAATAGTTTAATATTTAAAATTTAATATTTTAGAAATATTAAATATAAATTAATAAGAGGAGTCTTATTATTATCATTACTATTATTATTATTTAATTCTTAAAACAGTTTGGAAATTAATTAATAAAAGTACTCTCATATATCCAAGTAAGATTAGGAGGCTAATTAATTAAAAGAGTTTAATTAATTATTCGTAATAAGATTGGGAGCCTAATTAATTTAAGGATTTAATTAATTAAAATAAAATCCAATTTTTTAATTGTTAAAGAGGGTTGTCCACATCTATAAATAAGTGGAGTCGTATTATGGGTGTAGAGTTGTTGTTGATTTTTTCACAACATACGTAATTTTAATAGTTGGAGAGTACGCTCCTTTTCTATGAGAGATAAAAAAACTAGGGTTTTGCCAAACACTCATCTTCTTGAATTTTTGTTCTTCTTTGGTGGATCACCTCTAGAGGCCAAACACTTGAGTGGCTTACGTTGATCAAAGGAAGGAACCAAACCCGGTGGATTCAAGTTAAATGCGAAAAGGATTTGAAGGTGAACTTGTACCTGAGGAAGCTCGAATCTTCAAGGGTATGATTCTTGTTCTTTATCTTTTTGTTTAATTAATTATTGCGCATAAAGGATGATCCGGGTATATGGTTTGTAAAATTTTAAAACTCTGATTTTCAAGCTTCCGCTTATTTTGTGCAATTTGATTGCGTTCATGAATATTTCAAACCTATCAGTATTTCTAAGATATTAAATAATCAATATTAAGCTATTTAATTTATTTTATCACCATATATTAAATTAAATATACTTAACATATTATTACGATTATGCCATTAACTTCTTAAATAATTATTCTTCCTTTTATGGTGTGACCCTTTAGGTTCTCCATATTAAACCGGTTGTGAATAAATCAATTAGAACAATTCTAATCTTATTTAAATAAATAAATTAAACTATTAATTTATTTAAATAAATAATATTTATTCTACAATAGAGATAAGCCTCCCTAGCGATCAACGACATTTCAGATAATATAGATTTTAACATTAATCATAAAAGAACCTTTGAGTAAATAGTTACCGTACAATTCAATCCTTCCACCATACAATGTCCCAATTAAATATAAGACATGAAATTACTGTCAAGTCTTATTTTATTTAATTATATATATTTCGACTCTTAAATGCACAACACCAAATAATGCAAATTAGAAACTCCTTTCTAATTTCATTATGCCGTGGCCAAGGACTAATGGGTTGTCATTTATCGAATCACATAGGACATTTCTCTTCTTTTACTAGAAGCGGTAGATTCTTTATTGATCATACATTATCTCTATGTATTACTTATTATACCCAAGCATGGATACCCATTGATATACCCTAAGGGTCTTAAGAAATAAGTCAAAGTATAACTCATCATACGTAAGATAATATGATGGTCTCAAGTCCAAGGATCATTTGTACTACTATCACTAAAGGAATTTCTATTGACAGACAAGTAAAACTTCATTAGGTATTCCTTAGTGAGCCACGTTCAGTGAACTTATTCTCTAATAAGTACATACATACTTGCTTTAGTGTCTCCACACAAATGATAATGAGATCAATCATCCTCATCTAATGAGCAAGCAACGTATGTACCAATCTATCTGGATTCACTAATCCCCAATTTAGTAATCCAACGATTGGAAACTATTTTAGTTTTAAGCTTTCAAAGAATTTAGAACTCATTAGAATGATCATTATCATTATTCTAAAAGCATTGCTTAAAACTATGAGTTTATCACATATTATAAACCAGCATTATGTAGATAATTAAAAGCCTTTAATAAATTAATACTTTTTATTAATAAATGAATAAGATTGTTACAAAGTATATGCTTTATCATAAAAAATGATTGGCTTGTGTGCATACTACTTTCAATCTCCCACTTGCACTAAAGCCAATCGTCATGGTATCTCATACCCTTCTTCTCTAAGTGACGATTATCCTGCTGTTGGATAACCTTTAGTTAATGGATATGTAATGTTGTTCTTGAGAGTCCACTATCTCTATAGTGATTTCCCATCTTTCAATGATTCTTATAATCAAATGAAAGTGCCATAGCACATGTTTAGATCTAAGATGAGACTTAGGAACTATTCCTAGTTCTGTAATATACTTTTTATCCAAACAATCAACTTGCAGCTTCATTTATAACTATATGCTTTGTCTTTTTCACTAAACCAATAACTCTTTACTGTTTGGAACCTTTCTAAATCACTACACAGTGATCTTCTTCAGAATATGACTGATCATCATTAGGTCTCGTATATTTCATTGTATACATGATTGTCACTCATGCGATCTCTCTTTTATGAGTTTATGGGGACTATTAAGAGAGATACACTCCAGGGCTCATCAACATGACAATTTCGATGGAGTTTGCCATGCTAAACGACTTTAGCATCAAATGAATATACATTTTTTGGGTTAAGTTGAGCATCCTTTTAAATCTATTTATATAAATTTGTATCCCTAATTAAGATACTCTTCCCAAATCATTCATGGAGGAATGTTTAGATAACTTTCTCTTTACTGTTTGTAGCATTAATATGTCATTCCTTATCCATAGTATATCAACATATAATATTAGGAATGTCACAGCGCTCCCACTTACCCTTTTGTACACACTAGGTTCATTCTTATTTGTGATAAAATCATTCTCTTTGGATTTGTTTCATCAAAACGAATGTTCCATTTTCGAGAAGCTTGCTTCAATCCATCTCTCTTAGTGTCTACAACTCTTACCTCATCGTATGTAACTGGTTCATCATCTTCTATGATTTGTACCTCATCATCATCATCTATGATGAATCCATACCTCCCAGGTATCTTCGGTACTATTCAAGATTTACGATTCAGTTGTGGTACAATAGGTCTATCTATAGGTTCCTCTTATTTGACTTATAGTGTTTTGTGGTTCTTAAACTCTTCAAGATCTATTATCCTCCCACTAGCCCCTTCAATGATAAACATCCTAATCTTAGAAGGCAACATGTTTCCTAACAAACACCTTTTGCTAAGTAGGATTATAGAACATATACCCTAAACTTATTTTAGGATGTCCCACAAATCTGTACTTGTCAAATCTTGTCCCAAGCTTATCCTTTGAAACCTTTTCACATAATTTGGACAACCCCTTATCTTAACATACTTAAGATTAGGAATCCTCCCTATCCATAACTTTTATGGAGTCTTGAGGCTAGATTTTGAGGTTACCTTTTTTCGTAGATATGCAGCCATTTCTAGAATATTACCCCAGAAGGATACTGAAATGTCGATAAAATCATTGTGGACCGTAGCATATCCAACAAGGTACGATTATTTTTTCCAGATACATCAATCAATTATTACGTATCAGGAGGCGTCCATTATGAGAAAATCATTTGAGATGATATAAAAACTTATTGGACAAGTATTTATTCCTTGATCCGATCAAAGAATCCTAATACTTTACTAATTTGTTTCACTTCTGAATTCTTTGAACCTTTCAAATAATTCAAACTTGTATTTCAGCAAATACACACATTCAACTCTTTGAATGATCATCTCCTTTTCTTATACTAGTTTGTTTAATTTGCAAAATTATTTTCACGTAAGTCAAGTATACAAAATCCATTAAGTAATATTCCAGTTCAATACAAAGCATTATTATTATAAATAGAACAACAATTGTTCTTAAATATAATACCAAAGATTTCATTGTCCAACAACAAAATGAAAATAATATTTCTAACAAGTACTGTAATACCCGAGATTTTTATAAATTAGAAATAAAAGTGTTTGAATATTTATTTTGAACACATATATATTTTGGTGGGTCATGAAAGGTGAAAATGAAAATTTAATTGAATCATGTTTGAAAGGATTAAGAAATTTATTGATAATATTGATAAGCTTGGTTACGATTGATTAAGCTTAAGTATAAAGTCTTTTGTGGTGTAATTAAATTCTTAATGAGATTAATTGATGGATAACTTAATGAAGTGTTGGATCTAGGATAAATCCAAGCCCAACATTATTATTGTAACATACTTGCATAGTTGGGAGTTTAGCCCAAGAATTTGAATTGGTAGACTAATGTTTAACCCAATGTGTATAAGTGTTTGTACCTAGCCCAATTCAAATATTAATTTGGACAAACCCAATGTATATGGATTATATAAATACATATATAAGATAAGTATACTTATATATATAGGAATATATATATATATATATATAGGTGTAGAGATGTATGTGTAAAGGTAGCAATAAGCTAGCACATGGTACAAATGATGGAATGAAAGTGCAACATATGGAATGCTACCCCTCATGGCCGAAATTTTGGCCCTATTAAGCCTAAGTGATGATTTTTGTTGCACAAAAATTCTTACAAGCAATCCCATGTGGGCTCATGATGAAGAATGACATAGTTGGTGAAGGAGTTGGTAATTCTTTTTACCTAATCACCTTTTAACCATGGTTAATACCTAGTTGGGTGTACATATACAAGTATTATACCAAGTATTAGTACATGTATTGTATACATAGAACTTGCCTATAAATATAACCCATCCTAGTTCATTGCTTCATTTACTTGAAATTTCATAAGTGTTAGTAGTATAATAAGAGCTAGAGAGAAATTGAGGGAAGCAGAAGGATTCTAGAGGAACTCTTGCACTTTGGTGGTTCAAGAGGAGTTCAAGAAGGAGAAGCAAAGGTGGAGAACTACTTAAGGTTCCTAGCCAAGAGGAAGAAAGCCTACAAGAAGTAAGATTCATAATCTAGCTTTATTTTTGGCAAGCTAAGTTAGTATGTGTAGATATTAGTAAGAATGCATGCTTGATTATGGGAAGTTTATGTGTTGTGTGATCATGATGGATATAAAAGTATAATGATGAGTATTGGAAGGAGAATATGTGATTTATATGGCTTGGTATGTGATCTAAGTTAAAATGAATCATGTAAAAGCATGTGAGCATGAAACCTAGCTTAGTATGCTTGAACGTTTGATAATCGCGATTAACATATGTAAGAGATATGTGTAATTCTAAAATGTTATATTAAGCATATATGAAATATGATCATAACACAAGTTGAATCATCAAATTCGGTCATAAAACGAACTCGTAGCAAAATAATTGGTAAGACAAGCTAGCATGAGAACCTTTGCTTGGAAAAGTAAATAATTTGATTAAATAAATATTTTGAAAAATTGTTCAAGATATCGCATATTGAAGATATGTAAGTTTATGAGATAATGGAAGTGGTTTGAACTCATTTGGATATGAAATGAGCAAGTTATGAAAGATTGAATCAAAAAGGGTCAAAAACTGAAAATTTTGAAAAAATCGGATTTTTGCTTCTGCAGGGGAGCGCCTAGGCGCTCAACCCAGGCTTATTTCAAGCGCCTAGGCGCTAGGCCATTTTCAGTGTTGAGTCAGTTTGGTTCGGGTCGGGTCAAACGGGTCAAGACTTGTTTTTTTTGGATATAATAAGATAAAATAAGATTAATAACAAGATAAAAATATAATATTAATACTAAGTAAGGTAAGAATACTTTATTTATGTAATGAGACATGGATAAATAAAACCAAGTAAACAATTGATTAAACAAGTAAAATGATAGAAGGTGTCTTCGGGTTCGGAGATGAAGTCTTCGACTTCGTAAGATGTCTTCGGGTTCGAACGTGGCGGGATGTCTTCGGATTTGGAAACAACATTGTGACATTGGGAAAGGCGGGATTAATTGATAAATATTATCAAATTGATATATGTTACCCACGCATGAACTAAACTAAAATTTTAAGTAGAGGGTTATACTAGCTGCGTCCGAATAAACTTAATTTAAAAGTTTCTTGGCACGTATGTGTGAACGACGTAATATAGAATGCGTAACTCAAGTAATGTTTCACGTATACAAACATGAAATGAGTATATGAGACTTAAATTTGCTAAAATGTTGTTAAGGTTTTTAAAAGTAAGAACAATCTGAATTATACATCTATGAGTTCTAAGGTGTATGGATAGATATATGTGTAATAATTGCATGTTGAGATTTATGTCAGGATGTGTGGCTAATGAGTACCTATACATACATAAATAGGATAATATAGTTCGTTGAGGTGATTTTATGCTATAAGTGGTAATCAACGCTTAAGGCAAGTTCCCTAACTTACTCTCTTTTATATTGAGCAAGTATCCGAACCCTACTCTTATTGTGCAAGTATAATTGCATTCTTTATTCGACGAATACCGTAAACTTATTTCTTTGAATACAAGTTATATTACTTTCTCGTGCAAATGAGTTAATATGCTTAAACCCTTGTGAGAACTATTGTTCATGATAAACTTAGTATTGATCTTGAATATTGTGAAAAAGTCGATGCCATTTGATTCGGCTAGACTATATGCATGTTTATAATAAAACTGTCCAAACCAATTGATTGGTGCGGAAATCTTGAAAACTGAGTTGAATAACCCTTTTGGTAAGGGGAGTGTATGTTGTTGGAAACCCCAACACATGAATAAATATTATTGTGGTGTTATGCATAACGTGAAGTATTGTAGACTGATCATCTATAGTACTTGATATCTTTGGTTATCAATTTAATATTGGTAACTCTAGTGAAAGTTCAATGGTCTTTAGTGACTGCTCAGTATAAAGTGATTATCCAGTTGGATACATTGTTAGCCGTTGAATTCATATACATCTGTTGAATTATATTGAATTGTCATATCCCTTATTCATTATGTTATCCTGACACTTTGAACTATCTTAGAAATAACCCTTCGATATTTCAAATCTTGTGATATTATATCCTACACCCTTGTTGTATATTACTTGCTGGGCAATTTGTGCTCATCCTTGCTTATTTAAAACCTTTCAGCTAAGGCGGAACAGGGAGGTGTCTCTGGGAAAGACAAGGGCAAGGGCAAGGCTACTGACTAGCTTGTCCCTTTTATGTTTAAATCTATCATGTTGTAATAAGACTATTTGCAAACTATGTTTAAACTTAAGTAGGATTATGTAATAAGTCTTTATTCGATATTATTATGTAATCTATTTAGTAATGTAGGTTGCGAGACTTGGGGGAATAATTATAATAAATCATTGTATATTATTCTAAATTAGATCTTTCACTGTGAATGAGTGATTTTAGTTATTATGGTAATATCTTGAGAACGTGACGAACCGAATTCGGGTGACCAAGTGGTGGTCAGAATTTGGGGGCGTCACAGGTTGGTATCAGAGCTATAGTTATAAAACTTAGGAAACGAGAATCCTTATACTATAACTTAAGAAAACTTAGAAGTTAGGAAGAGGGATAAAACTCATGTAGAGTTTTCCCTGAGAGACTCAGGGTGTCATGAAATGTAACTTCATTCTATACAATGAACTTATGTTTATTTAACATTCTGATGTAGTTGTTGTTTGTTTTGTCTTATGTTGGTGATTGTAGGATGACTGACATGGGAGGACCTAGCCGAGTAGTAGAGGAAGAGCCGCGTGATATCCACGTAGTCTATGAGGCACCCTTGATAGCGGAGCCTATATCGGTTGTTGCCCCTATTTATGACGATGATGAGGAGGAGGAGATGGTGCCTCTACCGGAGGAATCTGATCCTGAGGAGGAGCCTATGGAGGAGGAACCCGTGGAAGAGGAACCTGAGCCCATGGAGGACTCCGACGGGACTACCTTTGAGGATCGGATGCTAGGAGAGTATGAGGAGCGGATTTTGGAGTTAGGGAGTAGAGTCGAAGAGTTAGAAACTGAGACTCTTGAGAGGCAGCTAGTAATGCAGGAGATGGAAGTAGAAATTGCTCACCGTAAGGAGGCAGGGATCCAGATGGGTGCCTTGTTTCACCGATCGGTGGCAAGGAATGTCGAGTTGGCAGGGAAATTAGAAGAATTGGAACAGAGGGCGTTGAGTGAGAAGGCGGAGAAGGAGGCTCTCCGAACTCAGTTAGAGATGGAAGTGATGGATCGGATCCACTTCGAGGAGAAGTGGGAGGATTCTAATGACAGAGTAGGTGATCTTGAAGATGAGGTACGATGCAAGAGGAGGAAGATGAACAAGATGGGCTATGCTCTACGCACGGCTATGGAGAGATTGATCGATGGGGTAAATCACTACCCCGCTGAGCAAGGACAGACCCGACATACCATAAGTCGGGATATGGTGGCACACATCACACAAAAGGAGTATGCAAGCTCCATGGAGCGTGGGATGTTAGATTGAGTCTAGAGGAAAAAGTTTAGTAGTGTAGTATTCTTAATTATGTGTTGTTAAAATATTGTTGAAATCTCAGTCTTTTGTGTAAGATGTGAGATAGTGGTAAACCCCGAACTTTTGGAAAATATTAGAGGGGTAGTAAGTTAGTGTTGTCCCCGTCTTTTGTGATATTAGGGGATATGTGCTTTCATTTATAGCAGTATGCTAGAAAAGAGCATGTATTGTAACCATTTGGCATATGAGTATGAATGATCTTATTTCAGAAACGTGTTGTACACTTTTAGATCTTTTCAATTGAGAAATGTCTGAACATGATAGTTGGATAATAAGATGAAATTTTGTGATGCAGAAAATGCCGCCCAGACGTAGAATACCTATTTCAGAAGAGTCAGTTAACGATGAGAGAGGTCCAATAGATCCGATACAGCGACTGGTAGATTTATTGGGAGAAGCTTTGAGGGGAAGAAACGAACCTATACCACCCGTTCCCCGAACTGTCCCAGTAACAACCTTCAAAGACTTTAAGAGTGTAGGACCCCCAGATTTCACGGGAACTACTGACCCAATAGTTGCGCAAACTTGGATCAAGGAGATCGAGAAGGCCTTCACTATTGCACACGTGGGTGAAGACCAGAAGACTGTATTTGCCACATACATGATGAGGGGCGAAGCAAACTATTGGTGGGAAACTAACCAGCAGAGAGCGGGGGACGGAACGATAACTTGGGAGAGGTTTACTACGTTGTTCTTCGAGAACTATTTCCCGAAGAGTATGAAGAGTAGGATGGAAGTAAAATTCCTAGAATTAAAACAAGGTGATATGACAGTGGCGCAGTACGCATCTAAGTTCAATGAACTAGCGCGGTTTGCAGAACACCAAGTTATGGATGAGGAGAGGAAGGCGAGACGTTTTGAGCAAGGGTTGAAGCCGTGGTTGTATAATAAGGTATCAGTCTTTCAGATTGATTCCTTTATGACTCTGTTGGAGAAGGCAGTCATTGCAGAAGGTGGCAGTGAGGCCTTAAGTCTATATCACAAGAGAAGAAGAATAAGAACACTGGTAGCGAGCATCGTGGAGGAAGCAGCAGCGGAGGATGTAATTCGGGAAAAAGGAAATGGGAAAACAACAACAACAACCACAATAGCAACAACCGAAACAATAACCAAGGTGGGAGTCACCAGGGAAACTTCAAGAAAAGGAACGAAGCCTGCAATAAATGTGGAAGAAACCATCAGGGAGAATGCTGGAAAGGAAAGACCACTTGCTATAATTGCGGCCAAGAGGGGCACATCTCGCCAAATTGCCCAAAGCCAAAGAAGATTCGAGGATGTTTTGCTTGTGGATCGACAGAGCATCAGATCAAGGATTGCCCGAAGAAAGGAAGCAGTGGAGCTGGCGGAGGCCAGGGAGGAGGGAGCAAGTTAATGATTGGTGGACCTGCACAACCCAACCGATCGACCGCTCGAACCTTTAACATGACTTTCCAGGACGCAGTGGCTGCGAAGGACGTGGTGTCAGGTATAATCCCAATCAATAATATAAATGCTTATGTATTATTTGATTCGGGTGCCACCTGTTCTTTTGTATCTGAAGAATTCGCTAGTAAATTTAGTACACCCCGAGAACGTTTAGAAGATTCCTTGAACATAGAGGTTGCAAATAAGGAAATAATCCCTGTAGAATATGTTTATCGAAATTGTCGCGCAAACATTAGAGAACATGAACTGAGCGTAGACTTGATTCCTATTAGACTGGGAGAATTTGACGTAATACTAGGAATGGATTGGTTATATAACCATGCAGCGATAATTGACTGTCAGAATAAGTGTGTGAACCTTCAGACTCCGAGTAAGTCTAAGGTAGTGTTTCATGGTAGCTCATCGCTTAAGCAATCATGTTGTGTTACGATGATGCAGGCCAAGAAGTTGTTAAGGAAAGGATGTGTAGGTTATTTAGCTTACATCATAAATACTCAGAAAAAGGGAGTAGAGATTAAAGATATACCCGTAGTGAATGAATTTCAAGACGTGTTTCCAGACGATCTGCCTGGTCTTCCGCCAGACAGAGAAATCGAATTCGTAATAGACTTAGCACCGGGAACGGCACCGATTTCGAAAGCTCCATATCGTATGGCGCCAGTAGAAATGAAGGAATTGATGATACAACTTCAAGAGTTATTATATAAGGGTTACATACGACCGAGTGTGTCTCCTTGGGGAGCACCAGTGTTATTCGTGAAGAAAAAGGACGGATCGATGAGGCTCTGTATTGATTATCGAGAATTGAACAGAGTAACGATCAAGAATCGATATCCATTACCGAGGATAGACGACTTGTTTGATCAACTGAAAGGAGCAAAATGTTTCTCAAAAATTGACTTACGAACAGGATATCATCAACTGAAAGTGCGAGATGAGGACATAGCAAAGACTGCGTTTCGGACCCGTTATGGACATTACGAGTTTTTGGTAATGTCATTCGGTTTAACTAATGCTCCGGCAGCATTCATGGACTTGATGAATCGAGTTTTTAAGCCATACTTGGATAAATTCGTTGTAGTTTTCATCGACGACATTTTGATTTACTCAAAAACAGAGGAAGAACACGCCGAACATCTGAAGATTGTTTTAGAGGCACTGCAAAGGGAGGAGATGTATGCGAAGTTTTCAAAATGCGAATTTTGGATGAAGAAGGTTCAATTCTTAGGCCACGTGGTGGATGAGAATGGAATCTCAGTAGACCCCGAAAAGGTTGAAGCAGTAAGTAGTTGGGAACAACCGAAAACACCGACGGAAGTAAGGAGTTTCCTAGGGTTAGCAGGGTACTATCGAAGATTCATCCAAGATTTTTCTAAGATAGCGACCCCGTTGACTAATCTGACGAGGAAGACAGTGAAATTTGTATGGACCGACATATGTGAAGAGAGTTTTCAAGAGTTGAAGAAGAGATTAAGCGAAGCACCTGTATTATCCCTACCAGATGATACGGGAGGATTCGTGGTGTATAGTGATGCATCGCATAGAGGACTGGGTTGTGTGCTAATGCAGCATGGCAAGGTCATTGCATATGCGTCACGGCAATTAAAGGATTACAAAAAACGATACCCTACCCATGATTTAGAGTTAGCGGCAGTAGTTTTTGCGTTAAAGATCTGGAGACATTATTTGTACGGAGAGAAATGTGAGATATACACGGACCACAAAAGTCTAAAATATATCTTCACACAGAAGGAGTTGAATATGCGTCAGAGGAGGTGGTTAGAACTAATCAAAGATTATGACTGTGAGATTCTTTATCACCCGGGGAAGGCAAACGTAGTTGCCGACGCTCTGAGCAGGAAAGGAAGGGAGAAATTGTTTCAACTAACAACTCAGGAGGAGTTAATAAGAGATATGGAGAAGTTGGAAATAGAAGTAAAGGGACCCGAGAGGTCTGAAGAGAAGTTATTTGCAATGGAAGCTCGTCCGACATTGTTGGATAGAGTAAAGGAAACACAGGAAAATGATGGAGAGTGTGAGAAGATCAGGAAGAGGATTGCGGAAAATGAGGAAGAAAAATTTCGAATAGATAAAGATGGTATTTTAAGATTCGAAGAGAGAGTGTGGGTACCGGCGGTAACCGAGTTAAGAGAAGAGATTCTACAAGAGGCACATAATACGGCATATTCCGTTCATCCGGGAGGCATTAAGATGTATCGAGACTTGAAACAACATTTTTGGTGGCCCAATTTGAAACGGGAAGTCGCAGAGTGGGTTGGTAGATGTTTGACTTGTCAACGCGTAAAAGCAGAGCATCAGCGGCCGAGTGGGTTACTTCAACCGTTAGAAATACCAGAGTGGAAATGGGAGCATATTACGATGGATTTCGTGGTAGGACTTCCGGTCACGCAGAAAGGTTTGGATGCCATTTGGGTTATCGTGGATCGACTTACAAAGACCGCACATTTTCTACCGATCAAGATCCGCTACAGTTTGAATCAGTTAGCAAGTCTGTACGTAAAGGAAATTGTTTCAAGACATGGAGTGCCGGTATCGATTGTTTCTGACCGAGACCCGCGTTTCACGTCAAAGTTTTGGAAAAGCTTGCAAGAGAGGATGGGAACACAGTTGAGGATGAGTACAGCTTATCATCCTCAGACAGATGGACAGAGTGAGCGGACAATTCAAACGCTAGAGGACATGCTTAGAACTTGCGTGATGGACTTCAAGGGAAATTGGGACGACCACCTACCCTTAGTCGAATTTGCATATAATAATAGTTACCATGCGAGTATCGGCATGCCACCGTACGAAGCTCTTTACGGAAGGAAGTGCAGGACGCCATTATGTTGGGATGAAGTCGGTGAACGACGACTACTCGGACCAGAGTTAGTACAACAAACCGCGGATGTGGTGACAGTAATAAGGGCTAGACTTGTGGCAGCTCAAGATCGCCAGAAAAAGTATGCAGATTTACATCGGCAAGACCGCGATTTTGAAATCGGTAGTTTTGTATTTTTGAAGGTATCTCCATGGAAGGGAAAGATCCATTTCGGCAAGAAAGGGAAACTGAGTCCAAGATTCATAGGACCGTTCGAGGTACTCAAGCGAGTGGGCAAAGTAGCATACAAAGTTGCACTACCACCCGAGTTGGAGCGTATTCATAACATTTTTCACATATCCGTGTTGCGTCCGTACAAGCCAGACTACAAGCACGTGATTTCTTATGAACCCATTCAGGTGGAGAAGACTTAGCATATGAAGAAATTCCTGTCCAAATTCTGGATAAGAAAGAGCAAACTTTAAGGAACAAAGTCATTTCTTCTGTAAAAGTACTTTGGCGTAACCATGATGTCGAGGAGGCAACATGGGAGTTAGAAGATAAGATGAGGATGGACTATCCCAATCTATTTGTGTAACCTTGTAGCAATTCCGGGACAGAATTTTTATAAGGGGGGGAGGATGTAATACCCGAGATTTTTATAAATTAGAAATAAAAGTGTTTGAATATTTATTTTGAACACATATATATTTTGGTGGGTCATGAAAGGTGAAAATGAAAATTTAATTGAATCATGTTTGAAAGGATTAAGAAATTTATTGATAATATTGATAAGCTTGGTTACGATTGATTAAGCTTAAGTGTAAAGTCTTTTGTGGTGTAATTAAATTCTTAATGAGATTAATTGATGGATAACTTAATGAAGTGTTGGATCTAGGATAAATCCAAGCCCAACATTATTATTGTAACATACTTGCATAGTTGGGAGTTTAGCCCAAGAATTTGAATTGGTAGACTAATGTTTAACCCAATGTGTATAAGTGTTTGTACCTAGCCCAATTCAAATATTAATTTGGACAAACCCAATGTATATGGATTATATAAATACATATATAAGATAAGTATACTTATATATATAGGAATATATATATATATATATATATGTATATATATATATATATATATATATATATATATATATATATAGGTGTAGAGATGTATGTGTAAAGGTAGCAATAAGCTAGCACATGGTACAAATGATGGAATGAAAGTGCAACATATGGAATGCTACCCCTCATGGCCGAAATTTTGGCCCTATTAAGCCTAAGTGATGATTTTTGTTGCACAAAAATTCTTACAAGCAATCCCATGTGGGCTCATGATGAAGAAGGACATAGTTGGTGAAGGAGTTGGTAATTCTTTTTACCTAATCACCTTTTAACCATGGTTAATACCTAGTTGGGTGTACATATACAAGTATTATACCAAGTATTAGTACATGTATTGTATACATAGAACTTGCCTATAAATATAACCCATCCTAGTTCATTGCTTCATTTACTTGAAATTTCATAAGTGTTAGTAGTATAATAAGAGATAGAGAGAAATTGAGGGAAGTAGAAGGATTCTAGAGGAACTCTTGCACTTTGGTGGTTCAAGAGGAGTTCAAGAAGGAGAAGCAAAGGTGGAGAACTACTTAAGGTTCCTAGCCAAGAGGAAGAAAGCCTACAAGAAGTAAGATTCATAATCTAGCTTTATTTTTGGCAAGCTAAGTTAGTATGTGTAGAAATTAGTAAGAATGCATGCTTGATTGTGGGAAGTTTATGTGTTGTGTGATCATGATGGATATAAAAGTATAATGATGAGTATTGGAAGGAGAATATGTGATTTATATGGCTTGGTATGTGATCTAAGTTAAAATGAATCATGTAAAAGCATGTGAGCATGAAACCTAGCTTAGTATGCTTGAACGTTTGATAATCGTGATTAACATATGTAAGAGATATGTGTAATTCTAAAATGTTATATTAAGCATATATGAAATACGATCATAACACAAGTTGAATCATCAAATTCGGTCATAAAACGAACTCGTAGCAAAATAATTGGTAAGACAAGCTAGCATTAGAACCTTTGCTTGGAAAAGTAAATAATTTGATTAAATAAATATTTTGAAAAATTGTTCAAGATATCGCATATTGAAGATATGTAAGTTTATGAGATAATGGAAGTGGTTTGAACTCATTTGGATATGAAATGAGCAAGTTATGAAAGATTGAATCAAAAAGGGTCAAAAACTGAAAATGTTGAAAAAATCGGATTTTTGCTTCTGCAGGGGAGCGCCTAGGCGCTCAACCCAGGCTTATTTCAAGCGCCTAGGCGCTAGGCCATTTTCAGTGTTGAGTCAGTTTGGTTCGGGTCGGGTCAAACGGGTCAAGACTTGTTTTTTTTGGATATAATAAGATAAAATAAGATTAATAACAAGATAAAAATATAATATTAATACTAAGTAAGGTAAGAATACTTTATTTATGTAATGAGACATGGATAAATAAAACCAAGTAAACAATTGATTAAACAAGTAAAATGATAGAAGGTGTCTTCGGGTTCGGAGATGAAGTCTTCGACTTCGTAAGATGTCTTCGGGTTCGAACGTGGCGGGATGTCTTCGGATTTGGAAACAACATTGTGACATTGGGAAAGGCGGGATTAATTGATAAATATTATCAAATTGATATATGTTACCCACGCATGAACTAAACTAAAATTTTAAGTAGAGGGTTATACTAGCTGCGTCCGAATAAACTTAATTTAAAAGTTTCTTGGCACGTATGTGTGAACGACGTAATATAGAATGCGTAACTCAAGTAATGTTTCACGTATACAAACATGAAATGAGTATATGAGACTTAAATTTGCTAAAATGTTGTTAAGGTTTTTAAAAGTAAGAACAATCTGAATTATACATCTATGAGTTCTAAGATGTATGGATAGATATATGTGTAATAATTGCATGTTGAGATTTATGTCAGGATGTGTGGCTAATGAGTACCTATACATACATAAATAGGATAATATAGTTCGTTGAGGTGATTTTATGCTATAAGTGGTAATCAACGCTTAAGGCAAGTTCCCTAACTTACTCTCTTTTATATTGAGCAAGTATCCGAACCCTACTCTTATTGTGCAAGTATAATTGGATTCTTTATTCGACGAATACCGTAAACTTATTTCTTTGAATACAAGTTATATTACTTTCTCGTGCAAATGAGTTAATATGCTTAAACCCTTGTGAGAACTATTGTTCATGATAAACTTAGTATTGATCTTGAATATTGTGAAAAAGTCGATGCCATTTGATTCGGCTAGACTATATGCATGTTTATAATAAAACTGTCCAAACCAATTGATTGGTGCGGAAATCTTAAAAACTGAGTTGAATAACCCTTTTGGTAAGGGGAGTGTATGTTGTTGGAAACCCCAACACATGAATAAATATTATTGTGGTGTTATGCATAACGTGAAGTATTGTAGACTGATCATCTATAGTACTTGATATCTTTGGTAATCAATTTAATATTGGTAACTCTAGTGAAAGTTCAATGGTCTTTAGTGACTGCTCAGTATAAAGTGATTATCCAGTTGGATACATTGTTAGCCGTTGAATTCATATACATCTGTTGAATTATATTGAATTGTCATATCCCTTATTCATGATGTTATCCTGACACTTTGAACTATCTTAGAAATAACCCTTCGATATTTCAAATCTTGTGATATTATATCCTACACCCTTGGTGTATATTACTTGCTGGGCAATTTGTGCTCATCCTTGCTTATTTAAAACCTTTCAGCTAAGGCGGAACAGGGAGGTGTCTCTGGGAAAGACAAGGGCAAGGGCAAGGCTACTGACTAGCTTGTCCCTTTTATGTTTAAATCTATCATGTTGTAATAAGACTATTTGCAAACTATGTTTAAACTTAAGTAGGATTATGTAATAAGTCTTTATTCGATATTATTATGTAATCTATTTAGTAATGTAGGTTGCGAGACTCGGGGGAATAATTATAATAAATCATTGTATATTATTCTAAATTAGATCTTTCGCTGTGAATGAGTGATTTTAGTTATTATGGTAATATCTTGAGAACGTGACGAACCGAATTCGGGTGACCAAGTGGTGGTCAGAATTTGGGGGCGTCACAAGTACTGGAATATAATAACAACTTATTGACTTAATAGATTTTTCCGTAGGCAATGCTAAACTATAAGTTTCTATGGCTAATATAGCAACCTTTGCTTCATTTCCCACACATAGTATTACTTATCTTCGTTTAGCTTTCTACTTCTGCTTGGTCCCTTCATAAATCTATATTTATGATGACCAAAGTCGGTATCCAATACCCAAGTAGAAACTTGACTTAAAGAAAAATTTATTTTAAATCGTGAACAAATTTGTGCTTGTAACCGAAACTTCACTAAGCTTCTTTGGTTATCCACTGCAAGATGCTTCTCGCAGTTTCTTTCCAGTGTCTAAGCTTATTGTAGTGGAAGCAAACTCCTTTGCTATCCGTATCAGTTTTGTTCTTATTATCCTTTGTTTTTGCCTTTCTTTTTACCTTCTTTGAATCGTTCTTCTTTTTAGAAGATCCTTTGACCCCTACCAGTGAGACTAGATCTTTCTTGGTTGGAAAGTGACTCTCATCATTTTTCAACATGTTAAGTAAATCAGGGAAGCTGATATCTAGCTTGTTCATATGAAAAATTCATAACAATTGTGAAAAGAGTCCGGGAGTGAGTGGAAGATCAAATCTTGGCTCAACTCTCCATCCATAATAAAACCTGTTGTCCTAATTGATCAATCAAATTGATTATGTTAAGGACTTGTGTATGTACTGCAGTGTCATCAGTTATTCTAGATCGGAAGAGCTTCTTAGATATCTGATATCTATCAGTCCTACTTTCCTCACCATCAACTACTTGATGTACAGAAATATAGTAGGAGCATCCATAGTTTCATGCTGACGCTGAAGCTCATTACTCATGGATGCGAGCATGATGCATTGAGCATCATCTTGCCACTTTCTAAAAGAAGCAATCTCTTCCTCAGAGGTATTGTCTGCAACCATTGCAGAGATAGGCGTATTAAGGACATAAGATAGCCTTTCAGCCATGAGAACTATTCTCAAATTTCTTAACCAATCAGAGTAATTCGGTCCGTTTAATTAACATCTAATATGTTTCACAGTGATAGTAATTTAGACATTGTAAAATTCTATAAATGAATTTGTAATTAACAACATTTTAGCATACATTCTTTTATTAATTACCAAAATAATTTAGGTCTTGTTTTAATTTGGTATCTCCCACTATTTTCATCAAACTGTATTACCCTCACTTATATAGTTCGGCAAAATCTAATTAAAGATTTGCTACTGAGAATAAGAATCTCATTTCAAATGTATATAGCCTTGTGGTGACACAACAAACTATATATAATTAAATAAGTAGACAACTCTTGTCAATTACATCAACTATGTAACTCATTGTATTTTGCCTCTTAAATCATAATGGTCAAGTATGTGCACATCCGAACTAAAATGATTTAAGTTAAGTCCAACCTAGCACTCCATATATATTCTAAAAAGAAAAATATTATCCTTGTGGTGACATAACAAAACAATATTGTTCAATTTTCTTTATATGCATCAAATGTGATAAAATTAACATCTCAAAGAATTAAGATAAGCCTTGTGGTGACACAACAAACTTATACTAATTAATTGATACTCTATTATTTTTATCATGCTAGAAGGCGACGTTCGATATTCTAAATATCTTTGAACGCTTAGGACTTAATATAAAAAAATTGAGGGGTTTGTTATTAATTTGTCTCATCTTGTTTAGCGCGCATGCACATATATATATAAAATACGCGTCATATTAATTAACATGCGAAGCATGTTGTTGACGTCGGGATTTTTAATTGTCCCTTTCCGTTACTTGTTCTTTGGTGTTCTCATTTTAGGTGAGATTTGTTTGAAAAAACAAGTGAAAAAGGTCCGACATGTATAATGTTGACGATGGACTGTTAAGAGTCACCTGTTAGTTTTTTAAATGGTTGTACCAACACAATCGAGAAAAGGTTTGCACATTGACCCAGTGATGTGACACTGATAAACGGCTCGGTGAAACCGAGATTGATTAGGGGTTCGGGCACTTGGTTATGCGGAGGGAAAGTGTTAGGCACCCCCCGACATCCGTGTTACCACGGTGACCGCCTCTTTTCAAAAAACTATTATCTGAATGTGTGTGCGTGTGTGGGTCAATGTGTAGTTATTTGGAAGTAGTGCGAGGCCTCGTTCGCACCTATATACACAGGGTTCGAATTTTATGTAAAAATTCAATTTTAGCAAGATATGGCAGTGATGTTTTATAAAAGAGGTTTTTTAAACCCTGATGCTCAATAGTAATTGAGACCTTTTACACTCCCATTTTATTCCGTATTTGGCTGGATTGATTTTATTTGACAGATGCGAGGCATCCGTACGAAAATAATGTACAAAAATGTGCTGAATTCCTTGTGGGTATGTAAACCATCTGAGGAAATTCAGACACCGCAGAATAATTTACAAGCTGCTTACAGCTGAAAATGTCCATCAGGGGAACCGAATCTAGATCCAATGGGATGAATATGTGATCACATGATTCCTAGGCGCACAGAATACTGCAATTTATATGAAAGCAGTAAGCAGATATATATATAAAAGCTGTAAATATATATATATACAGATATGATCACCAACCACGAAGCACTTCCATGGGGGATCAGAAATGTAAATAAAGCTGTAAAAGCTATCAACCGCCACGGAGGAAACTCTAAGCGGGACGAAATTTATAGAAAGCTATAAAAACGGTCAACCACCACGAAGTAAACTCCAGGTGGGACGAAATGTAAAGAAAGCTATAAAAACGGTCAACCACCACGAAGTAAACTCCAGGTGAGACGAAATGTGTATGTGTGTGTGTGTGTGTGTATATATATATATATTTATTATATATAACAATTGTGTGTGTGTGGATTTTATATCCGGTGCGTTTACATGCTTTTATATATATATATATATATATATATATAAAAGCGAGTAAATGCACCGGATATAAAATCTAGGCTCATCGAATAGAGTTCGACACACAGTTCATATATATAAATATATATATATAGGAAAGCAAATAAACGCTCCAGACCGAAGTCTAGGCTCAATCGAGGCATAACTCGATAATGTTAGTCAATATATATATATATATAAATATAAATATATATGTATATACAAACTAAAAATAAACCACGGACCGAAGCCCGGGCAAAAGTGTGCAACACGACTCTCAACGTGTAGAAGGGTGTGTGCAAAGATGAAGAGAAAAACTTTAAAGTGTGAAAGAAGGCTTACAGTGGGTTGCCAAAAAAAACTTCAATATCTTTAAGGTGGGTAAACACTGGTTTTTTTAGGTACAAAATAAGCTATATGTGAGCTCACAAGTGTTTAGAATGAGAAAGCACTCAGCCTGGGGTGAGTTCAGAGCAAATTGGGCAGGGCTTCCTCGCTGTTTTTTCTTACAAAATGGCCACCCCAAGCCCTCTATTTATAGAGGGTGGAGTCGCAGGTGTACCTGCGGTTGAGCCGCAGGTGTACCAGAGGCAACCTGGGTGGGCCCGAGTTTTTTGGCTCAGGTCGTCTCGAAGTACGTGCACTTGGACACTGTAATGTCCACTCGGACTTTCAGAAGTGCAATCCGGGCATCCGTTTGAGGTATACATGACCTATTTTGGACCGCCGTTGTCGAGAGTTGTACGATGGCATAGGATTAGAGTTTGTGCGAAGTTATTGAAGATGGGTCGGTGCCCTCCGGTCTTCAAGCTTTAACTTTCATCTGTTACCTCGCACAATAGTCACTCAGGATTGGTTAGTCTTGTGGGACATTGTTGCGTAGCTATGTTGAGGCGACATGGCGTGACATCGTGTTGGTCAGATGATGATGTTGCCCCTCACCGGTGTTATCGCTGGATTGGGCTGATAAAGCAGACGTTGCTCAGCTTCGCTGAGATTGGACTGTTGTAATTTGTTGAAGGTCCTCATTGTCTTCTTTGAGGTGTGTCTGTCTTCCCGATGTTATCGCCGGACTGGTACAGTGGATCTCGTTGTGAGTGCCGAGATTGAAGCTGGTTGCATTTGTAACAAGCATTTTCGGGGTTATCTCCGAAATTGCATTCCTTGGGGTTATCACCAAGGTTGGTGGCTATTCCCATGGTTGGGACTGAGACTGGATACCTCAGGGTTATCTCCGAGATTAATCGGTCTTCTCCGGTGTGTGTTCCGATATTGTATCTGCATGCCTCGGGGTTATCTCTGAGATTGGAATTGTTACTCCCAGATTGCGATCCGGGGTTGATACTGAACTTCCGGTAGTATCCGGCATGGATATGGATAGTCTTTCAGGGTTCCCTCATAAAAGACGAATCTACTCTCCTGCTATTTTAGTGACAGGTGTACAGAAAATTTCGAGTGTCTACAGATGCCCCTCTTTATCATACTCATACATGGCGATGCATGGGTAGGATAAAGAATCCAAGACACTTAAAATGAAACAAGATAAATATGATACTATGGATAGCAACATGATGCAAATGTATGATGCATGTGTACGGGGTTGTAGCCCAACACGCTGGGGATGATTGCTGGCTCCCTATTACTTCAACTAGGGATTGGCAATAAAGACCAGATTCGATGTGTAATCCGAATCTGTAAGGATGTTGATGTTGGAGCTTTCATCAATTTCCTAGATAATGACTTGATCCTGCAGATGTACCTCTTTTGTGTAAGAGATCTCTGGGAATAAATCTTGATCTGTTTAAGGATGTGTATAACATATTATATCATCTATCCTCTTTGATGACATTGACCTCTCCTGGTTAGTATCGCCAGAATATGCCAAGATTCTGTTGGGTTTATTGCCAACAGCAAATGCTGTCAGGGATGCCTGACCTTCGTTGATGTGTACTTCACCAACATGTGATTCAACGGCTGAAAAATCCTATAAGATATACTGTCAAGGCTTCTTGACCTCTGATGTCGTGTAGATCACCGGAACATTAAATTGTGACCCCCGCCGGGTGTGAAAATCTCAAATAGCTCCAGAGCTCTGATAGGTTTAAATCGCTATCGGCTATAATAATGTCAAGGCTGCTTAACCTTCGTTGATTTGTGTGTCAACGAATGAGCATGCGTTGTAACCCCTTGCCGTGACTTCAGATTGTAACCTCCGTCGGGGATCCACTAGGGAGTGATGAATATAAATGTACACAATGATTGGACAACTTTCTATGCTTCGATAGGTTTACTTGCCATCTGCTGAAACAATGTCAAGGCTGCTTGACCTTAGTTGATTTGTGGGTCAACGGATGAGCATGCGTTGTAACCCCCGCCGGGGATTTCACGTTGTAACCCCCGTCGGGGATTTCTTATGTGAAAAGATTGGGGTGACAACCTTACGTTGGCGACATCGGACCTCTGTACGGTATTGCCGAATGTGGTATGCAAAGACTTGAATCAACGGTATTGTTAACCCTGTGTTCGGTCGAATACCAATGGATGAAAACAAAGCCACAGTTGGATCCAGAAAAACAAATGTTTCAGGCTATTCTACTCAATCGCGTAGGTTTTTATCCCGAGTTTGACCTTTTCAGCTTGTAAGAACTCCTTTACAACTTGAACTGGACCGAGCCGGAGTGATGGGACCCTCATGGGAGTGCCACAGGTGCACCTACTGCAGTCGCAGATGGGCCTGCGGCCAACCGTGGATGATAAATTCCAACATGTTGGTCTCACAAGTCACTTTCAACTTGTTGCGTGAAGGAAAATACGTGAGCCTCTTTTAGATCTGCTGAGTTCGGGCTGTTTTCTGCAAATTCTGTTACCGTACGAGTGTTCTACACTATCCTGGTAACATATGCCTGCATTTTCTCTCATTTATGTCCGTTGGATCTTGAGTTATCGCATGAAATGCATCTAAACACATAGTAGTGATTATGTATGCACAAACGACTAGATAAAAAATATTCAACATAGTAAATGTTAGTATTAAACCATGTTGAACATAATGATGTGAAAAAATTTGACTTTTGAGATAGTCAAATTGGCACCTTTTTCTGCTATTTTTTGTCCTATTTGCGGTCCAATGAGCATAAGGTAGCAAGGAAAAATACTCTTGATATTGAGGTTGGCCTGATGCATGATGATTTAATTTTTAATGCATATATTATGTATATGACTTTAGGACAGGTGTGCTACTGATTGGCCACCTAGACATGTCTGTATGCATATGGATAGTCCTATTTTCAGAGAGGACTATGGCAAAAATTTTCCAAATGTAGGCATTGGGTAGTCATGCATTTTAACTCTGCTATATATGTTAAAGTAAATGCGTGCATGCATATAGTCATAAAATGCAAAGCTCCAGGTAAGGAAATACCACACCCTTTCTGAGGTGATTTGGAGACTTGTTGTCCAGATACTATGGATCTGGATCAGCCGAGCAGTTCCTATAGGACCACTTCTGGTGTACGGCGGAGGGCTTCTAAAGTACCTCATCCCCGTTCTGTCAGACAGCCTCGATGGTTGGTGGAGGCCGTGATACGTCCTATCCAGGTAGATGTTCCAGACGTTGAGGACGAGGAGGCAGATATTCCTATAGAGGATCCCGCTCCTGTTGCACATGTCCCTCGCAGGGAGCTTCCGAGCATTCAGGTGGTGAACCCAAAATTGCTTGGTGATTTGGGCAGACATCCATCGATGTATTTGCATGATAACGAGGTATGGCGTTAGACTTTGATCTTCCTTCTTTCCTATTGGTGAGGATTAAAAGGTTTTGATGTTGATCTGCATTTTATACAGGTTCCTGGTTTTACACAGCCTCGAGGGAACTGGTTCAGCATTCACTCCATGCATCAGGCGCTTCATCCTGATTATAGAGTGATAGTGCATGAGTGGGAATTTGGGGCATTTTTCTCTATACTTCCCCGTCGTTGTCCCTGGGTTATCTCAGGGTATTGTCTGAGTAATGGTTTCATCAGACTCAGTCACTCCATCTGCTAGATTGTGAGGTGATGATGACGCCTATGCATTGACGATTTATCACAGGTATGGAGTTTGGAGGGGAGCCAGTGCCTTGCATGGCAAATATTACCCCTACTGTCGTTAGATCCTTATTAGGAGTTTCGGCGGCGGCTCTCAAAGGCAGGACTGTCCGTTCAGGTCCTTTGAGCGTAGATGCTATAAGCAGGCTATTGAGTGAGCCTATGCATGATGATGTCAGAATCAGGGATTGCGTTCTGCGGCGATTGTTCCTGATGATCATTAGAGGCTGCTTCATAGCAGATAACTCTTCCACGGTATCTTTTGCTTTGATCAGCGCTACATGGGATGTGGACCGTATTGGAGAGTATGATTGGGGTTCCTACACCTTTGCCTATTTCCTTCGGGGCATGCGTATGCACTCACAGGGTTTGACCGAGGCTTGGCTATGATTTTACCCATTTCTGCTGGTGAGTATTTCTCTTGTCATTTACCATATATAGGTAAAGAGTATTAACTGACAGCAGATGTTTGCCTTTGTGTTGGCAGTTTTGGGCCTATGAGAGGCTTCCATGCTTGCGTCCCGTGAGTGTGTTAGGTTTAGACACCTATCCACGAGGACGACGATGGCATCATTTGATTTTGCCAGAGGTCCCTGTAGATGAGGGATTCACTCATTGCCGTATGCAGCTGGAGTTGCTGACGGCCGACACCATCACATGGCTTCCCTATTCCGGGGAACACCTGACCGTAGGTTTTGAGGATAGATACCCGACTGGAGTCGAGTATGTGATTTCCACCAGGAGAGTTCCTCTCTTCACAAATGGAGGTTGGGAGCTCTATTTAGGAGAGCGTGCTATTAGGAGCTCCACAGGGGAGATTCATATACCGATCTTGCCTCCTGCCAGACGTTATTGGCCTATATCGCAGTCACCCATCATTGATATCCCATTGTTGGGGGTTGACGGTTTTGCATTGTCAGAGGGTCCATGTACTCAGGACACGTTCCATCGGTGGTGGTCCCCTCGTACTATTGGAGCTCAGTCCCGCGCCACACAGTTTATGGGGGATATGACCCAGGGTGACTGTAGATCATTTATTGTAGCATACCATGACCTTTTTGACTTTTCAGGTTCCCGCAGGATTTGTAAACGGGATGATAGAGCATTAGCTACCGGATAGGCAAGTATTCCGATTCGACACCCATGAGTTGACTCCTACTCTGGAGGAGTATGCACGTTTGACGATGCTGCCTTTAGACAGACCTTGCGTGCATCTGGCTTTGGGAGACATGAGCAAACGATTCATGACTCTCACAGGATTGAGGCGCAGAGTAGTACAGGATGAGTTGACATCTGGCCACGTGATATCCCAGCATTTTCTATACGACAGATTTGGCTCTGAGGATAGCAATTCACTACATTCCGGGGATTTCACCGCACCAGAGGCTCATTGGCGCTTGGCCAGAGTTGACGTATTGATGCTATGTGTACTGTCATATATGTATATGCCGCGGTATATGGATGAGATAGATATAGGTGTTGTCATGGCCGTGAGAGCTCTCAGGGAGGGTCGTACCATTGTACCTATGATTGAAGCAGAGACCCTGCGCTCGGCATCATATTGTTGCACGTATCCTACAGGAGTGTTCACAGGGAGTTCTGTCATGCTATATGTGTGGTTCATGTCACACTTGAGACCGATTGGCACTTTTAAACGACATGGGTACTTCTTCACCCATGATGTATCTATGCCATACTCTTTTCAGCCATCAGAGTGTATAGATGCTCTATCCTGGTCCACATTCTTGGCAGATATCAGAGATCCATTCAGCATATTACTGTGTTCGGGGCTTAGCTCACCATACAGCTTCATTACTCATGCTCCGGGCATGGACTATCTCCCTCTGGCTGGTTTGAAGGGAGTGACCACTTATCACCCATTGGCCGTGATGTCGCAGTTCGACCAGTTCCAGGATTTTCATCCTTTTGAGGGGGCGACAGGTCAGCGTTCAGCTTCTCGGTATCTCTCAGTAGAGGACCGATCTCTGGTATACGCCTGCTGGGAATTGTACGAGATAGCGGCTTTTTCGGTCAGTCATCCTGGTTATTCCGCAGAGTATTCCGCATGGATGGAGACAGAGATTTTATCGGCTGCAACAATATTTGCAGTATCGTAGCGCGAGTTAGATGATGTAGAGTGTAGCGCCCCCAAATTCGGGTATCTTCCAACCCGACAGATGGTGCTATACTGTACAACATTTATACATTCATCCAATTGAATAGTCTCAAAGAACGAATATAACTTCTATATATTAAAGTAATATTTACAATTTCCCAGGTTCTAAACCCATTACAAAGGTTCTTTGTCATAATATCAGTTACATTACAACAATAAACCTATACTATTACAAGACAGCTTAACAATCGGCCCTACCTTTTCCTTTATCCCTTTTTGATCCTTCGGGACGTTCAGTCTTAGCTGCATTCATATAGTTTAAGCAAGAGTGAGCATGGCTAGCTCAGCAAGTAAAATAATTCAATAACAACATGCTTGACACATACGAATCGTATATCTTCAATAACTGAATAATAGTTATGAAGTACTATTGATAATTCAAAATAGCACTTCATCTTTTCTTTCAAAATGTGTTACAATAACAACAAGATTTAGTAAAACATTCACCCTGGTCAGAGACCTCGAGTATTCCTTCTTTATTTGAAAAAGGACAACCTGGAACGAATTCCGTAAGCCCGATATTACTTACGAGCACTTCTAGGTGATCAGCCTATTGTACTCTATGTTGATCAACACTACATCCATTAAACGTATGTATGTTTAATCATTTGGCAACCTCACGTGCCTGTCATTTTACCGACAAAACATTTGTTTAACATTTGTGTCTTCTTTTGAAAACCATATCAAGTAGTTGACAAAAGATAGCAACATTTGATAATACAAGAGTAGATTATCAAGTTTAGCCAAAGGGATTGGCTTTAACCTCAACATACCTCAATCCATGCGAAAAAATACATGAATCCTAAACTTGTTCAGATTGAACTGAAACAAGAGTTATAATACTTGCCTTTAGCGTCTGCTACCGTATATTAACTTTATGTTTAAGTCTTTCAAGTCCCTACAGTACATGATCACATAATGCATTACATTAGGTCACATATAATCAAGTATGTATACGACTATATCTTACATTTCTTCTCAATCTAATTGTGTATTAGATTTAGTTACTATTCGTTCCGGTTTATCATTACCATTGCATTAATCCTTGACTAGGCTATCTTAACCTTTACATTACATTCCTTAAGGTTTAACAAAGTTTAAAAAATGTTACATTACCTTCCTAAAGTTTGTGTGTATTTCCATTTCCTTTCTTTGTACTTAGAACATTCTTGATCAACCTTGTTCTGAGACTGGCACTGCGGCGCCGGTCCTATACTTACATATCGCGCTGCGGCGCGAGCCCTATTCTAGCATGTCTCGGACTTGGCGCTGGGGCGCGAATCCTTATATAATGGGCCGCGCTGCAGCGCCACTCTCCAGAAGGTCTTTTACTGTGCATGGCGCTGGGGCGCCGGTCATTTGCCTGGGGTTGGCGCCGCGACGCCAACTCTGTGCACCAGAAAAAAAATTGTAGTTTTGAAATTTTGCTAACTTCCCGGAAGCATAACTTCTTCGTTATAAGTCCGAATTGGCTCGTTCAAAAGCCTACGGTTCATAAATTACGTAATCTACATGATCATGCAAGAATTTTATCTATTTGACTTTGTTTGCTAAAAATTCCCCTATTGGTTCATTTTTAACGAAAACGATAAACGTTCGTGAACGTTCAACGCTCGTTTCTTCGTTCTAAGTCGGAACCCGGTCATTTTTGAGTCTGCAACTCTTAAATGTCAAATATGACTTAACTCCATTGTAAAGCAATAATTTCGTGATCAAACACAAAATTTGACTTTCATTCCGAGAATTTTACGAATTCGACGATTGTCGTCCAATCGTACAATTTCTGGCAAATCTTCCTTCTTATGATTTGTTCAACATTACAAGTGAAGTCTATTCTTCATGTGAACATCTCAACATACTTATATTCATTTTTGGATTTTAACTTATTCTTCATGAGCTTATAACTTGTCAATTTATAAACTACTTAAGATTTCATTGTTAATGACTTATGACAATTTAAGTTTCTTAAACATCATTTCTTATATGTTCTCAACATATAACTCAACTTAGGTATACATGATACACATGATCATATAAATTCCTTTATCTTCATATCAATTCTCTTAATATAAATTCATATTATTTTCTTATAAGTTATAAGTTATGTTAGCTTAAATGACTTATTGCCAACTTAATTGGCTTAAGTTAATAATTACTCATTTATGTTTCTTAATCCAACTTTTCTTATCAACCTATCATGGTAGAGATAGAAGATAATTGGAGAAGAAATCTTACTTTTGTTGTCTTGGTAAGGTAGCTTGCTTCTTCTTCTTACTTATGGAATGACTTATTGCTAGCTTATTCTCTCTAACACTTAAGCACTTTGGATTATTGGAACAACCAACAAAATGACTTGCAAGCTCTTCTATTTATAGACTTTCCAAAGTTAGGGTATTTTAGTTTTTAAAACATCCCACCTCCTTACTATTCATTACTTGGCTAGCACAACTTTAATCCTACACTTGGTCATTAATTAAAAGTCTTGGTCAATACTCCTACTTGATCATCACACTTACTTGATCACCACCTCACTTGGTCACCACACATTCTTGGTCACCACTTATCTTGGTCATCACACATTTACCATATTAATATGGTTTTGCCCCATGGGTCAACCAATTCATTTTAATCTAGCTTGGGCTTGGATTTATAAATCCTTTGGGCTTTGCATTAATAACTCTCATTGGTTTATTAATTTATGTTTGGGCCTTAACCCTTTAATTCACTTGGCTTTATACAAAATCCTAGCCAATCCTTTCAAGTCCCTTAACATTACTTTAATACATATACTTATAGTTTATGCATTATTCTTGTATTCTAATTCCTATAGAATTTGTATACCGTTTTTCATCCTTCATACAAACTCGTATAATACTTCGTATTATACTCATTTCCATTTCTTTGTACAATACACAAGTATCATACCATTATTACATATTCATTACTATTTCGCCTTCCTTAACATTTATAAATTAAGTCCACAAGCGAAATATCGTTTTTTCCATAACTAGATTTTTATTACATAATCCATCTCACCTTATTATTCCATCATTACGTATTTCTCGGAAATCCAAAATTATATCCCGAGCAAATATCGATGAATAGTGTTTTTCAGAAAATTTCTCGAAAAACTTTTATTTTCGTCTCGGAAATTCAAACACTTTAATTCATCCACGTAGCTCAAATACTACGACATTCCAACGTCACTAGGTTATATAACAACAACCATCCTGACAACACATAGGATAAAATTTTATTATTATTTAAAATAAAATCATTTTACAATAAGATTCAAATTTCTCGGTCGCTACATTCTCCCCCCCTTATAAAGATTCTGTCCCCAGAATCTCGTCTTACTTTAATCAAATAGATGTGAAAAAGTTTTCATCATCTTTTCTTTTAGTTCCCACGTTGCTTCTTCAGCATCGTGGTTCCTCCATAATACCTTCACTGATGGTATTACCTTGTTCCTCAGAACTTGTTCCTTTCTATCAATGATTTGCATCGACAACTCTTCATATGTTAAATCTTTCTCAATATGAATTGGCTCATACTCGATTACATGCTTATAGTCTGGCTTATATGGACGTAATACAGATACGTGAAACACGTTATGTATCCGCTCTAGGTCTGGAGGTAATGCTATCATATATGCTCCCTCTCCCACCCGTTTTAACACCTCAAAAGGTCCTATAAACCTTGGACTTAACTTTCCTTTCTTTCCAAAATGTATCTTTCCTTTCCAGGGAGATACTTTTAGAAACACATACGAACCCACTTCAAACTTTCGACTTAATCTATGTGAGTCCGCATACTTATTCTGTCTGTCCTGAGCTGTGACGAGACGCATCCGAATTAACTTTACCACGTCCGCTGTCTGCTGCACCAATTCTGGTCCTAGCATACGGTGTTCTCCCACATCATCCCAACATAAAGGTGTTCTACATTTTCTTCCATACAAAGCTTCGTACGGCGGCATACCTATGCTTGCATGATAACTATTGTTATACGCAAACTCTACTAGTGGTAGGTGATCATCTCAACTACCCTTGAAATCCATGACGCAAGACCTCAACATGTCTTCTAACATCTGAATTGTTCTCTCGCTCTGCCCATCAGTGTGAGGATGATAAGTTGTGCTTAACTTCAGCTGTGTTCCCAACTGCTCTTACAGACTCCTCCAAAAGTTCGATGTGAATCGTGGATTACGATCTGACACAATCGATACCGGTACTCCATGTCTAGAAATGATTTCCTTAACATAAAGTTTAGCTAATTGGTCCAAGTTACACTTGACCCTTATTGGCAAAAAGTGAGCCGACTTCGTCAACCGGTCTACTATTACCCAAATCGAATCGTACCATTTTTGCGTTGTCGAAAGTCCCACCACGAAGTCTATCGTGATATGCTCCCACTTCCATTCTGGAATCTCCAATGACTGTAATAAGCCACTGGGTCGTTGATGTTCAGCCTTAACTTTTTGACAAGTCAAGCACCTACTCACATGCTCTGCTATTTCTCTCTTCATGTTCGGCCACCAAAAACTCTGTCGAAGGTCTTGATACATCTTAGTGCTACCAGGATGTATCGAGCACCTCGAATTATGAGCTTCTTGTAACACTTGCTCCTTTAATTCTGTCTCATTCGGAACCCAAATTCTTCCCTCAAATCTTAATAATCCTTTCTTATCAAGATTATACTTAGCATCTTCCTTCTCGGATAACCGCATCTTCATTTGATTACACTTGTCTGTCGTGAGTTGTACTTCCTTGACTCTTTCTACGATGATAGACTGCATCTCCGTCGCAAACAGTCTCTGATCCGCCTCAATTGTCAACTTTACCTCTAATTCCATCATAGCCATCTCTGTTATTAACTTATTTTGAGCCGTTAACATAGACAACTTTTCTCGACCCTTCCTACTTAAGGCGTCGGCAACTACATTGGCTTTTCCAAGGTGATACATGATTTCACAATCATAATCCTTTATCAACTCTAGCCATCTCCTCTGTCTCATATTCAACTCCTTCTAAGTGAAGATATACTTTAGACTTTTATGGTCCGTATATATCTCACATTTTTCCCCATAAAGATAACGTCTCCATATCTTTAGGGCAAACACTACTGCGGCCAGTTCCAGATCATGAGTAGGATAAACTTTCTCATAATCCTTCAACTGTCGTGACGCATACGTAATGACTTTGCCATGCAGCATAAGCACACAACCAAGTCCTCTATGCGAAGCATCACTATATACTACAAAATTTCCTGTGTCATCTGGTAAGGACAAAACAGGCGCTTCACTTAATCTTTTCTTCAGTTCTTGAAAATTGTCTTCACATTTATCCGTCCATACGTATTTCACCGTCTTTCTTGTTAAATTTGTCAACGGGGTAGCTATCTTTGAAAAATCATGGATAAATCTTCGATAGTACCCTGCTAACCCTAGGAAACTTCGCACCTCCGTCGGCGTTTTCGGCTGTTCCCAATTCATCACTGCTTCTACCTTCGCTGGATCTACTGAAATCCCCTCTTGGTCAATGACATGACCTAAAAACTGCACCTTTCCCAGACAAAATTCACATTTGGTGAAATTCACATATAACTTCTCCTTCCTTAGTGTTTCCAACACTAATCTTAAGTGTTCAGCATGATCTTCTGGCGTCTTAGAATAGACTAGAATATCATCGATAAGCACAACGACGAACTGGTCCAAATATGGTTTGAACACTCTGTTCATCATATCCATAAATGCAGCTGGTGCATTCGTCAACCCAAATGACATTACCAGAAACTCGTAATGACCATAACGAGTCCTGAATGCCGTTTTTGGTACATCTTCCTTCCTAACTTTCAACTGATGATACCCCGTCCGTAAATCTATTTTAGAAAAATACTTTGCCCCTTTTAATTGATCAAAGAGATCATAGATCCTGGGCAATGGGTATTTATTCTTTGTCGTTAACTTGTTCAACTCCCGATAGTCGATACAAAGCCTTAACGATCCGTCTTTCTTCTTGACAAATAACACTGGTGCCCCCCACGGAGAAACACTTGGTTGAATGTACTTTCTATCCAATAGTTCTTATAATTGAACCATTAGTTCTTTCATTTCCACAGGCGCCATACGATACGGTGCGCTTGAGACTGGTGCCGCTCCTGGCACAACATCTATCACAAATTTGATTTCCCTATCCGGCGGTAACCCCGGTAACTCACTTGGAAATACATCCATGAACTCATTTACTATAGGTATTTGTTCCATGGTTGCTCCCACTCTTTGGGTATCCACAACATGGCATAGGTAACCTACGCAACCCTTCCTTAATAATTTTCTAGTTTGTGTCATCGTAAGGCAACACGGACGTCCCGACAACTTACTACCGTAAAATACTATAGGAGGTTGCTTCCACGACTTGATTCTCACACATTTCTTTTGGCAATCTATAATTGCTCCATGATTAATTAGCCAATCCATTCCGAGAATTACGTCGAATTCTCCTAACTTTATCGGTATTAAATCTACCGATAACTTATAACCCAGTACCTCTACGCAACAACTCCTATGAATATTTTCAACAGGAATTATCTCCTCATTTGCTACCTTAATGTTCAAAGGTATAGATAATTTTTCGGGAAATAATTCTAGTCGTCTAGCAAAATCACATGCTATAAACGAACAAGTAGCACCTGAATTAAAAAGCACGTATGCATTTATGTTATTGATCGGAATAATACCTGCAACTACATCCCCTGATGCCACCGCCTCTTGGACTGTCATATTAAAAGTGCGGGCCATTGATTTCCCCATCTGAGTTGGACCACTAATAGCTAACTTACCGCTATTAGTTCCCTTATTTCCTTCCGTCCCCTTCTTCGGGCAGTTCTTTGCTATGTGGTCAATTGATCCACATACAAAGCATCCGTGATTTTTCTTTGGATTTGGACAGTTAGGTGAAATGTGCCCTTCTTGTCCACAATTATAACATACTGCCTTTCCTTTGAGACAGACTCCTAAGTGAGTCTTTCCGCAGGTTTTACAGGCCTCCATCCTTCTCTTAGAATCTCCTTGTTTTACTCCGGCATTCCCAGAGTTAAAGCCCTTCCTCTTTTGACCGTTGCCACTTCCACTGGCTCCCTCGGTCTTGGATCCTCCATCACCCTTGCCCTTGTTTTTCTTATCCTTGTGGTACTGGCTAAAAGCCTCATTCCCACCTTCAGCAATGATTGCCTTTTCTAGTATGGTTCCAAAGGAAGTACTTTGGAACACCGAGATTCGGCTATAGAGCCAGGGTTTCAAACCTTGCTCAAACCTTCTAGCCTTTCTCACTTCAGTGTCCACTTGATGTGGAGTGAATCGTGCCAGTTCATTAAACTTCGTAGCATACTGGGGAACTGTCATATCCCCTTGTTTCAATTCAAGAAACCTCATTTCCATCCTTCCTTGCATACTCGTGGGAAAATAGTTCTCGAAGAAAATCTCCTTAAACCTTTCCCACGTTAGATTTCCTATATCGGCCCTAGCCTGGTTTGCCTCCCACCAGAAGTTGGCCTCTCCTTTCATCAAATAGGTTGCAAAGGCAACCTTTTGACCCTCCTCAACATTTGCTATTACAAATGCTTTCTAGATTTCTTTTACCCAAGTCTGGGCTTCTATAGGGTCCGTAGTTCCCTTGAACTCCGGCGGACCTACACTTTTAATGTCCTTAAAAGTAGTAGCTCGTACTACTCCAGGAATCACAGGTATATTAGCCCCCGTTCTATTAAATGTAGCCGTTAAAAGATTAACGAACTCCTGCATTGGATTAACCTGACCACCCTCCGGTTGGTTAACATTATCGTCTTGATTTCGTTGTCTCCTTCTTGGCGGCATTTTGCTGTTAAGAAAACAACACATCATTATTACTTTATTCTTGTTGGTTTTTTATTATTTATAATAAAACAATAACTCATACTCATTACTTAATATTTTCCAAGAAAAGACTTATATTGATTTATAACTTGTAGTATAACACTACATCGTTTACATTACTCAGCCTTAGCTGATTACGTTACCATCCCGCAATTACTTCAAAAATTGGGATTTACAAAAGACTACCCTTTGTTTATACAAAAGAGGGTTTTACGTCACTACTAGATATATAATTTTTACATATCTAAGCTACTCCAGCTATTGCTAGATTACATCTGTCGTAAGGCATTCTCAAAGTCTGCTCTGGCCAAACCGGCAACAACATCTCTACTGATGGTATGACGAGTCTGTCCTGCTTCTATCTGATATCCAGCTAACTGCTGCTGAAAATCTACATGAGAACTCCTATGTATATAGGACATCCTCTCCAACTTCCACTGTTTAGTCTTTAGCTCCTGTTTGAGCTCAAAGACTTCTTCTTTCAAATCTCGGACCTTGTCCATAGCTAGGACTCTATCATCGTGCTCCTCTTCCCACATTCCTTCTATACTAGCCTTGTCCTCCCGGACAGCTTAGAGTTCCTCTTTCAACTCCTTAACCTCTTGGTAGTAATGGATATTTCTATCCAATACTGACATAAACAATGCCTTCATTTATTCTCCCGTAGATAATTCCTCTGTAGGTGCAACCTGATCAAAGGACATCACGTCCACCTCCTCCTCTATCATGCCATCAAATATAGACATATAGTCTAAATCGTCTGAGTCTCCGGACTGAATTGTCACCACTTCTGGTTCTACGGCTACAGGATTTGGTAGTATCTCTACCCGATTAACCGAATCCTCGCTCTCTACATGTATATCTCTATACATATCATTTTCTCCTGACATCTACAATAAACAATATAGTTTGATTAGTACACGTCAGTAAAATAATAGAAACACATAACATAATATAATGCATTTTTATAGAGTTACTTTCCATCTTTTACTTCTTTATTCTTTCTTAAGGTTATGACTTAAGGTTCTATTTTCTCCCTTAAGTTTTATAACCTAGGCTTTGATACCAACTTGTAGCACCCCCAAATCCGGGTATCTTCCAACCCGGCAGATGGTGCTATACTGTACAACATTTATACATTCATCCAATTGAATAGTCTCAAAGAACGAATATAACTTCTATATATTAAAGTAATATTTACAATTTCCCAGGTTCTAAACCCATTACAAAGGTTCTTTGTCATAATATCAGTTACATTACAATAATAGACCTATACTATTACAAGACAACTTAACAATCGGCCTTAGCTTTTCCTTTATCCCTTTTTGATCCTTCGAGACGTTCAGTCTTAGTTGCATTCATATGGTTCAAGCAAGAGTGAGCATGGCTAGCTCAACAAGTATAATAATTCAATAACAACATGCTTGACACTTACGAATCGTATATCTTCAATAACTGAACAATAGTTATGAAGTACTATTGATAATTCAAAATAGCACTTCATCTTTTCTTTCAAAATGTGTTACAATAACAACAAGATTTAGTAAAACATTCACCCCGGTCAGAGACCTCGAGTATTCCTTCTTTATTTGAAAAAGGACAACCCGGAACGAATTTCGTAAGCCCGATATTACTTACGAGCACTTCTAGGTGATCAGCCTATTGTACTCTATGTTGATCAACACTACATCCATTAAACGTATGTACGTTTAATCATTTGGCAACCTCACGTGCCTGCTGTTTTACCGACAAAATATTTGTTTAACATTTCAGTCTTCTTTTGAAAACCATATCAAGTAGTTGACAAAAGACAGCAACATTTGATAATACAAGAGTAGATTATCAAGTTTAGCCAAAAGGATTGGCTTTAACCTCAACATACCTCAATCCATGCGAAAGAATACATGAATCTTAAACTTGTTCATATTGAACTGAAACAAGAGTTAGAATACTTGCCTTTAGCGTCTGCTACCGTATATTAACTTTATGTTTAAGTCTTTCAAGTCCCTACAGTACATGATCACATAATGCATTATATTAGGTCACATATAATCGAGTATGTATACGACTATATCTTACCTTTCTTCTCAATCTAATTGTGTAATAGATTTAGTTACTATTCGTTCCTGTTTATTATTACCATTGCATTAATCCTTGACTAGGCTATCTTAACCTTTACATTACATTCCTTAAGGTTTAACAAAGTTTAAACAATGTTACATTACCTTCCTTAAGTTTGTATTTATTTCCATTTCCTTTCTTTGTACTTAGAACATTCTTGATCATCCTTGTTCTGAGACTGGCGATGTGGCGCCGGTCCTATACTTACATATCGCACTGCGGCGCGAGCCCTATTCTAGCATGTCTCGGACTTGGCGCTGGGTCGCGAGTCCTTATGTAATGGGCCGTGCTGCGGCGCCACTCTCCAGAAAGTCTTGTACTGTGCATGGCGCTGGGGCGCCGGTCATTTGCCTGGGGTTGGCGCCGCGGCGCCAACTCTGTGCACCAGAAAAAAAATTGTAGTTTTGAAATTTTGCGAACTTCCCGGACGCATAACTTCTTTGTTATAAGTCCGAATTGGCTCGTTCAAAAGCCTACGGTTCACAAATTACGTAATCTACATGATCATCCAAGAATTTTATCTATTTGACTTTGTTTGCTAAAAATTCCCCTATTGGTTCATTTTTAACGAAAACGATAAACGTTCGTGAACGTTCAACGCTCATTTCTTCGTTCTAAGTCGGAATCCGGTCATTTTCGAGACCACAACTCTTAAATGCCAAATATGACTTAACTCCATTGTAAAACAATAATTCCGTGATCAAACACAAAATTTGACTTCTATTCCGAGAATTTTATAAATTCGACGATTGTCATCCAATCGTGCAATTTTCGGTAAATCTTCCTTCTTATGATTTGCTCAACATTACAAGTGAAGTATATTCTTCATGTGAACATCTCAACATACTTATATTCATTGTTGGATTTTAACTTATTCTTCATTAGCTTATAACTTGTCAATTTAGAAACTACTTAAGATTTCATTGTTAATTACTTATGACAATTTAAGTTTCTTAAACATCATTTCTTATATGTTCTCAACATATAACTCAACTTAGGTATACATGATACACATGATCATATAAATTCCTTTATCTTCATATCAATTTTCTTAATAACCTCCTTATAAATTCATATTATTTTCTTATAAGTTATAACCTATGTTAGCTTAAATGACTTATTGCCAACTTAATTGGCTTAAGTTCATTACTTACTCATTTATGTTTCTTAATCCAACTTTTCTTATCAACCTATCATGGTAGAGATAGAAGATAATTGGAGAAGAAATCTTACTTTTGTTGTCTTGGTAAGGTAGCTTGCTTCTTCTTCCTACTTATGGAATGACTTATTGCTAGCTTATTCTCTCTAACACTTAAGCACTTTGGATTATTTGAACAACCAACAAAATGACTTGCAAGCTCTTCTATTTATAGACTTTCCAAAGTTAGGGTATTTTAGTCTTTAAAACATCCCACCTCCTTACTATTCATTACTTGGCTAGCACAACTTTAATCCTACACTTGGTCATTAATTAAAAGTCTTGGTAAATACTCCTACTTGATCATCACACTTACTTGATCACCACCTCACTTGGTCACCACACATTCTTGGTCACCACTTATCTTGGTCATCACACATTTACCATATTAATATGGTTTTGCCCCATGGGTCAACCAATTCATTTTAATCTAGCTTAGGCTTGGATTTATAAATCCTTTGGGCTTTGCATTAATAACTCTCATTAGTTTAATAATTTATGTTTGGGCCTTAACCCTTTAATTCACTTGGCTTTATACAAAATCCTAGCCAATCCTTTCAAGTCCCTTAACATTACTTTAATACATATACTTATAGTTTATGCATTATTCTTGTATTCTAATTCCTATAGAATTTGTATACCGTTTTTCATCCTTCATACAAACTCGTATAATACTTCATATTATACTCATTTCCATTTCTTTGTACAATACACAAGTATCATACCATTATTACATATTCATTACTATTTCACCTTCCTTAACATTTATAAATTAAGTTCACAAGCGAAATATCATTTTTTTCATAACTAGATTTTTATTACATAATCCATCTCACCTTATTATTCCATCATTACGTATTTCTCGGAAATCCAAAATTATATCCCGAGCAAATACCGATGAATAGTGTTTTTCAGAAAATTTCTCGAAAAACTTATATTTTCGTCTTGGAAATTCAAACACTTTAATTCATCCACGTAGCTCAAATACTATGACATTCCAACGTCACTAGGTTATATAACGACAACCATCTTGATAACACATAGGGTAAAATTTTATTATTATTTAAAATAAAATCATTTTACAATAAGATCCGAATTTCTCGGTCGTTACATAGAGCCCATAGAGGACATTGATACCTACATCGAGGAGGAGCCCACTGCTGGGTTGCCAACATTTCTTCTGAATTCTCCTAGTACCGGTACTGTTGTGATTCAGCACTCGGCACATTACTTAGAGCAGAGTCTTCATCTGATGACCTTTAAGAGATATCAGATTCGATCTATGATGTCGACTGCTCTTTATGGGAGGGAGGCCGCTCTATTGGAGAGAGACGAGGCCTTGGCTCATAGAGATGCCGCCGTCATTGAGCGGGATGAGGCTATATCAGCCAGAGATGTAGTGATAGTGGAGCGGGATATCGCCATATCTGCCCGGGATGTAGCCGTCACAGATAGTACTGCAGTGAGGTTCCTTACCACTGGCATGATCGCAGAGATAAGCACATATATTGATGATCATATGGTCACCATGCAGATGGCTACAGATCTGTTGAGTCATATGGATATTCTCATACAGGAGACCACAGCTTTACCTCCATCTTCTAAGAGGGACGCCATGTTGGGCTTGTTAGCTCGCATATACCCTGACTTGTAGATGATCTTGTATTTTCCTGCACAGACTAGCTTAGCCATTTTGTCATGTATAATTTATATTGTGTATATCAAATAGCATTATATATATGACAGGGAAATATATTTTTTATCACTTCCCTTTTAGATATGCTTTGCTACTTGCTTGATATTTTGCCTGTTGCTTCAGGGCTTATGATGTATTCTGAATTCCTTCTCGGTGGATGGACATTGAGTTGTCTCTGGATAGTTCAGAATGGATCATCGATCTATATGTATCTCTACCATATCTCGGTGTCTTGGGACTGGTTTCTATATGGAAATGAGGAGAGGAGTATGACTTTCCTCTCTGAGATTGACCGCACCACAGATGATCGCAAGCACTTCTATTCAGGAGAAGCCTAGTTAATTACATCTCTTACGGATTGGTGTTGCTCTTCGAGGTACAACCGCTGCTTAGGTGGTCGCTGAATCTCCTATGTGGGAGGAGTTCAGGTAATTCCATCCCTTTGGTCTGAAGCCGAATGAAACATAGTGGATTGAAGGATGATCCCAGTACCAACTGACAAGGGTTTGTGTTTTGGTAGGGGGTGAGACCGCACCATGAATGGCTGCCTACGTACTCCTATTGAAGAGGAGATTAGGTCTGCGTAGTTCGAACCTGGTGTAAGAGGTTCAACACTGTATGTGGCAGGAATGGTGTAGAAATGTTTTTGTTTTATTTTGACCAGGCCATATGAAATGGTTGCCTATGTACTCCTATTGAAGAGGAGATCAGGTCGACGTAGTTCGCCCCTTAGGGCGAGATGAAAAGTGTAATTCCATGTGCATGTCAGAGTGCGGGGAGGAGAGTGTTTAATCCTGGGTTGAGGATAAACTATAGGTGAAAAGTTTGATCCCATGTATGGGTAGCCAAACTGTATACGCAAGAGGTTCAATCCACGGTGGGATGACCTAAGTTGTAGGAACGCAAAGGAGAAAGCCAGGCTGCTGGCTTGAAAGGTATGTTTCCCTGAGGGGCAAAGTGTAGCAAAGTTGTTTGTGGTAAAGGTTTAAAGAACCGGAATGACTGGTGACCTGATGGCCTACCACCAGGATGTTTACTTGAGGGTAACTTCAGACATAGTACCGTTTCATGGCGTCTGAGTTGATGAGTTGCAGAAATTCATCGTCGTCCATTTCTTTCAATCTGAGAGCGCCTCCTGTCAATACTTCCTTGACAATAAAAATGCCTTCCCAGTTATGAGCGAATTTTCCCTTAGACTGATCTTGGTTGTCTAGTATTTTCTTCAAAACCAAGTCATGTTGTCTGAATTGCCGTAGTTGGACTTTTTTGTTATAGGATCGGGCGATCCTTTGCTGATATAACTGACCATGGAAGATAGTCGCGGTTCACCTTTCGTCTATTAGAGACAATTGGTGATACCTATCTTGTACCCATTGGTCTTCATCCAACTGAGCGTCTATCAATACTCTGAGGGATTCCATCTCAACTTCTATGGGGAGCACTGCTTCCATCCCATAGGTTAAGGCCTAGGGGGTTGCCCCAGTGGAAGTGCGCATTGAGGTTCTGTAGGCTAATAGAGTCAGAGGCAATAGGTCAAGCCAATTTTTGTGATTGGCGGACATCTTTTGCATAATCTTCTTGATATTCTTGTTAGCCGCTTCAACAACACCGTTCATCTTTGGACGATAGATGACTGAGTTAAGGTGTTTGATTTGGAATTTACTGCATAATTCCTCCATCATTTTGTTGTTGAGGTTCTTTACATTGTCGGACACAATCACCTCTGGTTGTCCATATCGACAGATAACATTATTTCTGATGAAAGCAATGATGACTTCTTCAGTAACCCTAGGGAAGGAGGCTGTTTCTACCCACTTGGTGAAGTAGTCGATCATGGTGAAGATAAATCGATGACCATTACTGGCTTTAGGCTAAATGGGCCCGATAACGTCCATTCCCCACATTGAGAAGGACCAAGGTGAATTCATATTGTGAAGTTCCCGTGGAGGGGCGTGTATAGCATTCCCATGAATCTGGTACTGATAGCATCTCCTGAGATGGTCATTGCAATCAGCTTTAAGAGATAGCCAATAATGTCCCGTCCTGAGGACTTTCTTAACAAGGAGGGGGTCACTCATGTGGGGGCCACAGACTCCGCCATGGATTTCATCCATAAGCCTTTGGGCTTGATCTTTGTCTAAACATCTGAGGAGACCTAATCCTGCATCTCTTTTGTAGAACGCATCTCCACTCAGGTAGAATTTCATAGCCAATCGGTGGATCCGCCTTTTCTCAGTCGAGCTCGCCTCAACGGGTGTAGATCTATCTCACAGATATTCCTTGATATGCTGATACCAATGATGTTGGATGGGAGGTAGCTCATCCGATACTTCTCCAACGTAATTCCCATAGGCTGGGGCCTTGTGCAGGGAAATTGTGACGCTTGGCAAGTGTTCCTTGTCTGATATACGAATCAAGGAGGCCAAAGTTGCTAACGCGTCCGCGAAATCATTCCTATTACAAGGAATGTGTAGAAAGGATATTTCTTCGAATCCCAAAGCCATCTTTAAAACCTGCCGATGGTAAGGCAACAAATATAGTTCCTTGGTTTGATAGATTCTGGTGGATTGTCTGATTACCAACTCTGAATCTCCAAGGACAGTTAACCGCCTGATGCCCATTGAATGGGCAAGTTTTAGCCCCATAAGATAGCCTTCATACTCAGCCGTATTGTTGGTGCTGACAAACTGTAATTTGACGGCAACGGGATACTGCTACCCCGTATCAGATACTAGAACTGCTCCAGCTCCAGAACTTTCCATATTAACAGCTCCATCGAAATACATCTTCCACATTTGGCGTGCATCGTACTGATGGTGTTGCTGAATTATCATTACTCCTTCATCAGGGAAGTATGTCTCCAAGGGTTTGAAATCCCCTGATGGTGCGGCGGCCAATTGATCCGCAATTCCTTGACATTTGATGGACTTTTGAGTCACATATACGATGTCAAATTGTTGTAGGATCAACTGCCATTTGGACAGTCGATAATTCAGTATGGGTTTACTGAACACGTACTTAAGAGGATCCACGTGGGATATGAGATGGGTTGTGTGACCATGGAGATAATGTTGTAACCTCATGGCAGCCCATGCTAAAGCACAACACGTCTTTTCGATCATAGTGTACTTGTGTTAACTGCTGCTGAATCTTTTGCTGAGGTAATAGCTAGCTTGTTCTAGGCCTCTATCGTCCTTCTGTCCCAGCATGTAGCCCATGGCATTGTCACTTACGGACAGATACATAAACAGGGGAACATCATCTCTTGGTGGTACTAAGATGGGAGCTTTGATTAGCTATTTCTTGATTGTAAGGAAGACATTCTGGTACTCCTCATTTCATTTTATGGAGGAGTTCTTCCTTAATAGCTTGAAGATTGACTCACAGATTGCTGTGAGTTGAGAAATAAATCTGCTAATGAAGTTGATTCTTCCCAAAAATCCCCGTATTTCCTTTTCTGTCTGAGGAATGGGCATTTCCGTGATGGCTTGAATTTTGGCAGGATCCAGCTATATCCCTTTGTGGCTGACTAGAAATCCTAGCAACTTTCCTGATTTAACGCCAAAGGCGCACTTAGCTGGATTCAACTTCAAGTTGTACTTACGTAACCTGTTGAACAACTTCATGAGATGGTTTATATGGTCATCCTCCTTTCGGAACTTGACAATAATATCATCCACGTAGATCTCAATCTCTTTATGCATTAAGTCGTGGAAAAGAGCCATCATAGCTCGTTGATAGGTAGCTCCGGCATTGATGAGGTCGAATGACAGCCTTCTATAGCAAAAAGTTCCCCAAGGAGTGATGAAAGCAGTTTTTTCACGATCTTCCTCGGTAACCATGATCTAATGATACCTCGCAAAGCAATCTGCAAAGGTGTACATGTCGTATTGCGCAGTATTATCAATGAGAATGTGGATAAATGGCACGGAAAGCTATCTTTTAAGCAAGCTTTGTTCAAGTCCCGGTAATCCACGCAAACTCGCACCTTCCCTCCAGGTTTAGGTACGGGCACGATGTTGGATATCCACTTAGGATATGTAGACACCATTATGATACCGACTTAAAATTGTTTCACAATTTCTTCTTTCACCTTTAAACTCCATTCAGGTTTCAATCGTCGAAGCTTTTGCTTGATTGGTTTGAATCCCTCTTTGATGGGAATGCGATGAAGGACAATGTCAGTGGACAAACCCACCATATCTTTATGAGACCATGCAAACACATCCTGGAACTGGGTTTGTGAGGGCCCCGAATCCAGGTCCTAAATCACTTCGGATCCGGTTCGATCATTCTATGCAACTATTACTATTTGCGGAAGATATAAATATAAATTGTTTATACAATACATATACTCACTATTCCCCAAGGTCGAGTAACCTTAACTTAATACACATTTCATAACTTTTCTAATATATAACATCATTAACATACAATACTTATACAATTTAGCTGCACACATATCCTAACGCTGGAACTGTCTTTAACCTTTCCTTGTATCAGACGCATTCGCCTTAATCTGCAATGTTTTATCATGATATAGCAAGGGTGAGCATAAGGATTGCCCAGCAAGTTTAAATTCAACAATATAACGATATATCATGATTGAAGAGTTTAAAATAATAATCTGGCTATAATTCAACAATATAATTGTGAACTAGCAGGAACAAGTTTATGACTGAACAAGTATTATTCATGAACCAATATATCTGAAACCAACTGGTAATGAAGGTGATCAGCCTTTCATACCCGACTTATACATGCAATATGTACAGAGTACAAATTATATATGGCAATCAGCAATGATTAACCATAAGCATATCCGAATGAAACACTCTTAGTAGAGTTACGTAAAACAAACTTGCCTGAACCGTTGATTACCGCAACATAATTTATAACGCTTTATCCGAAGACCTAATATTAGTAATATAGATCTCTAATATTAGAATAATATCATCACAATATAATACTATTATATATATAGACATACATAGAATAATCTAAACACATAACACATAACCTTGTCAGTCTATAACACACATAAGACTCGGTATCAAGTTAAACTATTGAAGTCTGAGTTGAACCCGACACAAAACTATCATCCCGACGGTCTAGTCGGACATTTATCGAGTCTAAGTTCAATTAAACTCTGCCTAAACACTTAACAATTATCTCAGATAATTTTATTTTCAGTCAAAATATTTTTCTAAGTCTCATACTAATTTTCAGATAATTATTATCATTTTTCATGATTTTTTAATCATTAATAACGTATTTAAATGAATTAAATACCACATAATTTCTTTATCATTAATATTTATTTATTATCAAATATTAATGAAATACATCACATAATATTATAATATATTTATAATATTTTAAAGTATTTTTAATACCTTAAAATCATTTAAACATGATTTTTAAATACTTAAATTTATTATTCGATGATTACTATTAATATTAAAATATTAATATTTTCATGACAAAATATCAAAAGTTATATTTTATAACTTAAAATATTTTTATAACACTTAAATCATTTTCATATGATTTTGAAATCATTAATTCTATTTTTTCATAATTTATTTAATATATTTATTAAATAAACTAATTATCATTAATATTAATTAATTAATGAATTTCATCACAAAATATTAAAAGTCACTAAAAATAACTTAAAATATTTTCTAATACCATAATATAATTTTTCATGATTTTTCATGAATTAAAACCATTTTTAAATAATTTATTTAATATTATAATTAAATAAATTAAATACCATTTATATTCCAAAAATATTAAATATTTATGAAATATACTTAAAATAATTAAAAACTATTTTTTAAACTTTAAAATAATTTTTTCGGAATTTATTTAGTATTTTTTTAATAATTAAAAACCATTTTTCTCTATTTTTAATTAATTTCCAGAAAATAGAAAATAAAACTGTCACTAAAGGGCCCTATAGCAATAGAACCGTCGCTATAGGTGTTCTTGAGCATGTTCTTGAGCTTCATGTCAGTTCACCGGCTAGCAAGTTTGACCATGATGTTATCTAAGTTCCTAATGTATTCTGGGCTTGGAATTGAGTTAATCTTGTAGCACTAATGTAGTACTACAACTTTAAACAAGTTTCCTGGCCAAATCATAACACAGTCGTGAGATCTAAGCTACAGAAGTCGTTGTCAGACCTGTTCTTGAGTTTCTGGGCTGCCCAGAAACTCAAGCAGGATCGAGGTACCTACTTTGGGTCATTATAACTTTCGTTATGGGTTTGATTTGTGTAATATAATGGTGGAATATTGTAGTAGAGAGGTCAGACTACATTTCTATAACAACATATCATAATAACAACATCACACCTAATATATCAAGGCTGGTCAAAGTAAGGATCAGGAACCGGGTCTTTAATTTTCTGGGTTTTCCAGAAAGTTCTTAAGGCTGATCGGTCAATGCAGTTAGACCATATTTATCTACAATCCAGTTACTGATCTGAGTGATATAAAGGAATAGATTAGTAGTTCATGTATCAGTCTCCAACATCCAACCAACAACACGACCAAAAAAATAACACACTGCAAGATCTAAGGCGTACAAAACATTGTCAAAAAACTGCTGGGTTTCTGGGTTGCCCAGAAACCCTTTCCGTGCTTGGTCAACGCAGTTTGACTGCCTATAACAAGCGAACTAGACATGTTATGACCCTATTTCCAGTTTCAGATCACAGTCCTTGTGACAGCCCCAAATCCTGGTCCTGGATCGCCGCGGATCTGGTACAATTATTCTACAACTATTGCGGAAGATATAAATATAAATTGTTTATACATTAAACTTTACACACTGTTCCCCAAAATCGAGTAACCTTAACTAATACACAAATCATAAACTATACTATTACAAATTATACTATTATACTCTAGCTGCACATTCTATCCCAAGCTAAACTTGGCATTATCCTTTTCCTGTATATGGCCGTATTCGCCTTATCTGCAATGTTTTATCATGATATAGCAAGGGTGAGCATGAAGGTTGCCCAGCAAGTTTTAAAACAATGTAAAGATATATCATGATTGAAAGAGTCTGAATAATAAGCTGGCTATCCTTCACAATGTATTTGTGAATTAGCATGAACAAAACTTTGACTGAACAAGTATTGAACATGAATAATCATGTCTGAACTGAATGGTAATGAAGGTGATCAGCCTTTCATACTTGATGAATACATGCAATATGTACAGAGTACAATTCATAAGCATATCTAACTGAAACTACTCTTAGAAGAGTTTAAGTAAAAAGAAACTTGAAAACTTGCCTGATCCGTTGATTACTGTAACGCAATATAATAAGCTTTGTCTGGGACCTAATATTAATAATATAGATCTCCAATATTAGAATAATATCATCACAGTATAATAATGTTATAGAATAACCTAAACACATAACACATAACCCTGTCAGTCTATACAGCACATAAAACTTAGCATCAGGTCAAATTATTTCGGTCTGACTTGAAATCGACAAAATTCTATCATCCCGACGGTCTAGTCGGACAATTATCGAGTCTAAGTTCAATTAAACTCTGTCTAACACTTAACAATTATCTAAAACAATCATATTATCAGTCTAAATAATTTTCATAAGCTCGAAATAATTTTCAGATAATTAATATCATTTATCTAAATTTTCTGATCATTAATACTATAGTTAATGAATTAAATACCATATAATTCCTTTATCACTAATATTTATTTATTGCTAAATATTAATGAAAATTATAACATAATATTATAATATAATTATAATATCACAAAGTATTTTTAATAACTTAAAATCATATTTATATGATTTTTAAACACTTAAATTCATTATCCAATAACTGATATTAATAATAAAATATTAATATTTTCATGCCAAAATATCAAAAGTTATATTTTATAACTTAAAATATTTTTCTAACGCTTACATCATTTTTATATGATTTTTAAAACATTAATTCTATTTTTTCATAATTTATTTAATATATTTACTAAATAAACTAATTATCATTAATATTGATTAATTAATGAATTTCATCACAAAATATTAAAAGTTATCAAAAATAACTTCAAATATTTCCTAATATCATAATATAATTTTTCATGAATTAAAACTATTTTTAAACAATTTATTAAATATTATAATTAAATAAATAAATACCGTTTATATTCCAAAAATATTAAATATTTTTGAAATATACTCAAAATAGTTAAAAACTATTTTTCAGAATTTAATATGTATTTTTAATAATTAAAAACTATTTTTTTCTAATTTTTTAATTATTTTCTGCATTTTTCGAAAATAAGCGTCGCTAAAGGGGCCCTATAGCGACGAAACTGTCGATATAGGTGTTCTTGAGCTTCAAGCCAAGCAATTTCTGACAGACGCTGGTAGCTACTTTGACCATGAATAACTTTTTTCTCTTTAGGTTTCTGGCAATGTTCTTGGTCAGATCTTGTAGAAGGAATACCAGACTACAAGATCCAATAAACATCATGGCTAAAAAATATCAGATCTTAGAGATATTGGCCATCAAAGTAGCTGTCAGAGCTGTTCTTCACGAAGAACAGTTCGAGGTGCCTACTTTGGACCTCTATAACTTGATGATCGTGTAATGTTTATGTGATCTATCAATTGCAGTGTGTATACAACATGTAGGACTACAACTTCAAAGCTTCATAACACTAAAAAATCACAGCATGAACAAGATCTGGCCGGTCAACGTTGGACACAGACAATCTGTTCTTGAATTTCTGGGTTCGCGATTTGGCAGTTTTGGTCAACCATGTTTGACTGCTTGTAACGTTTGATCTACAATTGATCTGGCTTTGATTATTCTTGTATCTTAAATACCACATAACATGCTACATGTTACAATCTTTAAACATCAAAAACACTTAACACACACGGATCTATGGGGTCTGACATTTGCTGTCAGACGAGATTTTTCAAGTTTTCCAAATGTTGAAAAACTTTAATTTTGAGCACTTTGATGTTATGGGTCCTGAATTTAACAACTTAAAACATTAATAGACTCCCTATTACACAACTTTAAACAATCAATTCCAACAATTAACATAGAATCAAAGGATTTCAAAATTTAGGATTTTTAATCCCTTTTTGCTTTGATTTTTGATTTTGATCCTTTGTTGCTGATCTTGGCTTGCTGATTCTTGATCATAGTTCATCTTATCTCTCTCTCTCACTCCAAATTTTCAGATTTCTAGAGAGAGGATGGCTTGGTGAAAAGGATAATTAAAGTAGCATTTCTCTCTCTTTTAATCTTGAAAATAATTGATTCAAAGTTGGAATTAAGTGATTCAAGGGCTGGTAATGCTATAGTAACATATGTAACTTCTAGATGACTGGCTTGTGTGGAATAATTGGTGGCAATAATTCACAATAATACACTAAATGGGACAAAAGGGTATTTTAGTAATTTCAACACCAATAATTTAATTCTTCCTTTAATAATGCACAAGGGCATTTTAGACTTCTCATTTCTATCATGAAGGGCATTTTAGACATTGGCCATAACCCTTAGGGTTTAGGGTTTAGCATTTTAGGGTTTAACCCTAACGATTTTGCGATTAAAATTCTAAGATTTTCTAATTAGATTTTAAAAAATAGAAAATCTTGATTTTAAAATTATAATTAGGGATTCCTAATTATATTATAATTCCTTAATCACATTATGACTTTAACTGATTAGGATTAATATTTCCTAATTAATATTGCTAATTTAGCAATTAATTCCATAACTGTACATTAGGGTTCATGACACAACAATTAGGGTTCAAAAATTCTAAAATTAGGGTTTGCTAATTAATCAGGCTTTACCCTAATTATTATTATAATTAATAGCACTTAAGCATTATACTTATCCGATAATTTCTCGGATTAGGGTTTTCAAATACCGAATAAGGGTTTCGGATTCCCAGAACTGAAATTAGGGTTTCCATAACCGATTTCTAGGGTTTCTTATAAATCGTAATAATTTTATAACTGAACGTGGACGTTCTTAATATATACGATTAGGGTTTGACACAGATGTAATTTATCTGGTCATCCATTGACCCTTAACCACTTTTGTACACATAATACTATAATCCTGAATAATTTACCAAAAGAAATTTTGAATTCTCAAAATTCCTTCCTGAAAATATCAAACACATACACTTATTTTCTGTCTAGGCCTATTATGTGACCTTAAATCAATCATTTAAGATTTTAATAAATTTTCTAAATTCTCGGGTCGTCACATTCACCCCTTCTTCTAAGAATTTCGTCCCCGAAATTCATCTTACACCTCACACATATCACATGCTACCCAACATACCACTCACAAGAGTATAAGTTTTCAAATTATGCTGAGGGGTCATATAGACTATTTGTCTGTCATTTTCGTAAAGGTTTTTATGGAAATTTATCTGCAAACCGTCATTACTTACGGAAACAAAAGGGTAATTAGCCTGGTATGCCCTGTACTGGCCGAGTACTGCTTTTATCTGTTTTCCCGTCACTGCCGAAGGCACAAAAATTCTACCTCAGTCTTATTGGATTCCGCACCAAAATAATTTGGTTCGGAAAATTTTCTTTCAATGAGCACTTAGAGTCTTCATAAACATTAGCCTAGCTAAATCGAATAGCATAGACTCATATCAATAATTCAATTCAATCGAATTATTTAGGTGTAGCCAAACCCCGTTGGCAAATTAAAATTTTTGAAAACATTTTTCAAGAATGACGCCATGATGTCGTACTGTATTACCAGTCCGTTTGAGGATGCTGTCATTATATGACTTCGTCATAACACATCATACAATAGTGGAATAACGATTTTATATCAAATTCGCGCTAAGTATTCCTGTGTTTACAACTCCATCACATTCTTATCATCTCTGCACCAGGTTACATGGTACATAAGTGATAAATAAAAATATATTTTGATATTTCAAATCATTTGCGTCTAGCCGAAATAAGTAGCATAGACTGTACTTTAAATCGTTTCAAAAATGACTACGAGTCTACATTTTTAAAAGCACATAGTGCGCATTTAGCTTGATGTCAAAATTTCGAAGTTTATCATAGCTAGGAGTTTAGGAAAACCTAACACATTTTACTAATAATCATTTGCTTAACAATCTATCTGTTCCTATAATCCTCAATTCTTCATTCACACATAACTATACCCAGTTCGTCAAACCACACTTATGAATTCATAAATTGCCACAATCAGATGAGCTTTAGAACTTACCCCAGTCAGACATTTGGCGTCCATTCGCTGCGGGGTTCATTACACTTCATATAATTGTGAGTCAAGAATGTCACATAAGTATGAGTTTTAAGAACTCGTACTTAATCCTTATGTCCTCTACCTATGACCTATCTATCTGTTATACACTTGAGAATGGAGTCATCCTCTTAATGTGCATATAACAAATAGCGCGACATAAACATTTCAATGATTATTAATGCCAAAAACTAAGTGGTTGTCAAACCAAACTCGGCCACTAATCAATATAGGAAGCTAAGCGGACAATTCCCCGCCCATACAAAGAATTTGTCAACCTAACCGCTGTATCAACCAAGAAGCTAAGTGATTCTAAAACCAAGTACAAATTCCCCGCCCATACAAGGAATCATACAACTCAGCTGCTGACATGAGTCCTCAATTGAATCCCCACCTATTACTAACTCCCTTCTCAATACAAATTTCATTCAACTCGCATTCATAATTCTTTCATGTATTTGTACCAATTCATGGTACAACTGCCACACAGCATTTTGCTGTAAAAATTTTCAATCCTTAGATTGATTCTTTCTGGTTGTAATAACCTTATCAGATCACAGGGTGATCTCATCGTATATATTACGATTCATTGCTATTTTGTAATCGTTTTGTTTTACGATCTCCTATCCCTACACTTATAATCTTCTAGACTCTACCTATCCAATTCCTTTACTTGGTACGCATCTAGTCTCTAACAGTTTCAATATGGTACGCTTAGTGGTTTCCCACAAACAACCAACAAACTAGGTGCCGAGTTGCTAGTTCGTATATACCTCCGCTCTATGAAGGAATTGTTTAGCCAAGATACCATATGTGACGCACCCAAAATTAGGTATACATCACCCATCTTGGGTCGTCAGATACATAGTACAGAATACAAATACAACTTAGTAATACAACTGTCGTGTACAATACGACAAAACATAAACTGTGAGTTTGAATACAAATATTATCTTCTAGAGAGTATTCATACTCAAAAGGAGTCCTCATTACATTTATTAACACACCATTACATAGAATAGTGAGGACCACTAACTAATACTAGCATTCGGACCATCACTCCGTTCCCCGACTTGCCCCAGCTACGTTCTCATTTCCTGAAGAGAACAGTGAAAGAAAGGGTGAGCTCAACTAGCCCAGTAAGAAATATTATGACTAAGATAATACAGAATAAATTATCATTAGCCTTCAATAATGTTAAACTGATAAAATATAATAGACATCAAGTTTAACTGCAGCGGAACAAGCAATCTATTAAAAGAGTTAAGTAGAAAATAAACTCTACTATCTTTTGTGATTTAAAAGGTTTTTCAACATTGTGATCGCTGGGACTCAGCTTAATAAAATAATCCACATCATCGAATCACCCCTGCACTACGGCCAAGGATATTCGTGTATTCATTAATGGTCATGATCATGCCAACAACTATCCATCAATGCACTACGGCCAATGAGGACTTTTACCACATCATTTGTAACATTACAGTCATTATTATACCGAATAATCACTGGTCATAATCATACCAAGTCTATCTATGCACTAAAGGCCACAGATGACTTTCAACATTTTATAAACGTGAGGATGATGACAATGATATAAGAATTCAATAAAACAAGTTCAAGAATTAATTTATCCAAGAATTAACAACGTCCAAATTGTCAACATGATACTGCTTTGTGGAGTAAAATTCAAGAATATTTAGAAGAATATTTTCAAGAAAAGATACTGGATGAACTGCAATTATCAATGATATTCCACTAATTTCATAGAGTATAGAAATCAAAACTTAACCAATTGAGTATAATAAAGAATGGAATAACAAAAGAAATCACCCGGCATGCGATAGACCGCACAGACAGGTTATTCCAACAGAATAATAAATAATAGAACCAGGTCCGGCGTAAACGCACAGACAGGATATTCCGACAAAATAACAAATAATGGAACCAGGTCCGGTGTAAAACACACAGACAGGATGTTCCAACAGAATAATAACAAGACGGAACCAGGTCCGGTGTAAAACACACAGACAGGATGTTCCAACAGAATAATAATAAAAACAGAACCAGGTCCGGTGTAAAACACACAGACAGGATGTTCCAACAGAATAATAACAAAGACGGAACCAGGTCCGGTGTAAAACACACAGACATGATGTTCCAACAGAATAATAATAAAGACGGAACCAGGTCCGGTGTAAAACACACGGACAGGATGTTCCAACAGAATAATAAAAGAATGTCACCAAGTATAGGGTAGACCGCGTATACAGGTTATTCCAACAAAATAATAAGAAATGGAATAACAAAAGTTCTCTTCATGAATAACAAAGAATAACACCCCTTACCGTTTTAAAGAAGAGCTGAAATAAGGAAGTAGTTAAGTAGCAGAATACTTTTCTTCTCTCTCTCTATAGTTTCTCTCTATAATTTCTCTATCTAGAGTTCAGTGAATTCATAAGAAATAATGAAGGAATGAGCTGCTATTTATAGAAAAATAGAATGCATAGTAACTAATCCATGAATGGTCCAGATTGATTACTTTAATCTGACGGTCTATATTTAAAGAAAAATCTTTTAAATAAAATATAATATATTCTATTTATAGAATAACTTTAATAAAGTATTCTGTTTTATATAAAAAAGATGTTTTTGTTTTATTACGTTAATAATACGAATAAAACAAAACGTCATTATCGCTAAATAATTCATATTATTAACTGACAATAATTGAATCAAACTGAGTGACTTCTCACATAAGCATTAATAATCAATACCGTGTGCTACTATGCAACCACACGTATTACTGTACTTTTACTACCGAGTAGTTCAACAGTATCAATGGTAAAACTTTCGTCGTTATTTTTAATAAAATATTTTTGTCATTTTCTTAATCCGACAATAATTCCGTTATGGGGTCCACCAATGATTGTGCCGTTGTACGAATATTCTCTATTAAAATGAATATTCCCCGACCAATCGAATATTATATAACAACTTGCGTAATTTACTAAATTTATAAATATTACCCACAACTATAACATTATATCAAATTAACTCCATAATATTCAAAAATGATATTTATAGAAAATTCATCTTTATTTATAAAAGTTAGGGTCTTACAACCTCCCCTTCTTATGAAATTTCGCCCTCGAAATTAGGGTACATACCTGGTATGTCGAAGAGGTAAGGATACCTTGATTTCATTTCAGATTCTAACTCCCAAGTCATTTCCTCAACATCGTGGTTTCTCCACAAAACTTTGACTTGAGGTATAACCTTGGAGCGTAGAATATGTTCCTTCTTATCCAAGATTTGAACAGGAACTTCTTCATACGTCAAATCCTCCGCTATTTCGTCCGGTTCTAACTCAATAATGTGGTTCGGGTCTTCCACATATTTGCGTAACATGGATATGTGAAAAACGTTATGAACACGAGACATAATTGGCGGTAAAGCGAGTCTATAAGCCACAATTCCTACTCGATCGAGGATTAAAAATGGACCGATGAATCGAGGATTGAGCTTTTCTCTTTTTCCAAATCTCGTAACTCCTTTCCATAGAGCAACACGTAAGAACACATGATCTCCTATATCAAATTCCACGTCCTTTCGATGAAGATCAACATAACTCTTTTGTCGATCTTGTGAGGTTTTTATACGTTGTCGGATCGTTTGAATCTTTTCTGTAGTCATACGTACTAACTCCGGTCCCAACAATATTGCTTCACCCACCTCATCCCAGCATACTGGAGAACGACATTTTCTTCCATACAATGCTTCGAATAGAGCCATGCCAATACTTGCTTGATAACTGTTGTTGTAGGAAAACTCCACCAATGGTAAGAACTTGTCCCAACTTCCCTTGAAGTCAAAGACACGGAGTCTTAATAAATCTTCTAGAGTTTGAATAGTCCTCTCTGATTGTCTGTCCGTCTGAGGATGATATGCCGAACTAAATTGTAAATCGGTGCCCATAGCTTTTTGTAAACTAACCCAAAATCGTGAAGTGAATCTTGGGTCTCGATCAGAAACTATGGATACTAGCATACCATGCAGTCTTACAATCTCGTTTATGTACATACGAGCAAGACATTCAAGTGTATAAGTTTCTCGTATCGGTAAGAAATGAGCAGACTTGGTCAATCTATCAACAATGACACAAATCGCATCTATACCTTGAGAAACCTTAGGAAGACCGATAACGAAATCCATGGTAATGTGCTCTCACTTCCATTCTGGAATTTCAAGTGGTTGCAATGGACCTTTTGGTACTTGGTGCTCCGCTTTGACTCGTTGACAAGTTAAACACCTTGAGATAAACAGCAATATCTCTCTCTTCATATTGCTCCACCAAAATGTATGACGAAGATCATGATACATTTTGGTACTTCCAGGATGGATTGCAAACGGTGTGTTATGCGCCTCCATCATGATTTCATACTTTAAATCAGGATTGTTAGGAACACAAAGTCTGGAGTTGACTCGAAGTATTCATTCTTCATCGATTCTTGCTTCCGGTATAACACTTTTTTGCACTTTCTTTCTCATACGCATCAGCTCCAGGTCTGTAGCTTGAGCAGCTTTAACTTTATCGATTAAAGTTGGTTCTACTCGTATATTCGTCATCATCACATGGGTCCCTAGAGTCTTTAACTATATCTCCATCCTTTGTAAGTCACACAAAATGGGCCTTTGTGTTGACAATATCGCACTCGTACTTGCATATGATCTTCTACTCAATGCGTCAGCTACCACGTTCGCTTTTCTAGGATGGTATTGAATGGTATGATCATAATCTTTTAACAGTTCAAGCCAATGTCGTTGTCGCATGTTGAGTTCCTTTTGAGTGAAGAAATATTTGAGACTTTTATGATCCGTAAAGATCTCCACCTTCTCCCCATACAAGTAATGCCTCCAAATTTTAAGTGCAAAGACAACATCTGCCAACTCTAGATCATGAGTAGGATAATTCCTCTCATATTTCTTGAGTTGTCTTGATGCATAGGCTATGACTTTTCCATGTTGCATGAGAACGCATCCCAACCATTTGCTCGAAGCATCACTGTAGATGACAAATCCCTCCGAGTCAGATGGTATTGTTAGAACAGGTGCTGAAATGAGTCTCCTTTTGAGTTCTTGAAAACTCTGCTCACATTCTTCGCTCCACCCGAACTTTGTATCTTTTCAAGTCAGCTGAGTTAATGGAGTAGCGATTCGAGAAAATCCTTCCACGAATCTCCGATAATAACCAGCTAAACCAAGAAAGCTACGTACTTCGGTCACTGATTTAGGTTGCTCCCAGCTTTGAATAGCTTCAATCTTTGCCGGGTCAACCGATATTTCACGACTTGATACTACGTGCCCAAGGAATGTTACCTCCTCCAGCCAGAACTCGCATTTCTTCAACTTGGCATAAAGCTTGTATTCACGAAGCTTTTGGAGTACCAGCCTCAAGTGTTGCTCATGATCTTCACGGCTTTTGGAATAAATAAGGATGTCATCAATAAAGATGACCACAAAGTGATCCAAATATTCCTTGAATACCTGGTTCATCATATCCATGAAGGCAGCAGGAGCATTAGTCAATCTAAAGGACATGACTAGGAATTCATAATGCTCGTACCGAGTTCTAAAAGCCGTCTTTGGAATATCCTCAGTTCGAACCTTCAGCTGATGATATCCAGAACGAATATCGATCTTTGAAAAGAATTATGCTCCTTGCAACTGGTCAAACAGGTCATCAATACGTAGCAATGAGTACTTATTTTTGATGGTGACATGATTCAACTACAGATAATCAATACAAAGTCGCATACTTCCATCTTTCTTCTTCACGAATAGCACAGGAGCACCCCAAGGAGAAGTACAAGGACGAATAAAGCCAATGTCTAACAATTCCTGCAGTTGGAACTTTAACTCCTTAAGTTAAATAGGAGCCATTCGATATGGGGCTTTGGAAATGGGTTTTGTACCGGGTTCAAGGTCGATACAAAATTCAATTTCACGCTCTGAGGGTAGGCCAGGAAGTTCTTCAGGGAATACGTCAGGGAATTTATTAACAATAGAAATATCATTCAAAACTGACGTATTTTTGTTTAGATCCGTGACATGAGCTAAGAAAGCTTGACATCCGTTTGTTAATAAACGAATAGCTTTATGGCTTGAGATGACAGGGATTGATTTTAATGGTTTGGTTGCTTGAATTCGCATAATAGGTCGATTAGGAATATGAAAGCTAACAACCTTACGAAAATAATCAATTTTTACATGATGAGTAGTTAACCAATCAATCCCTAGAATCACGTCAAATGCAAGTATTTTTAATGAAATCAGATCGACAGGTAATGTGTGGGTACCAACTTGAACCAAACAAGACTTATAAACCGTGGATGTAATGCAGGTTTCTCCCAATGGAGTTTCAACAGATAAGTCAAAGTCTAATTTCTTCGGAATCAAATTTAATCGATGAGCGCAAGTAGGAGAAATAAAAGAATGGGTAGAACCGGTATCAAATAAAGTATAAACTTCGTTAGAGTTTATGATAAGCTTACCCGTGATGACCTCATTCGGGTTCCTTACTTTCTGAGAGGTCACAACAAACGCTCTCCCTTACACTACCGGTTTTGACTTTTCTGGGATGACCTTTGGTGTCTCCATCTTGGCTGAACTTATTTTTGGTAAATGACAAAATCGAGCTAAATGACCTTCTCTTCCATAATTATAACATGCTTTAGACGGCATCGCGCAGTTTGGACTGATGTGCCCCTCCCCTCCGCATTTGAAACATATGATAGGTGGTCGTTCTCATTCCTTAACAACGGGTGTTGGGGCTGACGTCTTTCCATCATTGTTGAATCTCCTCTTCTTAAAATGACTATTCTTATTGTTTTGGCCCTGATTACCACCGAAGTGGTTACCATTTCTGGCCTGTTGATTTCCTCCACGCTTGTTGTCCCCGCTTCGATGACTGCTCTCACTGGTATTATCATTTTGCCGACTGCTCTCTTTTGGTTGCGTTGACTCGTTATTTCGCTCCACTAACTGAGCCCTATTCACAACATCTAAATACAAACACAGTGTATGAGAAATAAGATGTTAACGTATCTCAGGTTTCAAACCTCGCAAAAATATTCGCGTCATTCGCTCTTCATTATCCACCAAGTGGGACGCAAACCGGGACAACTCAGCAAATTTAGCCTCATACTGCGACAGTCATATTATTCTGCTCCAATTTGATGAACTCCACCTCCTTCAAATGACGAACACTTTCGGGAAAGTATTTGTCATTGAACAGCTCCTAAAACTTCTCCCAAGACAACTTCAGTGCGGTAGGTTGAGTACGCTTACGATTCCCACCAGTAATCTGCCTCTCCTCGCAACATAAAGGCGGCAAAGGGAACCTTTTGCTCCTCAGAGCATTCCAAGACATCAAATATCTTGGTAATTTGCTTTATCCATGTTTCCGCTATAAGTGGTTTTGGCTCTCCCTTAAACTCTGGTGGTCCCAACTCCTTGAATTGTTTAGCGGTGACCGTCCGAGAGTTTTCAGTGTTTCCACCTATATTTTGGACAGGAGCCGCTCTCGCCTGTTGTTGCATGAACTGCATAAAGTTTCTGAATATTTCATCATTCATCATCTGGTCAGTGTTGTTGTTTACATGAGGATTATCACCTTCCTGATGTACATTATCCTGATTATTGATATGTGGTGAATCAACAGTCGCCTGTGCTCCATTGCTATTCTCAATATTCTCAAATGCCATTTTCAGATACTGCCAAAAAATAAAAGTTAATTGATATGTCATATATTATCCTTATATTATGACCGACCAATTAAATATCATGCAAATAAACTTAAGTAGGTCATATTAGCGAAGGAATTCCCCGTCTCTCCCCTCCTAGTTCTATTCTCACATCTTAGCTAGGGATCATATCCCTAAGCTCTGATACCAACTGTGACGCCCCCAAAATTAGGTATACATCACCCATCTTGGGTCGTCAGATACATAGTACAGAATACAAATACAACTTACTAATACAACTGTCGTGTACAATACGGCAAAATATAAACTATGAGTTTGAATACAAATATTATCTTCTAGAGAGTATTCATACTCAAAAGGAGTCCTCATTACATTTTTTAACACACCATTACATAGAATAGTGAGGACTACTAACTAATACTAGCATTCGAACCATCACTCCGTTCCCCGACTTGCCCCAGCTAAGTTCTCATTTCCTGAAGAGAACAGTGAAAGAAAGGGTGAGCTCAACTAGCCCAGTAAGAAATATTATGACTAAGATAATGCAGAATAAATTATCATTAGCCTTCAACAATGTTAAACTGATAAAATATAATAGACATCAAGTTTAACTGCAGTGGAACAAGCAATCCATTAAAAGAGTCAAGTAGAAAATAAACTCTACTATCTTTTGTGATTTAAAAGGTTTTTCAACATTGTGATCGCTGGGACTCAGCTTAATAAAATAATCCACATCATCGAATCACCCCTGCACTACGGCCAAGGATATTCGTGTATTCATTAATGGTCATGATCATGCCAACAACTATCCATCAATGCACTACGGCCAATGAGGACTTTTACCACATCATTTGTAACATTACAGTCATGATTATACCGAATAATCACTGGTCATAATCATACCAAGTCTATCTATGCACTAAAGGCCACAGATGACTTTCAACATTTTATAAACGTGAGGATGATGACAATGATATAAGAATTCAATAAAACAAGTTCAAGAATTAATTTATCCAAGAATTAACAACGTCCAAATTGTCAACATGATACTGCTTTGTGGAGTAAAATTCAAGAATATTTAGAAGAATATTTTCAAGAAAAGATACTAGATGAACTGCAATTATCAATGATATTCCACTAATTTCATAGAGTATAGAAATCAAAACTTAACCAATTGAGTATAATAAAGAATGGAATAACAAAAGAAATCACCCGGCATGCGATAGACCGCACAGACAGGTTATTCCAACAGAATAATAAATAATAGAACCAGGTCCGGCGTAAACGCACAGACAGGATATTCTGACAGAATAACAAATAATGGAACCAGGTCCTGTGTAAAACACACAGACAGGATGTTCCAACAGAATAATAACAAGACGGAACCAGGTCCGGTGTAAAACACACAGACAGGATGTTCCAACAGAATAATAATAAAAACGGAACCAGGTCCGGTGTAAAACACACAGACAGGATGTTCCAACAGAATAATAACAAAGACGAAACCAGGTCCGGTGTAAAACACACAGACAAGATGTTTTAACAGAATAATAATAAAGACGGAACCAGGTTCGGTGTAAAACACACGGACAGGATGTTCCAATAGAATAATAAAAGAATGTCACTAAGTATAGGGTAGACCGCGTATACAGGTTATTCCAACAGAATAATAAGAAATGGAATAACAAAAGTTCTCTTCATGAATAAGAAAGAATAACACCCCTTACAATTTTAAAGAAGAGCTGAAATAAGGAAGTAGTTAAGTAGCAGAATACTCTTCTTCTCTCTCTCTATAGTTTCTCTCTATAGTTTCTCTCTCTAGAGTTTAGTGAATTCGTAAGAAATAATGAAGGAATGAGCTGCTATTTATAGAAAAATAGAATGCATAGTAACTAATTCATGAATGGTCCATATTGATTACTTTAATCTGACGGTCCATATTTAAAGAAAAATCTTTTAAATAAAATATAATATATTCTATTTATAGAATAACTTTACTAAAGCATTCTATTTTATATAAAAAGATGTTTCTGTTTTATTACGTTAATAATACGAATAAAACAAAACGTCATTATCGCTAAATAATTCATATTATTAACTGACAATAATTGAATCAAACTGAGTGACTTCTCACATAAGCATTAATAATCAGTACCGTGTGCTACTATGCAACCACACGTATTACTGTACTTTTACTACCGAGTAGTTCAACAGTATCAATGGTAAAACTTCCGTCGCTATTTTTAATAAAATATTTTTGTCATTTTCCCAATCCGACAATAATTCCGTTGTGGGGTCCACCAATGATAGTGCCGTTGTACGAATATTCCCTGTTAAAACGAATATTTCCCGACCAATCGAATATTATATAACAACTTGCGTACTTTACAAAATTTATAAATATTACCCACAACTATAACATTATATCAAATTAACTCCATAATATTTAAAAATGATATTTATAGAAAATTTATCTTTAGTTATAAAAGTTGGGGTCTTACACCATACATCAACTATTAAAGAGTACAATTGTACCATACTTAAACCTAACTTTTTTTTGACCCTGCGAGATTCTTCAACTAACTCTATGTGAGTTAGTACTTATCCTAATCACTGCGGTTATTGGTCTCAGGTATTGCTACCTGAGCTTCATAACCAACAGCTCTGATACCAACTGTGACAGCCCCAAATCCTGGTCCTGGATCGCCGCAGATCTGGTACCATCATTCTACAACTGTTGCGGAAGATATAAACATAAATTGTTTATACATTAAACTTTGCACACTATTCCCCAAAATCGAGTAACCTTAACTAATACACAAATCATAAACTATACTATTACAAACTATACCATTACACTCTAGCTGCACATTCTATCCCAAGCTGAACTTGGCATTATCATTTTCCTGTATATGGCCGTATTCGCCTTATCTGCAATGTTTTATCATGATATAGAAAGGGTGAGCATGAAGGTTGCCCAGCAAGTTTTAAAATAATGTAAAGATATATCATGATTGAAAGAGTCTGAATAATAAGCTAGCTATCCTTTACAATGTATTTGTGAATTAGCATGAACAAAACTTTGACTAAACAAGTATTGAACAAGAATAATTATGTCTGAACTGAATGGTAATAAAGGTGATCAGCCTTTCATACCTGATGAATACATGCAATATGTACAGAGTACAATTCATAAGCATATCTAACTGAAACTACTCTTAGAAGAGTTTAAGTAAAAAGAAACTTGAAAACTTGTCTGATCCGTTGATTACTGTAACTTAATATAATAAGCTTCGTCTGGGACCTAATATTAATAATATAGATATCTAATATAACCCTATCAGTCTATACAGCACATAAAACTTAGCATCAGGTCAAATTATTTCGGTCTGACTTGAAATCGACAAAATTTTATCATCCCGACGGTCTAGTGGGACAATTATCGAGTCTATGTTCAATTAAACTCTATCTGACACTTAACAATTATCTTAAACAATCATATTATCAGTCTAAATAATTTTCATAAGCTCGAAATAATTTTCAGATAATTAATATCATTTATCTAAATTTTCCGATCATTAATACTGTATTTAATGAATTAAATACCATATAATTCCTTTATCGCTAATATTTATTTATTGCTAAATATTAATGAAAATTATAACATAATATTATAATATAATTATAATATCACAAAGTATTTTTAATAACTTAAAATCATATTTATATAATTTTCAAACACTTAAATTCATTATTCAATAACTGATATTAATAATAAAATATTAATATTTTCATGCCAAAATATCAAAAGTTATATTTTATAACTTAAAATATTTTTCTAACACTTTACATCATTTTTATATGATTTTTAAAGCATTAATTCTATTTTTTCATAATTTATTTAATATATTTACTAAATAAACTAATTATCATTAATATTGATTAATTAATGAATTTCATCACAAAATATTAAAAGTTATCAAAAATAACTTCAAATATTTCCTAATATCATAATATAATTTTTCATGATTTTTCATGAATTAAAACTATTTTTAAATAATTTATTTAATATTATAATTAAATAAATAAATACCGTTTATATTCCAAAAATATTAAATATTTTCAAAATATACTCAAAATAGTTAAAAACTATTTTTCAGAATTTAAAATAATTTTTCAGAATTTAATATGTATTTTTAATAATTAAAAACCATTTTTTTCTATTTATTTAATTATTTTCTGCATTTTCTGAAAATAAGCGTCGCTAAAGGGGCCCTATAGCGACGAAACTGTCGCTATAGGTGTTCTTGAGCTTCAAGCCAAGCAATTTCTGACAGACGCTGGTAGCTACTTTGACAATGAATAACTTTTTTCTCTTTAGGTTTCTAGCAATGTTCTTGGTCAGATCTTGTAGAGGAAATACCAAACTACAAGATCCAACAAACATCATGGCTAAAAAACATCAGATCTGGGAGATATTGGCCATCAAAGTAGCTGCCAGAGCTGTTCTTCACGAAGAACAGTTCGAGGTGCCTACTTTGGACCTTTATAACTTGATGATCGTGTAATGTTTATGTGATCTATCAATTGAAGTGTGTATTCAACATGTAGGACTACAACTTCAAAGCTTCATAACACTAAAACATCATAGCATGAACAAGATCTGGCCGGTCAAAGTTGGACACGAACAATCTGTTCTTGAATTTCTGGGTTCGCGATTTGGCAGTTTTGGTCAACCATGTTTGACTGCTTCTAACGTTTGATCTACAATTGATCTGGCTTTGATTCTTCTTGTATCTTAAATACCACATAACAGGATACATGTTATAATCTTTAAACATCAAAAACACTTAACACACACGGATCTATGGGGTCTGACATTTGCTGTCAGACGAGATTTTTCAAGTTTTCCAAATGTAGAAAAACTTTAATTTTGAGCACTTTGATGTTATGGGTCCTGAATTTAACAACTTAAAACATTAATAGACTCCCTATTACACAACTTTAAACAATCAATTCCAACAATTAACATAGAATCAAAGGATTTCAAAATTTAGGATTTTTAATACCTTTTTGCTTTGATTTTTGATTTTGATCCTTTGTTGCTGATCTTGGCTTGCTGATTCTTGATCATAGTTCATCTTATCTCTCTCTCTCACTCCAAATTTTCGGATTTTTAGAGAGAGGATGGCTTGGTGAAAAGGAGAATTAAAGTAGCCTTTCTCTCTCTTTTAATCTTGAAAATAATTGATCCAAAGTTGGAATTAAGTGATTCAAGGGCTGGTAATGCTATAGTAACATATGTAACTTCTAGATGGCTGGCTTGTGTAGAATAATTGGTGGCAATAATTCACAATAATACACTAAATGGGACAAAAGAGTATTTTAATAATTTCCACACCAATAATTTAATTCTTCCTTTAATAATGCACAAGGGAATTTTAGACTTCTCATTTCCATCATGAAGGACATTTTAGACATTGGTCATAACCCTTAGGGTTTAGGGTTTAGCATTTTAGGGTTTAACCCTAACAATTTTGCGATTAAAATTCTAAGATTTTCTAATTAGATTTTAAAAAATAGAAAATCTTGATTTTAAAATTATAATTAGGGATTCCTAATTATATTATAATTCCTTAATCACATTATGACTTTAACTGATTAGGATTAATATTTCCTAATTAATATTGCTAATTTAGCAATTAATTCCATAACTGTACATTAGGGTTCATGACAGAATAATTAGGGTTCAAAAATTCTAAAATTAGGGTTTGCTAATTAATCAGGCTTTACCTTAATTATTATTATAATTAATAGAACTTAAGCATTATACTTATCCGATAATTTCTCGGATTAGGGTTTTCAAATACCGAATTAGGGTTTTGGATTCCCGAAACTGAAATTAGGGTTTTCATAACCGATTTCTAGGGTTTCTTGTAAATCGTAATAATTTTATAACTGAGTGTGGACGTTCTTAATATATACGATTAGGGTTTGACACAGATGTAATTTATCTGGTCATCTATTGACCCTTAACCACTTTTGTACACATAATACTATAATCCTGAATAATTTACCAAAAGAAATTTTGAATTCTCAAAATTCCTTCCTGAAAATATCAAACGCATACACTTATTTTCTGTCTAGGCCTATTATGTGACCTTAAATCAATCATTTAAGATTTTAATAAATTTTCTAAATTCTCGGGTCGTCACAGTCCTCATGTCATAGAACAGATCTAAATCATAAAACACACAAAATATCGAACACATAAAGATTTAGAGGCTCTGACATTTGACTGTCAGGCCATTTTTTTTTTCCAAATTTTCAGATTTCTGAAAATGCTTGATTCGTGCCTCAAAGTGTTATAGATCCATGATCTATCAACCCAGATCACTCAAAAATACCTTATTACACATATCTAATCCATCAATTACAACATCTAACATAAAATCAAGAGATTTCCGAAATTAGAGTTTTTATGTCTTTCTATGCTTTGATCCTTAATCTGACTTCTGATTCTGATCTTTGTAAGTTATAAACTGATTTTGGCTCATCTTACCTCACTCTCTCACTCCACATTCCCAAAATATAGAGAGAGAATGTCTTGGAAGAAAATAAAAATGAAAGTGAGACTTTTTTTTCTTCTTAATTTTAATCTATATAAATGATAATGCAATGCACATGGCTGTCAATGTGGCTAAATTGCTGTGATTTAAGGCACATGGAGTAGGTGTAGTTGCTCACCAACCAAATATATGACAAGATTTATACACCAACCTATTAAAGCATGCAATAAGGGCACAATGGTCATTTTCTATTTAATTTTAATTCTAGTATGGTCATTTTGGACAATTAACCAAACCCTTAGGGTTTAGTGTTTGTTAAAATTTAGGGTTTAGGGTTTGAACCCTTAATTTTGCAATTTAATTTCTAACATTTTCGAATTTCGATTTTCAAAAATAGAAAATTAATATTTCTAAATTATAATTAGAATTTTCTAATTATATTAAAATTTCTTAATCACTAATTAAATCTTGCTAATTAGGATTAGTATTCCCTAATTAAAATTACTAATTTAAGCAATTAGGATCGTAATTGGTCATTAGGGTTTATAAACCACTAATTAAGGTTTCTAATAGAAAAATAATTTTCCTAAATTAGAAATTAGATTTCGTAATTAGATTAGGGTTTTCTAATTACTTACAACTATAAAATTAGGATTAATATTTTCTAATTAACATTAAATCACTAAATTAACACTTAGTTTTTCCCAAATTATAAAATTAGGGTTTCTAACCCAGAAATTAGGGTTTTCAAAAATTTGAAATTATGGTTTGCTAATAATTAAGCTTTTCCCTAATTAATATTATAATAAATAACACTTATGCAATATAATAATCATTTAAATTCCCAGATTAGGGTTTCATGCACCGAATTAGGGTTTTGGATTCCCGAAACTGAAATTAGAATTTTTCAGAACCGGTTTTAGGATTTCTTATTTAACACTAGGGTTTTCTAACCGAACGTTAACGTTCTTAATATATACTTAGGGTTTGTTACAGATATCAATTATCTGGTCAACCCTTGACCACATACTGTACACATATACACAGAACATTATCACGTTTTCCTTAATCCTGAATAATTCACCTAAATCCTTCACAGAATTTTGAAATCCTCAGAATTCCATCTTAAAAATATCATACGCATACACTTATTTTCTATCTAGGTTCTAATTTTGATCCTTAAATCAAATAATAAGAATTTTAAAAAAATTTAAAATTCTCGGGTTGTCACAGGGTTAGTAGCATAACCATGTCATTCCGTTGGTTTGGGGAAAGGTCTGAACCAATCTGGATTAACTTAGGGTTTTCTAAGTTCCCGAGATTGAAAGGAGTGGTTTGATCAAGGTTGGGTTTAGGTTTGTCTTTGACCCATTCTTGAATTTCTGGAGGCACCTCAATGTCATCTGGTATATCCACCAAGGCTGAATTCATCTCTACATCAAAGGTACAATCCTTGTGGAGAAGAGGCACGGTATCAGCAACACTACTAGAAGTTTAACCTATAGCGACGAGCTATAGCGACAATCGGGACGGAACCGTCGGTATAGGGTGTCTATAGAAACGGTCAAGGACTGGCCGTCGTTATAGAGAGAAAACATAGATCTATTGCGAGGGTCGCCACTTGATCAACGCTATAGACATACCGAGGCCTTTTATGTCTTCTGAGGGAAGGGGGAATATGAAGAGCACCAGAGGAGCCAAATATACAAATAGACTCACACATATTCATTTTTTAGAGAGAGAAACTGAAACAATTTACTCATTCTCCCAATTTTCAAGCTTCATCAATGGCTACCACCAGTACCCGGCAGCAACCCGCTTCAAAACCTGGTCTGCGAAAGCCTGTTTTCACCAAAGTTAATAATCTGAAACCCGGAACAAACGGTCACACACTCACAGTCAAGGTTCTAAGCTCCGACATCGTTTTGCAGAAGGGCAAGGCCACTTCTCTGCACCTTCGTAACACTCGCATTTCTGGGTGTCTCGTTGGAGATGAAACTGCCGCCATCCTTTTCACCTCTCACAACGATCAAGGTATATTTCGAATGAATATGATCCACCGTTTTTTTTGTTTATTTACAGGGTAAGAGCAGATGTTGTATTTTTTTGGTTTATTTAGGGGGCTAGAATAGATTAATGTTTAGTTCTGTTTCTGTTTTTGGTTTATGTTATGAATTATTCTAAACCCTAGAAATTTGATTTTGGGATTTTATTTTTTATTTATCAAAAAGTTTTGGGATGTTTACATACTTAAATACTTGGGAATCATATTAGAATGTTAAGGTCTTTACTCCAAATTTCAAGCCTTGCATCTTGTATCTTGTATTCATTTATTAAATTTGGTGGGGATGATTGGTACCGCATTTTGCTTTATAATAATACAGTCAAATTTTGGCTGTATATGAAATTCAGCTTTGCTCATGTCCTCTCTGTAAGAGGAACTTGCTGGACATGTGAAATAAATTTTAAAAAGTAATTGCCCATGATTCTTATTAAATCGTTGTTGATTTGCTTGACATGCTTATTAAACTCGTGTTATGTTGAAGGCCTGGATTTAATGAGGCAATGTGATCCATGCTTGTTATGAACTTACGATGAGAGAGTGAAATGACATGATTATATTAATATATGGTCAAGGAACCTGTTACATATTTAATGTCAACAAATGCACCATGGAGCGTGATGGAACTGAGTTATTAACAATCTAGCTGATTGAAATTTGTAAAAGGTGAAATAATTTGCTATAATGAGGAATAATAGAAAAATACTTCATATTTTGTCATTGTAAATTATTTTGTATATAATGAGATCAATAATTCATCCTTGCATATTGTTTTGAACTTAATAATGTGATATATATGTTGATGTCCTCTTTGTTTTGGAAATTGTATTTACTGAATTAGTTTTTGATGCGTAGTAGCAATTTTTTGTAGAATTTCTCATTCTCTTTTAGTAAAGGATGATACCATCTTCATGCTTTATTGCTTGCATGTTTTTCATAGTTTTGCATCAAGTAACTGGGTAAAATGCAAATGTGGCCAATGAACTTTAGGCATTGAGACTGTTGGTGGAGTGATGACCAAGTTAATTCCTAGAAACACAATTATCCCAACCGAAAAGTCTCAAACTTTTACCACTTATCAGGATCAGCAGACTACTGTCTCCATTCAGGTACTCTATCTTCTTACAATGGTAGAATCTGAAACTGTCACATACTAGAAGCTACATACACCAGACATGGAGGTCTTCAAGGGGTTCTAGCTGAAATTAGTTGGTTGCATTTGTTCTTATTTGAGCTCAACTTTGTATCAGGTATTTGAAGGTGAAAGGAGTCATACAAAAGAGTGCCGGCTGCTTGGGAAATTTGATTCAACTGGAATAGCTCCAGCTCCAAGTTATCTAATTCCTAGGTTCAGATTCTCTTTCTCTCTCTAAATCTCTTTATTTACCATACATGAACAAATTCACGAATATATTGTAATTTGTGTGTTAATTTCTCTATATTTCAGCTTGAAGAAACTTTAACACTTATGTCAGACCAATTAGGCGATGCTTTATGGTTACGCAGAGAGGTATAACGAATAATAATATTTTACAGTGCTTGAAATTTAAACTTTTTCATTACAAGGAAGTGCATGGTTCTCCTCGTAACCAATAGCAAGCTTTCCCCCTGCCTTTCTGATTTTATACAGGTTCTAGTTTCCTCTCGGGACGGCCAAGATCATGGTTCTAGGCTCCTTCATGCTGACTATCTAGAGGTGATTTTCAAGATGTATCACATAATTTAGATACAACATAATTTTCAAAATGTATCACATAATTTAGATACAACATGATTAAACATTGTTGTAAATGAAGTTTTTGTTTCCTTTTTATTATTACTTATCAGCTTTAATGTTGATAATGTCAGAAATTTTAGTCTATTGTGCAATGAAAAGACTACTTTGAGTGCTTTCTGTTGTCCCCTCTTCTTGATGTTCGAGGATAAATTCATGTTTTTGTCTCTGTATTAATTATATTTTCTTTCCTTATAGATAATGGACTTTCTAAATGATGCAATTGTATCCATGGATGCATTTGTTGGTGCATATAAGCATGTTACAGTGTTTTTCTCCTGCCCAATTGAGATGAGGTAACAAATATATGCTGTAATTTTGGCCCATTTTTCTCCCATTTTTTTTCTTTTTTTTTGGGTTGAAAATAGAAGTCTGCCTTTACTCTTAAGAATCTAGGATAGAAGCTATACAATCCCCCCCCTTTTATAATTTGAAGAGTTTTGCAATATAACTAGTGCATTTTGTCAAATGATCATACCGATGCATTTTGTCTTGAAATGAAACTAACACACCAACTAACAGTTCATAATAATTCCAAGTGTTCTGACTTACACTTGCATAGTTTTTCACATGATGCATAGTTTTGTTTGGTTGTCTATAAAAGTGTTACCCTTTTTTGTCAATTTGCGTAATTTTAGTTTCTAAAGAACAAAACACCCTTTTTGAACCACTAATGACCCTTTTGATATGGGTAATGTTTGATTTATATTGTATCTTTGAAAAGTAAGCTGGATTTGTTAAAAAGCTTACTAAATTTAGTCAAGGCATTAATTAATAGACCAGTATAAACATACATCTCAAAAAGCTTTCCCTTTTACAAAATCAGTATAGTGTTTTCATTAGCTGTCATTAATTATGTCTTTTCCTTGAGGTACGAGTAGACTCAGTTATCTTTACGATTTCCTTTTTTGTACCCTATGGGGACTGCTAGAATTTGCAGTTGACAATTTAATTTAGAGGCAGAAATAAGATCTTTATTCCAACAAATTGATGATACAACCCAGCTTTTACATTCATTAGTCATGTGATGAGTTCAGTTCATAGAAACAATTATTACTACCTGTCTTTTATTACATTAAGCAATTGATATTTCTTTAGTTGGGCGATTTTGGGTAACTGAGATTGTTGATGCTCCTATGTTACAGAATGGCTTCTTTTAGAGAAAAATCAATAGATAAATGGCAGAGAAAGACACAGTTGACAACTGGTGCTGCAGCTATAAAAGGCAAATTTCAAGCATTTAATCAGTGATTTTGGGTAACTGAGATTGTTGATGCTCCTATGTCATGTGGTTGATTTGTACTGCCTTCGTGATTGTATTGCTTGGCATGTTCTGGATTAGTCTACAAGTACATTAGCAATAATTATTGTTTACTTTTGATTTGTCTTAATTTGTAAACATTGTTGGAACTAAATTATTGTAACTTAATGTTTGATACAGTAGTTAGCCTTCTCTGAAGAAGATTGTAATTATTGTAATTGTAATGTGAATGATTTTAAATCTTGTATACAATAATTTTTTATGTTTTATTTTATATTGTATTTGTGTTTGTTGAATAAATGTACACAATTAATTTTTTTTAAAATTTAAAAAGTCTATAACGATAGTCATCGATAGTAGCTATAGTGTTTTATAAAACACAGGCCTATAGCGACGGTCGTCGAGCGTCGCTATAGATATCTATAGTTACGTTCATGACCGTAGCAATAACTCTCAGCGACCGTTAGTAAATAGCAAATACACGATTTTGCCATGACCTATAGCTAGGGTCGGTGACCGTCGCTATAGGCCAAATGACTGTCGCTATAGGCTTTACCGACGGGTTCTATGGCGACGGTCGGCAACCGTCGCTAAAACTTTTAGCGACGGTCTTTTGGCCTATAGCGACGGTCGGCGACCGTCGCTATAGGCTGATTTTCTAGTAGTGCAAGCACAGGAACATCTAAATTCAGAGTCCTAAAACAAAATATGTTTTCACTTAGTATATATGAAATGTGTTGATCATACACAGTGTTAGCATATACTGACAAAATAAACCTCTAATACTGTACAGAAAAGTAAGCAGTTATTATATCTACAGGGCAGAAAGAGTTTCTGCCCGCTTTACCCTTGACGACCAATGCAAGGAATGTTGTTCCAATTGGCAAGAGCAAATTCCGGGTGAACCACAGTGATAGAGGGATTATCATCATCTTCCCTGTCCCGAATGATAGCCTTTACATCTGGGCAATCATCGTCTTGGATATATCTGTTGGTATGCTCATCATGAACGATGATGCGTATGCCAGACATCATCCCGATGACGTCTTGCTTGATTCTTCGTTCCTCTTCCTCCACTGCGGGATCTGGAACAAAGATTTCTTTCTCCTTCACCGGTACCGACTTGGGAAATAACATTGCCATTATATTGGTTGGCACCTTTACGAGAGGTTGTGGGGTCTCAGAGCTTAAAAGCGAAGCTAAACGCCGCATGGTTGAAGTTGAAGGAATTTGATGAAGCTTATGAGGATTCCTGTGACTAGAGCTGGCAGAATAGCCTAGTCCAGCTGTCCCAATTTGCTGGGTTAAGCGAATAGGGTACTTGACACCCTGGCAATCTTTACCCAACCCTTGTCCCGGTTTATGACCCAACGACATCATTTGTTGTGTGGCCGACATTATCTTAGCAGAAATCTGTGGTTCGGGCAATGGCGTTCCAATAGCATGGTATTGGGTATTGCTTATTTACAAAGTATGAAAACTAATTGGCTCAACATCCTTATTGGCATTGATGAGCGGCATGTCCCCATGCTGAGGAATCTCCGGTTCAGCGTTGACTGTGACCAGGCTATTGTTGATGATGTATTTCAACTGTTAGTGAAGAGTGGAGGGGACTGTCCCTGCCATGTGAATTCGTGGTCGTCCCAAGAGCAGGTTGTATCCCGAATCTATCTTGAGCACATGGAAAGATATGCATAATGTATGAGGACCAATCTCAATTGGCAGCTCAATTACTCCGACCGAGTTACGTCAGGCTCCATCAATAGCTTTGATGATGGTATGGCTACTCCAAATTCGATTGGGATTGATATTCATTTCACCAAGGTAGTATATGGGCAGATATTCAGAGAGGAACCTCCATCTATTAAAACTCCAGCCACCATATATCCGGAGGACAAGACCGCAATGTGCAACGGTTTATAATGACCGGTCCCTTCGGGCGGTATGTCATCATCAATGAAGGATATCACATTGTTGCTGAAAATGTGATCAACCAGATGTTGAAACTTTTCCGTATCAACTGATGTCGGTAGATAGGCTTCTTCTAAAACCTTTAACAAGACCTTCCGATGATTCTCAGAAGTCAGGACCAAGTCCAAGATTGATATCTATTGTGGAGCTTCTTTCAAGTTTAAAACCACCTTGGCTTCGTTATGACCCATAGTGCGGAGGAAATTTTCAATCTTCTCAATGGGTACTTTCCCCTTAGACTTGATGACAGACTTTATTACCCATTGGGGAAGATAGAGTGGATTTTCCTTCGACACTGCAGCAGTTGTATGCCAGGTGGATCCTTCACCATCTCCATAATTCCACAAAACTGCGTGCAAGCTAACAATAGGATATTGTGCTCTGCACGACAAGTTGATTAGCTCGGGAGTGGCCACTTTCAACGGATTGTTGATTCCCTTGAGTTGAATTACTGGCATGACAAGTGATTTGTTAACCCCATCACTTTTAGTGGAAATGACTGCTACTACACTCTTCCACTTAGTAGGACACGAATCCTCACTTGCCCGTAACACAGTGTCGTTATCTGTCAGGCGCAGTACGCCACTGTCGATTAAATTTTGAATAAGGTGGCGGAGTGCCCATCATTCTTCTGTGCTGTGACCGCGAGATTGAGAATGATATTGACGTACTCCCTCAGAGTTGTATCATCCTGAACGGGGATTGATTGGAGGTAGAAGGGAACTAATCCTTCCTTCATTGATTAACATATGAAGGATTTCCTCCATAGGTTGGCCCAAAATATGTGAATTCCCTTTTGTTGGCAAAATCCCGACGGGCCTTAGAATTCACTCTCTTCGTTACTTTGTCTTCCAGCATTTCATTTTTTGAAAGTAAAGAAGGAATATTCATGACAATAGGTAGGAGACTGGCATGCTCCTGACTGATTAGCTGACGAGTCACTCGATGTTGATAAGTCACCAGTTCCACCTATTGCTTAATTTGTTTACGAAGAGCTTTCATCTTTCGTTTCATTGTGAATTGGAACTTGGCATAATCCCATCTGTCATCACCATCTTTGGGGGTCTAGGAGGATTCACAGCTAAAATTGGAACTCTGTCCACTGCTCTAATTGATCATATTGACCTCTTCTTCCTTGTGTTGAGGAAGAGGGTTGTCTTGAACGTGAGGTTGATCGGGTTTGGTGACCACGATTTCACCGTTGTCTATCAGGTCTTGGATTTTTTGTTTCAAGGCCCAACAATCCTGAGTATCATGTCCAGGTGCCCCGGCATGATAAGCACATTTTCGAGCAGCATTAAAACCCCAACCATTAGGGTTGGCTGGTGGAAGAAGATGCGTGATTTTCTTCTGTGTTGTTAGAAGATTGAGAATGTTCTCGAGGGTTTCCCCTAAAGGTGTGAATACTCGAGGTCGTTTGACTTCTCCACCTTTTGGTATTAGAGGGTTTGAAGACTGTGCTTGAAAGAGAGTGTAATTTCTCTTTTGGATAGGCATGTTTTGATTGCCTTTTTGACCCTGTAGTTTCAGGGAAACATCCTCTTCTTTCTTTTTATGGACCCTCCAGGGGTTGTTCCCATATTTTCCAGATTGGATGTGATCAACAACCGCTTTGAGTTCAGCTAGGTCTTGAATCTTTCCAGATTTCAATCCTATTTCAGCCATCTCCCCATGTTTGACCATTTCAGAAAATGGTTTGCCGATGCCGGCTAAAACTCTTTCATATAAAGGTGCTTCTTGTATCTCTATGAAAATCATGACCATCTCTGATTCTGTCATGGAAGGACTAACTTGGGCAGCCAGGCGTCTCCACCTCTGAGCATACTCTCTGAAAGACTCATTAGACTATTTCTTGATCTTGTTAATTTGATACTGATTAGGAGCCATTTGAAATTGAAAGTTGTATTGAGTAAGGAAAACGTGTGCTAGCTCTTCCCAACTATGGATCTTTGAATTGTCTAATCTTGTGTACCACGAACGGGCTTCTCGAATTAGACTTTTTTTGGAACAGTTGCATTATGAGTTTTTCATCCTCTGCATAAGATCCAAGTTCTCCAATAAATACCTTTAGATGTGTGTAAGGATCTCCTAACCTGTCATATTTTTCAAAGTCAGGAGTCTTAAATTTTTCTGGATAATGTATACCAGGGAAAATACACAAATCATCATATGAAACACTCCCGTGTGTTCCAATTCCTTTGATAGTGCGAAGAGACTCTTCCATTTGGAGGACTTTATTTTTGATGTCACCAGTGTCTGGGTCTCCAGTGGGATGGGCAGCATCATGAGTTTTGTTGGTCGGATCCAACTGCAGTTCAGGTATTGTAACGACCTGGGTTCCTCCTTGTGTGGAGGATTCATCATGTATGGGTATTTTCTGACCCTGTGTATACTGGTGTAATTCTTTTAGTAGAACAGCTCAATCTGTAATCTGTTTGCTTAATCCATCGAATTCTTTGCGAGAAACTAGATTAAGTTCAGTCTGGTCGGATGACGACATGATTGACTGTAGGCCTGTTGCCTTTTTGGACTTTGAACGGGTGGTAGGTCCGATTGATTCCCTGCAAAAGACTTGCATAATTTAGTCTTTAGGGAATATGGATAATAACATGCTATACGATGTGTCAAGTTTAGGAATTTTATCCTGCAAAACGGATGTCAGCTATTTATAGCATGTATGTGTACACATTTCTTCATATTTCTCATTACATGGAGATAGATATGGAAGATAATTACAAGTAATTGTGCTTTACAAGTAATTTGAAATTAGAGCAAAAAGAGACTTTCCTTCGTTTTGATTTTAGCAGAGGCTGACCTATCTTAAGTTACTCTCGCGGCTTTTTGGCATGAAGGTTCCCAAATCATCGCAATCTACTTGACGGGAAGTTAATCCGGTCTTTCAACTTGAGCGAATTTCGGTGGTGCCTTTCCCGAGCCTCGGAGAATTAGTCTTCTCACCAGTCCAATAATCAAACACTGACGGGATAGCCTCCTGGTGGAGGGACCACATAACATACATTCACATACATCGCATCTCACTGTATGACATGATGACATGTGCGAAGCACTAATATCACAAGCAGTTTATAGTGCGAAGCACTAAGATCACAAGCAGTTTATAGTGCGAAGCACTAAGATCACAGGCATTTTATAGTGCGAAGCACTAAGTAAGGAAATGCATTCGTACACATTCATCATAAAATGTAAATGCAACATCCACACACAAGCAGTTAAAAATTTTGAAAAAATTGTAATAGCGGCTTAAGTCCTCTTATTGGAGTCCCCAGCAAAGTCGTCACCTGTCGACGTCGGGATTTTTAATTGTCCCTTTCCGTTACTTGTTATTTGGTGTTCTCATTTTAGGTGAGATTTGTTTGAAAAAATAAGTGAAAAAGGTCCGACATGTATAATGTCGACGATGGACCGTTAAGAGTCGCCAGTTAGTTTTTTAAATGGTTGTACCAACACAACCGAGAAAAGGTTTGCACATTGACCCAGTGATGTGACACTGCTAAACGGGTCGGTGAAACCGAGATTTATTAGGGTCCGGGGACTTGGTTATGCGGAGGGAAGGTGTTAGGCACCCCCCCCGACATTCGTGTTACCTCGGTGACCACCTCTTTTCAAGAAACTATTATCTGAATGTGTGTGTGTGTGTGGGTCAATGTGCTGTTATTTGGAAGTAGTGTGAGGCCTTGTTCGCACCTATATACACATGGTTTGAATTTTAGGTAAAAATTTAATTTTAGCAAGATATGGCAGTGATATTTTATAAAAGAGGTTTTTCAAACCCTGATGTTCAATAGTAATTGAGACCTTTTACACTCCCATTTTATTCCGTATTCTGCTGGATTAATTTTATTTGACAGGTGCGAGGCATCCGTATGAAAATAATGTACAAAAAGGTGCTGAATTCCTCGTGGGTATGTAAACCATCTAAGGAAATTCAGACACCGCAGAATAATTTACAAGCTGCTTACAGCTGAAAATGTCCATCACGGGAACCGAATCTAGATCCAATGGGATGAATCTGTGATCACATGATTCCTAGGCGCACAGAATACTGCAATTTATATGAAAGCTGTAAGCAGGTATATATATAAAAGCTGTAAATATATATATACAGACATGATCACCAACCACGAAGCACTTCCATGGGGGATCAGAAATGTAAATAAAGCTGTAAAAGCTATCAACCGCCACGGAGGAAACACCAGGCGGGACGAAATGTATAGAAAGCTGTAAAAACGGTCAACCACCACGAAGTAAACTCCAGGTGGGACGAAATGTAAAGAAAGCTGTAAAAACGGTCAACCACCACGAAGTAAACTCCAAGTGGGACGAAATGTAAATAAATAAATATATATATATATATATATATATATATATATATATATATATATATATATATAAGCATGTAAACGCACCAGATATAAAATTTAGGCTCATCGAACAAGGTTCGACCACAGTTGATATATATAATAAATATATATATATAAAACCGAGTAAACACACCGGATATAAAATCCAGGCTCATCGAACAGAGTTCGACACACAGTTCATATATATATATAGGAAAGCAAATAAACGCTCCAGATCAAAATCTAGGCTCAATCGAGGCATAACTCGATAATGTTAGTCAATATATATATATATATATATATATATATATAAATATAAATATAGATGTATATACAAACTAAAAATAAACCACGGACCGAAGTTCGGGCAAAAGTGTGCAACACGACTCTCAACGTGTAGAAGGGTGTGTGCAAAGATGAAGAGAAAAACTTTAAAGTGTGAAAGAAGGCTTACAGTGGGCTGCCAAAGAAGACATCAATATCTATAAAGTGGGTAAACACTGGCTTTTGTAGGTACAAAATAAGCTATATGTGAGCTCACAAGTGTTTTAAATGAGAAAGCACTCAGTCTGGGGTGAGTACAGAGCAAATTGGGCAGGGCTTCCTCGCCGTTTTCTCTTACAAAATGGCCACCCCAAGCCCTCTATTTATAGAGGGTGGAGCCACAAGTGTACCAGAGGCAACCCGGGTGGGCCCGAGTTTTTCGGCTCGGGTCGTCTCGAAGTACGTGCACTTGGGCACTGTAATGTCCACTCGGACTTTCAGAAGTACAATCTGGGCATCCGTTTGAGGTATACATGACCTATTTCGGACCGCCGTTGTCGAGAGTTGTACGATGGCTTGGGATTAGAGTTTGTGCGAAGTAATTGAAGATGGGACGGTGCCCTCCGGTCTTCAAGCTTCAACTTTCATCCGTTACCCCGCATAATAGTCACTCGGGATTGGTTAGTCTTGTGGGACATTGTTGCGTAGCTATGTTGAGGCGATGTGGCGTGACATCGTGTTGGTCAGATGACGATGTTGCCCCTCACCGGTGTTATCGCCGGATTGGGCTGATAAAACAGACGTTGCTCAGCTTCGCTGAGATTGGACTGCTGTAATTTGTTGAAGGTCCTCATTGTCATCTTTGAGGTGTGTCTGTCTTCCCGATGTTATCACCGGGCTGGTACAATGGATCTCGTTGTGAGCATCGAGATTGAAGCTGGTTGCATTTGTAACAAGTATTTCCGGGGTTATCGCCGAAATTGCATTCCTTGGGGTTATCACCAAGGTTGGTGGCTATTCCCATGGTTGGGACTGAGACTGGATACCTCGGGGTTATCTCCGAGATTGGAATTGTTACTCCCAGATTGCGATTCGGGGTTGATACTGAACTTCCGATAGTATCCGGCATGGATATGGATCGTCTTTCAGGGTTTCCTCTTAAAAGATGAATCTGCTCTCCTGCAATGTTAGTGACAGGTGTACAAAAAATTTCGAGTGTCTACACATGTTTGCATAATATATAATATATATAATATAAGCATGTACATATAGAATACTATATTCTACCGGGATTGATTATGGACTTTTATTCTAGTTTGGTTCACTAGAGCCACCAAGTGAACCAATAGGTCAAGCCCTAGGGGTGCAAGAATTAAATTTAAATATAACTATTACATTTAAACCCGGACTCCATTACAAACGGGTCTTCAAGCGCTCCTTGCTCCTTGATCTCTAATTCTTCAAAATAATTCTAACTATTCCTATTACAAAACTATTTAAAATAAATAGAAACCTTGATCAGCAGTCAAGGAAAAGTACATAGGAGGGAGATAGAATTTACATTAAGAAAAATTAGAGAAGACGAGGTACGCATACCCCATTTAATAAAACTCATACATTCATGCATCCAACTAAAATAAAATCTAATCACATTGGTCAATAGTCCATAATTAATCTCATTTATTATCATACATATCACCATATGTATCAATAAATAACATTCATCTCATGAATAATAAACATTCAATATATATATATATATATATATATATTGATATCATTTAATGGACAAATTTAGTTACCATAAAATCTAATTTTGAATCAAAATAAACCTTTTATTTTAATCCAAATTTAAATCAAAATAAACCTCTTTTATTTTAAATTATCCAATTTTTAATAAAATAAACTATTTTATTTTAATCAAAATCTTTAATCAAAATAAACTTATTTATTTTAATTAATTATAGAATCCAATTCCATGTAAAAAATTTTTTATTAAGGAAACACGAATTCTCTTTCATATTCACAAATAAACTCCTTTATTATGAATAATATGAAATCTTATTCCATATCTAAATAAACTCCTTTATTTAAGGAAATTATGATTCTCTTTCCTATTCACAAATAAACTCTTTTATTTTGAATAATATGAAATCTTATTTCATATCTAAATAAACTCCTTTATTTAAGGAAACATGGAATCCAATTTCAACTCCAATTAGTTATCATAGAATCCAATTCCAACTCTAATTAGTTAGCATGAAATTCAATTTTAAAATTAAAATAAACTTTTTATTTTAATTATTAAATAATTAATAATATATATATATATATATATATATATATATATATATATATATATATATATATATATATATATATATATATATATATATATATATATATCATGCTGCAGTAATCATTCTGCAGGAAACCAAGAATCTTAATCATGTGTAAACCATTCCTTTATACATGCTTCAATCTTCCATAATTCGCGAATCCTATGCGTTGCTATTCCATGATTCACGTGGCCTACTCCATCCACTTTATAATTACGATTATGCCATTAACTTCTTAAATTATTATTCTTCCTTTTATGGTGTGACCCTTTAGGTTCTCCATATTAAACCGGTTGTGAATAAATCAATTAGAACAATTCTAATCTTATTTAAATAAATAAATTAAAATATTAATTTATTTAAATAAATAATATTTATTCTACAATAGGGATAAACCTCCCTAGCGATCAATGACTGTTCAGTTAATATAGATTTCAACAATAATCTTAAAAGAACCTATGAGTAAATAGTTACCGTACAATTCAATCCTTCCACCATATAATGTCCCAATTAAATATAAGACATGAAAATACTTTCAAGTCTTATTTTATTTAATTATATGTATTTCGACCCTTAAATAAATAACTCCAAATAATGCAAATTAGAAACTCTTTTCTAATTTCATTCTGCCTTGGCCAAGAACTATTGAGTTGTCATTTATCGAATCACATAGGACATTTCTCTTCTTTTACTAGAAGCGGTAGATTCTTTATTGATCATACATTATCTCCATGTACAACTTATTATACCCAAGCATACCCTTTAATATACCCTAAGGGTCTTAAGGAATAAGTCAAAATATAATTCATCATACACAAGATACTATGATGATCTCAAGTCTAAGGATCACTTGTACTACTATCACTACAAGAATTCCTATTGACATGCAAGTAAAACTCCATTAGGTATTTTTTAGCGAGCCACGTTCAGTGAACTTATTCTCTAATAAGCACCTATATACTTGCTTTAGTGTCTCCACACAAATGATCATGAGATCAATCATCCTCATCCAATGAGCAAGCAACGTATGTACCAATCTATCCGGATTCACTAATCCCCAATTTAGTAATCCAACGATTGGGAACTATTTTAGTTTTAAGCTTTCTAAGAATTTAGATCTCATTAGAATGATCATCATCATTATTCTAAAAGCATTACCTAAAACTATGGGTTTATCACATATTATAAAACAACATAATGTAGATAATTCTAAGCCTTTAATAAATTAATGCTTTTTATTAATAAATGAATAAAATTGTTACAAAGTATATGCTTTATCATTAAACATGATTGGCTTGTGTGCATACTACTTTCAATTAATTTTAAAATAAAAAAATTTTATTTTGAGAAAATTAAATCTTATTCGTAAAATTTGGGGTTTTACAATCTCCACTCCTTATGAAATTTCGCCCTCGAAATTTACGTACGTACCTAGTATACTAAACATGTGAGGATACCTTGACTTCATTTCAGATTCTAACTCTTGAGGTATAACCTTTGAGTGTCGAATATAATCATTCTTATCCAAGATTTTAACACATATCTCCTCATACGTTAAATCATCCGCTATCTCGTTCGGTTCTAAATTAATAATGTGGTTCGGGTCGTCCATATATTTACGTAACGTCGATACGTTAAAAACGTTATGAACACGCGACATACTTAGCGGTAAAACGAGTCTATAAGCCACAGTTCCTACTCGATCGAGGATTTCAAATGGGTCAATTAAATCGAGGGTTGAGATTTCCTCTCTTCAGCAACTCTTGCTATTAAAATAACGCCATCTTGAACCTTCTTCTTCGTATTCATCAACTCCGGGTCTGTAGCTTTAGCAACTTTAACATTATCAACTAAAGTCAGTTGTAATCTTATATTTGTTATCTTCACGTAAGTTCATATATTCGTACTCATAAACGCATACAATCTTCTACTCAACGCGTCAGCAACCACGTTCGCTTTTCCATGATGGTATTGAATGATACGATCGTAATCTTCAACAGCTCGAGCCAACATCTTTGGCGCATGTTACGTTCGTTTTAGCTGAAGAAATATTTAAGGGTTTTAGAAATGGGGTTTTGTACTGGGGTCAATACAAAATTCGATTTCACGCTCTGGGGTAGGCTAGGAAGTCTTCAGAGAATACGTCAGAAAATTTATTAATAATAAAAATATCATTCAAAACTGTGACTCTCATCCAAGACTTGGATAGTACGTCACATTGATACCTATCAACTTGCCATTGTCATTCACGACGTCGCCTACAGAAAGTCTGGCTTCGGTACATTCCACACAAGAAAGTAACCAGATAAAGGCTTTGGGCTCTTTACTTATGGCTTGATATGACAATGATTGACTTTAGTGGTTTGGTTACTTTGAATTCGTATAATAGGTTGGTTAGGAGTATGAAAGCTAACAACCTTACAAAAAAAACATGATGAATAGTTAACCAATCGATTCCTAAAATCACATCAAAGGCAAGTATTTTCAAAGAGATACGATCGACAGGTAACGTGAAAGTGTTGATTTGAATCAAACAAGATTTATAAATAGTGGAGGTAACGAAGGTTTCTCCCAACGGAATTTCAACAGATAAATCAAAGTTTAACTTCTCCGGAGTTAAGTTCAAACATTGAACACAACTAGGTGAAATAAAAGAGTGAGTAGAACCGGTATCTAACACGGTATAGACTTCAAAAGAGTTTATGACTAGCATACCCGTGATAATTTTATTTAGGTTCCTCATTACGAAAAAAAAAATACTTTCTCTTAAACTACCGGCTTTGGCTTGTCTGGGACATCCTTTGGCATCACCATCCCAGCTGGACTTGACTTCACCATACGACAAAATCGAGCTAGGTGACCTTCTTTTCTGTAATTAAAACACGCTTTGGATTGCTGCGTACAGTTTGGACGGATGTGTCCCTCCTGTCTACATTTGAAACATACGACTGGTGGTCGATCTTCTTCCTTTGAAATGGGTGTTGGTGCCAACGTCTTCACGTCATTGTTGAACCTTCTCTTCTTGAAATGTCTATTCTTATTATTTTGGCCATGATTACCACCGAAGTGGGTACCATTTCTGGCATGTTGATTCCCTCCATGCTTATTATCACCTCTTTGATGACTGTTATCACCGGCATTATCATTTTGTTGGCTGCTTTCTTTTGGTTGGGTTGACTCGTTATCGCGCTCGAATAACTTAGCCCTATTAACAACATCTGAATACAAACACAGTTTATGAGAGATAAGATATTGACGCCTCTCAGGTTTCAAACCTCTTAGAAACATTCGCGTCATTCTCTCCTCATTATCAACCAAATGGGATGCAAATCGGGACAACTCGTCAAACTTGGCTTCGTACTACGACACGGTCATATTGTTTTGCTCTAACTTGATAAATTTCACCTCCTTTATGTGATGAATGCTTTCGAAAAAGTACTTGTCATTGAACAGCTCTTGGAACTTCTCCCAAGAAATCTTGAGTGCGTCAGGCTGGGTACGTTTTATAGATTCCCACCAGTAATCTGCCACTTCACGCAACATAAAGGTGGCAAAGGGAACCTTTTGCTCCTCTGAGTATCCCAAGATATCAAATATCTAAGTGATATGCTTTAACCATGTCTCTGCCTTAAGTGGATCTGGCTTTCCCAAAAACTCCGGTGGTCCCAGCTCCTTGAACTGCTTAGCGGTGACCAACCGTGGGTTGCCATTATTTTTACCTGCATTATGAACAGGAGCCGCCTTCGCCTGATGTTGCATAAATTCTAAAAAACTCCTAAACGTACCGTCGTTTGTCAATTGATTAGTGTTGTTGTTTACAGGAGGATTATAGCCATCCTGTTGTACATTGTCCTGATTATTGATCTGTGGAGACTCAACGGTCTCCTGTGCTCCATTGCTTATCTCAACATTTTCATATGCCATTTTCAAATACTGCCACAAAACAAGGGTTAATTAACATATCACATATTATCTTTATACTCTGACCGACCAATTAAATAACAAGTAAACTTAGGTAGGTCATACTAGCGAAGGAATTCTCCGTCTCTCCCCTCCTAGTTCTTATCTCACATCTCAGCCAGGGATCATATCCCTAAGCTTTGATACCAAATGTGACGCCCCCAAAAATAGGTATACATCACCCATCTTGGGTCGCCAGATACATGGTACAGAATACAAAAACAAACTAATTATACAACAATCGTGTAAAATACGATAAAACATATGCTGTGAGTTTTAATACAAATATTGTCATCTAGAAAATATCCACACTCAATGGAGTACTCATTACATTTATTATTACACTATTTCACAGAATAGTGAGGACTACTAATGCACCATCTAGGACCATCACTCTGTTCCCCGACTAGCCCCAGCTACATTCTCATTTCCTGAAGAGAACAATGAAAGAAAGGGTGAGCTCAACTAGCCCAGTAAGAAATATTATGACTAAGATAATGCAGAATTATCGTTAGCCTTCAACAGTGTTAAACTGATACAATATAACAAACATCAAGTTTAACTGCAGAGAAACAAACAATCCACTAGAAGAGTCAAGTAGAGAATAAAATCTACTATCTTATATGATTTAAAAGGTTTTTCATCAATTTAATCACTGAGACTCAGCTCAATAAATAATCCACATCATTAAATCATCCCTGCACTACAGGCCAAGGATATTCTTTAGTATCATGACCGCGAATTATCCATGCACTACGGGCCAAAGATAATCGTGTTTTCATCAACAGTCCTGATTATGCCATACAATAATTCATCTTTGTACCCTTGGCCGAAGAGAATCCATAGCCATAATCATATCAAAAACTGTCCATCAATGCATTACGGGCCAATGAGGACTTTTTCTACATCATTTGTAACATTACGGTCATGATTATACCTAATAATCCTTGGTCATAATCATACCAAGTTCATCTATGCACTACAGGCCACAGATGACTTTCAACATAACATAAACATGAGGCTGATGAAAATGACATAATAATTCAATAAAACAAGGTCAAGAATTAATTTATCCAGGAACCAATAACGTCCAAATTGTCAACATGATACTTCTTTGTAAAGTAAAATTAAAGAATGCTCATAAGAATATTTCCATGAAAAGATGCTTGATGAAGCGCAAATATAAAGGATATTCCACTAATTTCATGGAGTATAGAAGCCAAAACTTTAACCAACTAAGTATAATAGAATATATGAAACTGCAAATAGATTTTTGCCGCCATGCGGTAATCCACTTAGACAGATCATCTCCACAATTTAATAAGGAATGAATACAAAGGATCATTCACCATGCATGTGGTAATCTACATAGACAGGTTATTCCAACAGAATAATAAAGAATGAAATAATAGAAGGATTCACCATGTGTGCGATAGACTGCACAGACAGGTTATTCCTAACAGAATAATAAATAATAGAACCAGGTCATGCGTAAACGCACAGACAGAATATTCCGACAGAATAATAACGAACGGAACTAGGTCAGGCAAAATTCGCACCGACAGGATATTCCAATAAAATATTAAAGAATGGAATAACAACAAAAATCACCATGCATGCGATAGACCACACAGACAGGATATTTCAACAGAATAATAAAGACGGAACCAGGCCCGGCGTAAAACGCACAGACAGGATATTCCAACAGAATAATAAAGAATGAAATAACAGAAGAATTTCACCAAGTATAGGGTAGCCCGCGTATACAGGTTATTCTAACATAATAATAAATAATGGAATAACAGAAGAATTTCACCATGTATAGGGTAGCCCGCGTATACAGGTTATTCCAACAGAATAATAAATAATGGAATAACAGAAGTTCTCTTCATGAATACAAAAGATATAATACTCCTTACGGGTATAAAAAATAATATCCATTACCTTAGAAAGAAGAGTACTGGATATAGGAGTAGTGAAGTAGCAGAACTCTTTTCTTCTTTCTCTTTATAGTTTCTCTCTCTAGAGTGTCAGTGAATTCGTAATAAATAATGAAGGAATGAGCTTCTATTTATCGAAGAATGGTTTGCATAGTAACTAATTCATGAACGGTCCAGATTGATTTACTTTTAATCGGACGGTCCATATTTAAAGTAAAATCTTTTAAATAGAATATAATATATTCTATTTGTAATCTAATAAAACGAATAACTTTATAAAAGTATTCTATTTTATATAAAAAGATTTTACTATGCAAAACACTATGCAGGCACTATGCAACACTATGCATAATAAAATATAATATATTCTATTTATAGAATAACTTTATAAAAGTATTCTGTTTTATATAAAAAGATTTTACTATGCAAAATACTATGCATAATAGAATATAATATATTCTATTTATAGAATAACTTTATAAAAGTATTCTGTTTTATATAAAAAGTTTTTCTGTTTTATTACATTAATAATATCAATAAAACTAAACTGAGTGACTTATCACTTAAGCATCAATAATCAATACCGTGTGCTACTATGCAACCACGCGTATTACTGTACTTTTAACATCAGGTGTTTTAACAGTTAACGGTAAAACTTCTGCCGTTATTTTCATAAAATATTTTTGTCATTTTCTTAATCTGACAATAATTCCGTTGCGGGGTCCACCAATGATTGTGTCGTTGTACGAATATTCCTTGATAAAATAAATATTCCCCTACCAATCGAATATAATATGACCACTTGCATACTTTATAAAATTTATAAATACTACCCACAACTATAACATTATATCAAATCCACACCATAATATTAAAAAAAAAATTATTTCGAGAAAATTAAATCTTATTCGTAAAATTTGGGGTTTTACAGAACCCATGTAATGAAATCGGCTGTCAACAACTCCAACTATAGGTGAGAATGGATGAAACCCTCAGCTATAGGAATCTCCACTAGTGTGGAGTGATGCCATTGCCGTCCCCATGGATAGGTGTCTAAACCTAACAGGCTAATGGTACGCAGACATGGAAGCCTCACATAGGCCCAAAACTGCCAACACAAAATCAAATATCTGTGGTCAGTAAACTCTCTGAACCCATACAAGGGAAATCAAAAGAGAAATACTCTCCAGCAGGAATGGGTAAAATCTTAGCCAAGCCTCTATCAAGCCCTGCGAGCGCATGCGCATTTCCCTAAGGAAATAGGTAAAGGTATAGGAGCCCCAGTCATACACTATAATGCGGTCCACCTCCCGTGTGGTGCTAACTAAAGCGAACGACACCGTGCAAGAATTATCCACCTAGAAACAACTCCGGAGGATGACCAGGAATAATCGCCTAAGAATGTGATTCCTGACTCTCCTATCATCGGGCAATGGCTCACTCAACGCCCTACTCATGGCATCTATACTCAAAGGACCAGTGCGGACTATCCTGCCTTTGAGCGCCTCAGCCTAGACTTCTAGCAAGGATATAACGGCAGTTGGGGAAATGTTAACCACATACGACATTGGAGCCCCAAAAAACTCCATACTGGTGATAAACCGTCAATCCATCGGCGTCATCATCACCTCGTAATCCAACAAATGGAGAGACTGAGTATGGTAAAACCAGCGCTCAGACAAAGCCCTGAGGTAACCCAATGGACAACGGCAGGGAGGATGGAAAAGAACGCCTTAAAACCCCAAGCATGCACAATCTCTCGGTGCTCTGGGTGAAGAGTCTGGTACAGAGAGTGTATACTAAACTAGTTCTCTCGAGGCTACAAAAAGCTGGGAACCTGTATCACATATGAAAATAAACATCAGAACCCTTGATCCTCATCAATAGGAAAAAGAAATATCAAACACAGCTTTACCTCATTCGCATACAAATAGATCGAGGGGTGGTAACTCAAATCATCCAGAAGCTCTGGATTCATCACATTTATGGCTGGTAACTCTCTACAGGGAATAGAAGTAGTAGGAGTGGGAGCCGCAATCGGTACATCCTCCTCCTCGTCCTCAACATCTGGCACATCAACCCGAATAGGACGAATCACTAACTCTGTTAACCGACAGAAGCTCTCCTCCTCACACTTAAAGAGGACCTACGGGAGCTACTCGGCTGGTCTGGATCCATATATCAGGACAAAAGTCTCCAAATCACCTCAAAAAGGGTGTGGTAAATTCTAACCTAGAGCTTTTTAAATGAATTTTATGTCTATATGCATGCATGCATTACTTTAACATACGCCTATAGTAGAGTTAAAAATACATGCTCATTCAATGCCTAGACTTGTGAATTTTTTTTGCCAGAGTCTCCTTTGTAAAAAGAACTATCCACAAGCACGTAGGCATGACTAGGTGGCCATTCAATAGCACACTAATCCACAGTTATAAACATTATATATGGATAAAAAAATTAAAGTCACAATCCATTAGGGTAGTCTAATTACCAGGATTACTTTGCTTTATGACCTTGCTCGTTTGTCCTTAAATAGGATAAGAAATAACAGAAAAAGGGTGCCAATTTGACTGCTTCAAAAGTCAAATTTTTTCACATCAATATGTTCAGCATGGTTAAATACTAACATTTACTATGTTGAAATATTTTTTATCAAATCATATGAGCATGAATATTCACTACTATGAGTTTAGAATCATTGCATGTGATAACTCACTTTCCAACAGTTAAAATTGGAAAAGAAGACATGCATACGTTACCAGGATAGTGTAGAACACTTGCACGGTGATGAATTTTGCAAAAAATAGCCCGAACTCAGAAAATTTGAGGAAGAACTCTCGAATTCTCTGTGTGGCTTCACTTGAAAATGACTTATAAAAGGGAAAGATGCCTAAAGTAGACCCACGGATGGCCGCAGGTCTACCTGCAGCTACCGCAGGTCTACCTATGGCTATCGTAGGTCTATCTGTGGCTATCCCATATGGTCTTCACCCTCTCTGGCTCGATCAAATTTGAGTTGCAAAGGAGGTCCCACAAGCTAAAAAGTCAAATCAGGAAAAAAGACGCTATGCGATTAAGCGGAAAAGCCTGAAATCCTGATTTTCAGAGACCAAACTGCGGGTCTACATATCACTCATTGGTATTCGCCTAAACACAGGGTTTACAAAGCTGATGATCATAGTTGTTGCAAGTTACACTGGGCAATACCTTGCGAAGGTCCAATGCCATCAACTTAGGGTCGTAACTCTAATCACAAACATACATTTCTTCAAAAGTTTCTCCTAGTGGAGATTTCGTACATTATCAGCCATTGGCAAGTAAATCCAGCGAAGCATCGGAGGTGGTCCGATGATATTAGCCGTTGAAGCACATTTCAGCGAAGGTCAGGCAGACCTGACATCATCAGCTGTTGGCAAGTAACCCCAATGAAGCATCAAAGGTGCTCTGATGATGTCAATTGTTGAAGTAAATTTCAACGAAGGTCAAGTAGCCTTGACGTTATCAGCCGTTGGCAAGTAAATCCAGTGAAGCATTGGAGATGGTCCGATGATGCTCATCCGTTGAAGCACATTTTAGTGAGGGTCAAACAGCCTTGATGTTATTCGCCGTTGGCAATTAAACTCAACGAAACATCTAAAGTGGTCCAATGATGGTAGCCATTGAACGTACATTTCAATGAAGGTCAGGCAACCCTGACAACACAAACTGTTGGCAGTAACTCCAATAAAGCACTTGAAAGACCTGGCGATATAAACCAGGGAAAACCATCCTCATCGAGGAGGACCGATGATGGAATCTGTTAAACAAATCTTCATCAGACAGAGCACAACTCCCCAAGAGTCTCTCGTACATAAGAAGAACATCTTCGGTAGAAAGTCTGTGCTGAGGGTTAAGGACTTTGGTGATAACCCCAATGTCAATATCCTCTGGTCTCATCCATGGAGCAGCCTCCATTCCTTCATACATTTAGCATACATTTGTATCATATTGCATTACATTACATCATGATTGTCTTGTCACATTTCAAGTGTCTAGTGATCTTTATCCTATCCATACCATTACATTGTATGAATATGATAAAGAGGGGCATCTGTAGACACTCGAAATTTTGCATTCCTGTTACTAGCCCTACAGGAGGGTAAAATCGTCTTCTAGAGATAACCTTAAAAGTCAAATTAGCTCAATCCCGGAGACAACCCCGGGATACTAAGTTTTTAATCTCAGAGATAACCCCGAGATACTCAGTTATTGTCCCGGAGACAACCCCAGGAGTTTCAGTTTCAACCTCAGAGATAACCCTAGAGAAGTCAATTTTAACCCTGGAGATAATCCCAGGACACTCGATTCCAACCCCGGAGATAACCTCGGGATGTCAAGGCACCTCAATCCCGCCATTTAATGCTTATATATATATATATATATATATATATATATATATATGTACATATATATGTGGGACACTTATGTGTAGAATATGGTATGAAATGATGTTGAGACGGCATGAATGTAGGATCGAGGTGGCAAAATGATGATTTTCCCCTCACCAGGGTTATCTCTTGCTTTGGATTGATGTAGTAGTTGTTGCTCTGGGTTATCTCTGAGATTGGGCTGTTGTAGGTACTGATTGTCCTCAAGGTTATCTTTGAGGTGTTCTTGACCTCCTGGGATTATCTCCGGGGTTGGAATTAAGTGCCTCAGGGTTGACTCCGAGGTTGAAACAAACTTCTCTGGGTTTATCTCCAGAACTGGAACTGTATTCCTCGGGGTTATCTCTGAGGTTGAAACTGATTATCCCGGGGTTATCTCCAGGACTGGAACTAAGTATCTCGCGGTTGTCTCCGAGATGGAAAACTGAGTATCTCGGGGTTATCTTCGGGATTGAGATAATTTGACCTCCAGGGTTATCTCTAGAAGACAATTTTACCTTCCTGCAAGGTTAGTAACATGAATGCAAAATTTTGAGTGTCCATAAACCCTGAGCAACGACTGCTACATCTGCACAGAACCGGAGATAACCCCGATGAGGGGCAAAATCATTACTTTTCTACCTCGGTACTACATTCACGTCGTCTCAACATCATTTCAACCCACATTTCATACATAAGTTTCCCACAAGAACCATAGCTCATAATCCTGAATGACTACTGTATAAGATAGCACATTGAATAGAATTTGAAGACTTAAAGATCTGGTCATAGACCCATCTTCCCGGCTTTGTACAACATCTTATCCCATGTCATTGTGTAGCTCTTGACAACAACATTCCAGAAAAGTTATAGCACGCCTCAATCGAATGCTCGGATTAAAAGTTATGAAGGTTTAAGCGGACAACGCATTGCACGATTGCACGTACTTCGAGATGGCATAACCCACATGGCCCAGGGCAACCTGGTCAGCCGCAGCTAGACCAGCAGCTGCCGCGGGTAGACCCGTGTCCATCTGGTATATAAATAGAGGCCTTGGGTTGGCCATTTTAAGAAGAGAAAAAGCGAGGAAACCCTGTCCATTTCACTCTGTACACACTTCTATAGTGGTCCAAATTGAGTGCTTCTTTTTTCTAAACACTTGTGAGCTCGTGTTTTATAACATACTAAAATTTAACCGGTGAAAATCGAGTTTTCAGGCGTCAAAAGCTATCTAAAGTCTTCTTGACAGCCCACTATAAAATATTTCAGATTTTTAAGCTTTTTATTACTTCCATACATACATATCTACTAACGTTGAGAGACACTCCATGTGGGTATGCCCGGATGGTCGATCCGTGGCTTTTATTGTTTATGTATGTATATATATATATATATATATATATATATATATATATATATTATATTATATTATATTATATATATAAATATTATATTATCGAGCTATGCTTCGATTAAGCCCGAATATAATATTCGGAGCGTTTACTGCTTTTATATATTATATTCAGGCTTAATCGAAGCATAGTTCGATAATATATATATATATATATAAGTATGACAAAACATAGCTGAGAGTTTTAACACGAATATTGTCTTCTAGACAATATCCAAACTTAAATGGAATCCACATTACAGTTATTATCACATTATTTTATAAAATAGTGAGGACTACTACAACCACCATCTCGGACCGTCACTCCATTCCCCGACCAGTCCCGGCTACGTTCTCATTTCCTTAAGAGAACAATGAAAGCAAAAGGGTGAGCTCAACTAGTCCAGTAAGAAATATTATGACTAAAGATAATTACATTATCAATAGCCTTCATCAATAATAAATCAGAGATTTAGAACATATGGTAGATAATAAAAGTTTTCAACCATAATTGCTGCGGAATCAACATTCCATTAGAAGAGTTAAGTATAACATAATGTCTACTATCTTCTTCAAATTAAAGGTCCATCATAAATATTTCATTCTTGTAATACTCAATAATAGTTCTTGGTTGTACCCAAGACAAAGAGAACTTTCATCACCTGTCTTCACCTGAACCACTAAAGATTATAGTTAATTTCACAATTCATATTTATAATTATGTAAATCAACAGTTTCTCCTTGCCAGAAAGGCTTAATAGAACATTTACTCAATATCCTTATCCCAAAGGCTAAATATATTCAAATATAATAACAATGATTATACCAATCAGTTGTCTATCTTTGCACTACGGGCCAAAGATATTCAACTATAAAACTAATAGTCATGATCATACCAATCAATTGTCTGTCAGTGCACTACAGCCAAAGACATTCAACTATTAACTAATGGTCATGATCCTGCCAATCACATCATCGAATTATCCATGCACTATGGGCCAAGAATATTCGATAGTATCATCAGTGGTCATGATCATGTCATACACATGTCCATCTTTGCACTACGGGCCAAAGATATTAATCAACAGTTCGTCTTTTCACTTAAGCCAAAGATATACAACTGTAAATCCAATAATCAACAGTCCATCTTTGCACGTAAGCCAAAGATATACAATTATAAAACCAATAATCAACAGTCCATCTATGCACTACGGGCCAAAGATGACTTTCTTTACAATATAAGCATGAAGATGATGACAATGAAATCAAGGATAAATATTAAAGATTTTTAATTTATCCTGAGTTTAAAAATATCCAAATTGTCAACATGATACTACTTTGTGGAGTAAAATTCAAGAATAATATTCAAGTATCAAAAATAATTTGGACATAAAAGAATCAATTTTTCGTTGTGAATAGTATCCCGTGAATAGTACTTCATGAATAGTACCCCCATGAATAGTACTTCGTGAGTAGTATTTCGTGAATAGTACTTCATCAATAGTACATCATGAATAGTACTTTATGAATAGTACTTTATGAATAGTACTTCGTGAATAGTACCCCGTGAATAGTACTTTATGAATAGTATCTCGTGAATAAAACTTCGTAAATAGTACTGTATGTATGAATAGTACTTCGTGAATAATATCGTATTTATGAATAATGCCCATGAATAGTACTATATGAATAGTGCCGTATATATGAATAGTACACATGAATAGTACTCTGTGAATAGTATCGTATATATGAATAGTATCCATGAATAGTACCGTAGGAATGAATAGTACTGTATGAATAAAAATAACACCCCTTACCTTAGTAGAAGGCTGGATACTGCAATAGTGAAGTAGCCGAATACTCTTCTTCTTTCTCTCTATAGCTTCTCTCTCCATAATTGCTCTTGTGAGTCTTAGTGAATTGGTGAGAATGAACGAAGAAATGAGCTTCTATTTATAGGAAAACATAGTTTCGATAATTGCACGTTTAGGGGGCTCGAATTATTATAGTATAGTACCTTTATCTTTACCTCTATTTTTAATTTAGTCCTTCAAGTAATATTAATCTTGTACCACCTCCCCTAATAGTACATACATGTGAATCAATAGTTCCATACATGTGAACCAACAATAATTTGCATGTGAACCAATAGCAATTAATTGCACATTTATCCGATTAATTGCCTGTTTGGTCAATAAAACTAGCCAATCACAGAAATGCCTCCTTTGAGGGTAATTGGGTCACGAAAAAATGAAAGAAAACTAAATGAACAAACATCTTTAACCAGCACGAACTTATTTATCATTAATATTATAACTCACAATATTTAACAACTAGATCATTCCCAGGAAAGAGGGGGCTTTCCGATAAGGATTTTTTCCTATTGGCGCGCAATTAGGTGACCAAACCCCTTTCCTCGACAGAACTTTCTAGACATCGTCAATAATATAAATAATAATATAAATAACTTTGTCATCTCAATTATTGATGTAATAATATAAAATATTGTGCAGATAATACTGTGATAATAATTGAATCAATAATATGAGAGATATTATGCAGCAATTACTGTGATAATAATTGAATAAAACTGACTGACTTCTCACGTAAGCATCAATAATCAACGATATTGTACAATACCGTGTGCTACTATGCATGTGACGACCCAAAAATTCAGATCGTCTAGAATTTAGATTTAAAGAATTAGTTATTAATAAAACTACTTTTTATTAATATTATTCTATGCTATAAGTTTATTAATCGTTCTATAACCTATGATGATTATAAGTCGTGAGGATTCTGGTTACGAGCTAGATTGAACGAATAAGAATTTTCAAGACGAAAATAAAATTTTTCCGGGAACAAAATATTTTCGGGGAAAAAAGACGAAATAGGCATTATTCATCCGTTTTTGCTCGGAGATTTATTTTGAAATTCTGAGAAGTTATTAATTATGTGAAATGTTTAGACGTGATGAAATATTCAATAATATTTTAGTTATGGCAAAAAATTAAGTTTTCGCCTACGGACTTAAAACCTAAGGGTTAGGAAAAGTAAGTTCCGAGAATGAGATGCGTATAATATTATTTAGTCTTAAAGGCTAAGTAAGGGATAAGTTAAGTAATAGCTAAGTAAACTTAATAATTAAGTAAAGTGCTTATGCTTAATGGCTAAGTAAAGTGCTTATAAGTAATGAGTAAGCAAACTTAAGGGCTAAGTAAACTTAATGAGTAAGTAAACTTAAGAGTTAAGCAAACTTAAAGGCTAAGTAGACTTAAGTGTTAGGTAAACTTAAGGAGTAAGTTAACTTAGTCCTTAAGTAATGAATAGTAAGGAGGTTAAGGGGGCCAAATGACTATTTTGCCCTAGCTTTGGAAAATCTATAAATAGGAAGCTCATTTCATTATTTTAGGATTTTGAAAATCCTAAGACACTTGAGAGAGAGAGAGAAGTCGGATGGGAGGGAGAAGGAAGAGCGTGAGCATGAATGATCAGATCGAAAGTGTTCGTGAAATAGAAAAGCTTGCAAAACACCGGCTTAGTCTAGCGGGAGAAAAATAAGAAGAAGAGGTAATCTAAAACCTAGTTTCTTCTAATACTTTCTTTAAGTTTAAAATGTTTAAAACATAGCTTAATGAGAATAGAGAGAAGGTGATGTTAGAAATGATTTCATATGGTTTAAATCATGAGAAAAGAAGAAATAAGAACTTAGAAATTTAGTTTATAAATTTCTTAAGGAAGTATAAGATTCGTAATGAATTAGAGCGATCCAAGTGGATTATATGAATAACAAGGTGAAATAAATAAGGAATGATGTTCTATAACATCAAATTTCAATAAAAAGTGGAATCATAATCCAAAATATCGATTAAAAATGAAGAACGAACGAAGAACACGCGAAGAACACGAAGAACGTTGTTGATGGACAAATTTAAAACCATCGTACTTTAATTGTTGTTGATGGACAAGTTTAAAACCATCGCGTATAAGTAAGATGTTCATTGCTTGGTTAGGAATGGTAGAAACATTCATGAGGAACGGATTAAAACTTAGCTATAACGAAGTTATGACGAAATTTTCGTAAAAGACGAACGAGAATTAGAAAGTTAGTAAATGATCCCGAACGTGTAGGGTTTCATAAGAATGTAAGAGAACATAGAAAACGTGAGTTATGGACTCAAGAACGATCGAGTTTCGAGTTCGGATGATCGAATTTTGGACGAACAAACAAAGAGCGTTAAAAGCATAAAAATGAATAAAGGGTGAAGATCAAGCCAATCGAATGGCACGTTATCGGATTCAGAACGAAGTTCTGTCTGAGGGGTATTGAAATACGTAAGATAAGGAAGAAAATGGCTTTAGAATGACCTCGTTCCGAGTTATAAAAAAAGAGTTATGAGATTGGAAAGTGAGCGTCTCAAATAATTTATTTAACACTTAGAAAATTTCTAGGGTTTTGTCTCGGTGCCGCAGCGCCGGATAGACTGTGAGAAGTGGCGCCGCAGCATGAGCTCGGCCATAATCTTTTGGAGAGTGGGGCCGCAGCGCGAGAGATAACAAACGACTTGGCGCCCCAACGCCAACCCTGAAAGAGAGGAGAGAGAAGTAGGTCGCGCCGCAGCGCGAGATAAAAGGAAGGGCACGGCGCCGCAGCGCCGGTGCAGGGAAAAGCCCAAAAATGAGATTTTAAATGCTCAATTACTAGGGGATGTGTAAGAAAGAAATATGAACATATAGTTCACGTAAAATAACACTTAAGAAAATGATTTAAACCTTTATTAAAGGTTGAACGTAAAGATTAAGCGAGATTAAATGACAAAGAATATAAATCACGGGTTATGTAACCGATGTTCGGGGACCGTAGTTGGGAGGAACGAACGTGAGGGATTGCTATTGTTGTGATTCCTTAGACGTTGAGTGACGAGGATAATGAATAACATTTCGATGTTATGTCATGATAATAAGAGATAAGTGTGAAGTGTATAGACGCTGTGAACGTAACGTTGTTGCGATGAACAATCGGTCTTAGCTTACAACGATTAGTATGGCTTCGACACTAAGAACGAGTAACGAACATGGGGTTCATGTAAAGGATAACGAAAGTATTAATACGATATGATTTATCAAGAAAGCCGTAATGAACGGTAATAAGATTAATGAAAGCCAAATTTGAGTCAGATAAGAATGTAAATCATCCAAGATGATGAACGTCTTGAGTAAGACATCTCTGTATGTCATAAAGCCGTAAAATAGTAAAGAAAGTTAGTCGCGTAAACTTATATTGTAAGAACGTGAACCCTAAGAAGTAACGCTAAGTAAACTAATGCGTAAGTTCAATATATGACTAATTGGTGTTTATATTTTCTCCTTATGTGTTATATAGGAATTGAAATGAGCAGCTCAGTGTAGGCTGTAGCTGGACGTAAGGCAAGTTTCCTAACTTCATTCATATTTTAAATGAATGCTAGTTTCTTAAACTTCTCAGATGTCGAACTTGAGAAGTCTTGTCTATGTGCATATGTGCGATGTATGTACGAGGTGGTAGTATGTATGAGGCCTTGTGCCATAATTTGAACACTTCGGTGTTTCTATGATATGAAATGTTCTATGATTGACTGTTCAATACAAGTATGCTCTGTTTATACATGAACCGTTATTGTTAAGTATGTGCTAATGATTCTAGCCAGACATGATGTGTATGAAAAAGGTAGAGGAATGAGAGTATTTTAAAGTAAAAATGACAGATGTTTTAAGATGATAGGAATCGGGACTATTCTTATAATTCAAGCTGCTTCATAACCTTTGTTCGGTTATCGAAGTTCTGAAGAAATGTTTAAACTCTTGAAGTTGTTTGTTCAACTGTTATGACTTGCTGGGCAATTGAATGCTCACACTTGCTTTTAAATGAAAAATATTTTCAGCGAACGAGGTTAGAAGAACTTAAGGATCCCGTAAAGATCAAGCTGATGGTATCCAGATGAAGTGCCATTCAGAATGTAAATGAGCGAGAAGATAAAATGAAGACTTGTAATATAGGAAGATGAAATCGAATTATAGACTAGTTTAATGAACTGTTATGTATCCTTGGTAGCGGATAAAAGTCACTCTTGTAATATAAAATGAATAATGTAATTATCATTATTTGTAATGAAAGAGGTTATAAGGTTTCCATAACCTGGGATTTGAGAGTGTATGTTGTTATATTTCAGTATATAATGATGTAGGTTGGATGAATGATGTACTCGTGACGTACGGAATTCGGGTGTGAAGATAGGCTGGATTTCGGGGTGTTACAATGTAACCATGCGTATTACTGTACTTTTACCACCATGTATTTCAACAGTTTAACGGTAAAACTTTCGTCGTTATTTTTATAAAAAGATATTTCTGTCATTTTCTACCTCTGACAATAATTCCATTGTGGAGTCCACCAATGATTGTGTCGTCATACGGATATTCCCCGAATACTTTATAAGAAATATAAAATAATAATTATAAGAGAAATGAATACTTTCATTGTGACGACCCGGAAATTCGGATCGTCCAGAATTTAGGTTTAAAGAATTAGTTATTAATAAAACTAATTTTTATTAATACTATTCTGTGCTATGTGTTTATTAATCATTCTAGAACCAATGATGATTATAAGTCGGGAGTATCCTGCCTACGAGCTAGATTGAACGAATAAGAATTTTCAAGACGCAAATAAAAAATTTTCGGGAACAAAAATATTTCCGGGGAAAAATACGAAATAGGCACTATTTATCCGTTTTTGCTTGGATATTTATTTTGAATTTCTGAAAAACGCGTAATGATAGAATTGTTAGACGTGATGGAATATTCAATAATATTTCAGTTATGGCAAAAACGAAGTTTTCGCCTGCGGACTTAAAACCTAAGTGTTAGAAAAAGTGAGTTTCGAGAATTTAATGATTTCGTATAATAATTAGGGTTATTATGCATAAGAAATACGAGTGTAATACTAGTTATTATATGAGTATAGTACGAAGATTATTATGACGTATAATATGAATATCATACGAACTATATATGAAGAGAATACGAGAATAAGATGCGTAGAATACGATTAGTCTTAATGGCTAAGTAAAGTATAAGTTAAGTACTGACTAAATAAACTTAATACCTAAGTAAAGTGCTTATGCTTATGGGCTAAGCAAACTTAAGGGCTAAGAAGACTTGATGGCTAAGTTAATGTGGAGGCCAAGTTAACTTAGGGCTTAAGCCTTGAATAGTAAGGAGGTTAAGGGGGGCGAAATGACCAAATTGCCCTAGCTTTGGATTTTCTATAAATAGGAAGCCTTATGTTCATTTGATGGGATTTTGACAATTCTACATCTTAGAGAGAGAGAGAGCTTGGAGGAAGAGGGAGAAGAAAGAGCATGAGCATGAATGATCGGATCGAAAGTGATCGTGAAATAGAAAAGCTTGCGAATCGCCGGCTTTGTCTAGCGGAAGAAAAATAAAGAAGAGAGGTAACCTAAAACCTAGTTGAATTTAATTTCTCTTTAAGTCCTATATGTTAATAACATAGACTAATGATAATAAGGAGTAAAAGAAGTTAGGAATGATTTCATATGGTTGAAATCATAAGAAAATGAAGAAATAAGAAATAAAAGTTTATTTTATAAATTTCTTAAGGGAGTATAAGATTCGTAATGAATTAGAATGATCCGAGTGGATTATACGAATGAGTAGGTGAAATAAGTAAGGAATGATGTTCTATAACATCAAATTCTAATAAAAAGTGAAATTGTAATCCAAAATATCGATTAAAATGAAGAACGAACGAAGAACACGAAGAATGTTACTGATGGACAAATTTAAAACTATCGTAGGTAAGTGTTGTTGATGGATAAGTTTAAAACCATCTCGTATGAGTTAGATGCTTATTGCTTGGTTAGGAACGATAGAAATGTGCATGAAGAACAGATTAAAACTTAGCTATAACGAAGTTATGGCGAAAATTTCGTAAAAGACGAACCAGAATTAGAAAGTTAGTAAATGAACCCGAACGTGTAGGGTTTCATAGGAAAGTAAAAGAACATAGAAAACATGAGTCGCAAACTCAAGAATGAACGAGTTCCGAGTTCGGATGACCGAATTACGGACGAACGAATGAAGAACAGTAAAAGCGTAAAAATGAACGAAGGGTGAAGATCAAGCCAATTGAATAACATGTTAATGGATTCAGAATGAAGTTTTATTTAAAGGGTATTAAAGTATGTAAGATAAGGAAGAGAATGGCTTTGGAACGACCTCATTCCGAGTTATAACGAAGAAGTTATGAGATCGGGAAGTACGCGTCTTAAACTTAATGCAAGACTTAGAAATATTTTCTAGGGTTTGTGCACGGCGCCGCAGCGCCAGCTGAGCCTTGGGAGGCAGCGCTGCAGCATGAGCTCAGGGCATTATGTACTATTACTTAGTACCACAGCGCGAGAGTTAATGAAGGACTCGGCGCCGCAGCGCCACACTGAAGAAGAAGATGATGTAGGGTCGCGCCGCAGCGCGAGAAATAGAGAAGGGAGTGGCGCCGCATCGCCGATGTGAAGGAAAAGCCAGAGAAGAGCTTTTAATTGCTCAACTCTTAGGGGAATATAAGGGAAGATAAAGAACATAATGTTCAACTAATGTAACACTTAATCTAGTGAATTAAACCTGTAGTAAAGGTTGAACGGAAAGAGTAAACAAGATTAAAAGATAAAGATTGTAGGCGCAGGTTACGTAACCGATGTCCGGGGACCGTAGTCGCGATGAACGAATGTGAGGGATTGCTATGATTGTGATTCCTTAGACGTTGAGTGATGAGGGTAATGAATAACATTTCGATGTTATGTCATGATAATGAGAGATAAGTGTTAAGCATATAGACGCTGTGAACGCAATGTTGTTGTGATGGATGATCGATTTTAGCATACAACGATCGATATGGCTTCGACACTAAGAACGAGTAATGAACTTGGGGTTCATGTAAGGGATAACGAAAGTATTAAATAAGATACAAATTATCAAGAAAGCCGTAGTGAACAGTAATAAGATTAATGAAAGCCGAATGTGAATCGGATAAGGAATGAATCTTGAGGCATGGCATTTAGTTGCCAGAAAGTCGTAAAGAATAAGAAATTGATTTAACAAACATTTAGTTTAATGGTTCAGATAAGTTAAGATAAGTTTAGGTTGTGGTACAATCGTAACCTTTGATGGTTGACATATGGGAGCTGGGCTAAACAATTCTTTCAGAGAGCGAAGGTATATATAAAACTGGTAACCGATCTAACTCACTGTGATGGCAGTGTAGATGAGACGGGAACTTGTTTGTAGGTTGTTTGTGGGAAACCACTTAGTGTACCATATGGACTACTAGCAGAGAAGTGATGTGTGCTGAGTCCTAGAGAAGTTATAAGAAGAAGATAAGAATATAAATCATCCAAGATGATGAACTTTTTGAGTAAGACATCTCCGTATGTCATGAAATCGTAAACTGGTAAAGGAAGTTAGTCGCGTAAGCTTAAATTTTAAGAACGCGAACCCTAAGAAGTAAAGTTATGCAAACCAATGCGTAAGTCCAATATATGACTAATTGGTGTTTATGTTTTCTCCTTATGTGTTATATAGGAAATGGGAATTAGCAGTTCAGCGTAAGTTGTAGCTGTTCGTAAGGCAAATTTCCTAACTTTATTCATATTCTAAATGAATGCTAGTTTCTTAAACTTCTCAGATGTTGAACTTGAGAAGTTCTGTCTATGTGAGAATGTGCGATATTTGTACAAGGTGGTAGAACGTATGAGGCCTTGAGCCACAATGTGAACACTTTGGTGTTTCTATGATATGAACTATTATGTGATTGAGCTGTTCAATACAAGTATGTTCTGTTTATACATGAACCGTTATTGTTAAGTATGTGCTAATGATTCTAGCCAGACAGAATGTGTCTGAAAAAGGTAGAGGAATGAAAGTATTTCAAAGTGAAAGTGACTGATGTTTTAAGATGATAGGAATCGAGACTATTCCTATTATTAAAGCTACTTCATAACCTTTGTTCGATTATCGAAGTTCTGAAGAAATGTTTAAACTCTTGAAGTTGTTTGTTCAACTATTATGACTTGTTGGGCAATTGAATGCTCACACTTGCTTTAAATGAAAAACATTTTCAGCGAACGATGTTAGAAGAACTTAAAGACCCCATAAAGATCAAGTTGACGATATCCAGATGAAGTGTCATTCAGAATGTGAATGAGTGAGAAGATCAAGTGAAGACTTGTAATGTAGAAAGATGAAAGTAAATGATAGACTAGTTTAATGAACTGTTATGTATCCTTGGTGGTGGATAAAAGTCACTCTTATAAAATGAAATGAATAATGTATTTATCATTATTTGTAATGAAAGAGATTATAAGGTTTCCAGAACCTGGGATTTGAGAGTGTATATTGTTATATTTTGGTATATAATGATGTATGTTGGAGGAATGATGTACTTGTAACGCCCCAAAATCTGGGTTACAAGTTGGTATCAGAGCTGATATGTTATAAACCGTAGGTAGGAGTACCTAAGACTATAATCGTAGAGAGAAGGATAAGAAGATCACCACGTTATCATATTAAATCATAGTAACAGATGAGCTGTTAAACGATGAATGATTTATAGCAAATGCTATAAATAAATAGTACTACGAAGTAGTACATGAAGAAGAACTCAGATTGAGTTCTGAAGGATAGCATACGAATTAAAGAAAATTCGTATTAAGTAAAGAGAAATTTAGAAGTTGTAAAATTTCAATTGAGGACTCATGTGATAGCTGAGTTGTATGAACCTTTGTTATGGATAGAGGTTTGTGCTTGGTGTAATAACTACTTAGCTTATTACAGTGATAATCATTGGAATTGGTCGCGCTATTAAGATATATATGACGAGAAGGTGAATCTTTTCTCATATATATACTTGATAGGTAGAGAACGCTAAGGTAGGTGCGAGTTCTTGAAACTCATAATTATGGTAAGTTTGTGACTCATAATAATATGATAGGTTTTCGAACGTCTCAGCGAATTAATGCCTATTGTCTGACTGGATAGTTCTTAAACTCATATTATTGTGGAAAGTTCCTGAACTCATAATGTGTGATAAGTTGATGGATTGTACTAAGGTATAGGAATATTTAGACTGAAAGTCAGTATTTTCAGTAGACTTAGCAATGAAGGTGCTAGAGACGATTAAGTATTGTCGCAGTAAGACAATGAAGGAAGATGGAGAATAGGATATTCCAAGTCATCTAGCTATGCTAGATTTCGAAGTTTATTGAACTCGTGCTGATATATACATTTTGAAAAGGAAAGGATTGTTTCAACTTTTGGAACCAAAATATTTTAAAAGAGTTATTCTTGGTATGTCTACGTTAATTGCTTTGGCTAGACATAAATTGATTTGAAATATCAAAATTAATTTTATATCATCAGTGCATTTGATGCAAGGATGGTAAAAAGATGGAGTTATTAATGCAATTAATTGAACCTAGTGTTAGATGTGATCTTAGGATCAACAACCCGCTATGGTATGATGTATAATGATGAAGTCACATATAGACGAAGTCCTCAACATACTGTGAAAAGTACGGTATCATGGTGTCATAAACCGTTTTGATGTATTGCGAAAAGAATTTAAATAAGTAGTCGATGTCAATTGAGTTGACTAGACAAATGTTTCATGTTGATATCCAATTTATTTGTATGGTCTAAGCTACTTGATTCGGCTTGACAAATGGTATGTCATGCTATAAGAAAATCGAGCTTTCATTGAGAACTTGTGCTAAACCAAATTATTTTGGTGCGGAATCTAATGATTAAGTCTGAGGAGAACATGGAAGAGGTAGTTTACTTTCTTGGTGATTGTAAACTAACCGTTAAAGAAGGGCTTACGGTGAAATGTTGTTTAACCTAGTAAGAGTTCATGGTCGATTTGATCCCTCAGCAAAAGTATGAAATGTTTTCAAAGGAAATTTTATATTCCTCATTATTCCTTCTACTTTATAATTCTTGATAGGTTATGTGGGTTAGGAATTATGGAAAGATAAGAACTACGTTGAAAGGAAGTTGAGAAGAAGGGTAGGCTAAAATTTCGAGGACGAAATTCTATGAAGAAGGGGTGAATGTGATGACACAGGTAAGGGTGTGGTTTTAAGAAATTCCGAGGACGGAATTTTTATAAGTAGGGAAGAATGTGACGACCCAAAAATTCGGATCGTCTAGAATTTAGGTTTAAAGAATTAGTTATTAATAAAACTAATTTTTATTAATACTATTTTGTGCTATGTGTTTATTAATCGTTCTAGAACCTAGGTTGATTATAAGTCGAGAGTATTCTGGCTACGAGCTAGATTGAACGAATAAGAATTATCAAGACGCAAATAAAAAAATTTCGGGAACAAAAATTTTTCGGGAAAAAAGACGAAATAGGCACTATTCAACCGTTTTTGCTCGGAGATTTATTTTGAATTTCTAAAAAATGCATAATGATAGAATTTTGAGACGTGATGGAATATTCAATAATATTTCAGTTATGGAAAAAATGAAGTTTTTGCCTGCGGACTTAAAACTTAAGGGCTAGAAAAAGTGAGTTCCGAGAATTTAATGATTTCGTATAATAATTAGGGTTATTTTGCGTAAGAAATACGACTGTAATACTAGTTATTATACGAGTATAGTACAAAGATTATTACGACGTATAATACGAATATCGTACGAACTATATACGAAGAGAATACGAGAATGAGATGCGTAGAATACGATTAGTCTTAATGGCTAAGTAAAGTATAAGTTAAGTAATGACTAAGTAAACTTAATAGCTAAGTAAAGTGCTTATGCTTAAGGGCTAAGCAAACTTAAGGACTAAGAAGACTTAATGGTTAAGTTAATGTAGAGGCCAAGTTAAGTTAGGGCTTAAGCCTTGAATAGTAAAGAGTTTAAGGGGGGCGAAATGACCGAATTGCCCTAGCTTTGGATTTTCTATAAATAGGAAGCCTTATGTTCATTTGATGGGATTTTGAAAATCCTACATCTTAGAGAGAGAGAGAGAGAGAGAGAGAGCTCGGAGGAAGAGGGAGAAGGAAGAGCATGAGCATGAATGATCGGATCGAAAGTGATCGTGAAATAGAAAAGCTTGCGAATCGCCGGCTTTGTCTAGCGGAAAAAAAATAAAGAATAGAGGTAACCTAAAACCTAGTCAAATTTAATTTCTCTTTAAGTCCTATATGTTAATAACATAGCTTAATGAGAATAAGGAGTAAAAGAAGTAAGGAATGATTTCATATGGTTGAAATCATAAGAAAATGAAGAATTCAGAATTAGAAATTTATTTTATAAATTTGTTAAGGGAGTATAAGTTTCGTAATGAATTAGAATGATCCGAGTGGATTATATGAATGAGTAGGTGAAATAAGTAAGGAATGATGTTCTAGAACATCAAATTCTAATAAAAAGTGAAATTGTAATCCAAAATATCGATTAAAATGAAGAGCAAACGAAGAACACGTAGAACGTTGTTGATAAAAATTTAAAACCATCGTAGGATAAGTGTTGTTGATGGACAAGTTTAAAATCATTACATATAAGTTAGATGCTTATTGCTTGGTTAGGAACAGCAGAAACGTTCTTGAAGAACGGATTAAAACTTATCTATAATGAAGTTATGGTAAAAATTTCGTAAAAGACGAATGAGAATTTTAAAGTTAGTAAATGAACCCGAACGAGTTTCATAAGGAAGTAAGAGAACATAGAAAACGTGAGTCGCGGACTCAAGAACGAACGGGTTCCGAGTTCGGATGATCGAATTACGGACGAACGAGTGAAGAACACTAAAAGCGTAAAAATAAACGAAGAGTGAAGATCAAGCCAATCGAATAACATATTAATAGATTCAGAATGAAGTTCTGTCTGAGGGGTATTGAAGTACGTAAGATAAGGAAGAGAATGGCTTTAGAACGACCTCGTTCTGAGTTATAATGAAGAAGTTATAAGATCGGGAAGTATGCATCTCAAACTTAATGCAAGACTTAGAAATATTTTCTAGGGTTTGTGCTCGGCGCCGCAGCGCCAGCTAAGCCTTGGGAGGCGGCGCCGCAGTGCGAGCTCAGGGTATCGTGTACTGTTAATTGGCGTCGCAGCGTGAGAGTTAATGAAGGACTCGGCTCCGCAGCGCTACACTAAAGAAGAAGATGACGTAGGGTCACGCCGCAGCGCGAAAAATAGAGAAGGGAATGGCGCCGCAGCATCGGTGTGAAGGAAAGGCCAAAGAAGAGCTTTTAATTGCTCAACTCTTGGGGGAACATAAGGGAAAATAAAGAACATAATATTCAACTAATGTAACACTTAATCTAGTGAATTAAACATGTAGTAAAGGTTGAACGGAAAGAGTTATAAAGATTAAAAGACAAAGATTGTAAGCGCGAGTTACGTAACCGATGTCCGGGGACCGTAGTCACGATGAACGAACGTGAGGGATTGCAATGATTGTGATTCCTTAGACGTTGAGTGATGAGGGTAATGAATAACATTTCAATGTTATGTCATGATAATGAGAGATAAGTGTGAAGCGTATAGACGCTGTGAATGCAATGTTGTTGCTATGGATGATAGGTCTTAGCATACAACGATCGGTATGGCTTCGACACTAAGAACGAGTAATGAACATGGGGTTCATGTAAGGGATAACGAAAGTATTAAATAAGATATGAATTATCAAGAAAGCTGCAGTGAACGGTAATAAGATTAATGAAAGTCGAATGTGAATCGTATAAGGAATAAATCTTGAGGTATGGAATTTAGTTGCCAGAAAGGCGTAAAGAATAAGAAATTGATTTAACGAACATTAAGTTTAATGGTTCGGATAAGTTAAGATAAGTTTAGGTTGTGGTACAATCGTAACCTTTGATAGTTGACATATGGGGGCTGGGCTAAACAATTCCTTCAGAGAGCGAATGTATATACAAAACTGGCAACCGATCTAACTCACTGTGATGGCAGTGTAGATGAGACGAGAACTTGTTTGTTTGTTGTTTGTGGGAAATCACTCAGAGTACCATATGGACTACTAGCAGAGAAGCGATGTGTGCTGAGTCCTAGAGAAGTTATAAGAAGAAGATAAGAATATAAATTATCCAAGATGATGAACGTTTTGACTAAGACATCTCCGTATATCATGAAGCCGTAAACTGGTAAAGGAAGTTAGTCGCGTAAGCTTAAATTTCAAGAACGCGAAACCTAAGAAGTAAAGTTAAGTAAACCAATGCGTAAGTCCAATATATGACTAATTGGTGTATATGTTTTCTCCTTGTGTGTTATATAGGAAATGAGAATGAGCAGTTCAGCGTAATTTGTAGCTGTGCGTAAGGCAAGTTTCCTAACTTCATTCATATTCAAAATGAATGCTAGTTTCTTAAACTTCTTAGATGTTGAACTTGAGAAGTTATGTCTATATGCGAATGTGCGATATTTGTACAAGGTGGTAGAACGTATGAGACCTTGAGCCACAATGTGAACACTTCGATGTTTCTATGATATGAACTGTTCTGTGATTGATCTGCTCAATACAAGTATGTTCTGTTTATACATGAACCGTTATTGTTAAGTCTGTACTAATGATTCTAGCCAGACAGGATGTGCATGAAAAAGGTAGAGGAATGAAAGTATTTCAAAGTGAAAGTGACTGATGTTTTAAGATGATAGGAATCGAGACTATTCCTATTATTCAAGCTGCTTCATAACCTTTGTTCGGTTATCGAAGTTCTGAAGAAATGTTTAAACTCTTGAAGTTGTTTGTTCAACTGTTATGAGTTGCTAGGTAATTTAATGCTCACACGTGCTTTAAATGAAAAATATTTTTAGCGAACGATGTTAGAAGAACTTAAAGACCCCATATAGATCAAGCTGATGGTATCCAGATAAAGTTTCATTCAGAATGTGAATGAGCGAGAAGATCAAGTGAAGACTTGTAATGTAGAAAAATGAAACTAAACGATAGACTAGTTTAATGAACTGTTATGTATTCTTAGTGGTAGATAAAAGTCACTCATATAAAATGAAATGAATAATGTATATATCATTATTTGTAATGAAAGAGATTATAAGGTTTCCAGAACTTGGGATTTGAGAGTGTATATTGTTATATTTCAGTATATAATGATGTATATTAGAGGAATGATGTACTCGTGACGTACGGAATTCGGGTGTGAAGATAGACTGGATTTCGGGGCGTTACATTCATTTCATAAAATTTGGGGTCTTATAATCTCCCCTCCTTATGAAATTTCGTCCTCGAAATTTATGTATATTCCTGGTATGTCGAAGAGGTAAGGATACCTCGTTAGATTCTAACTCTTGAGGTATAGCCTTTGAGCGTAGAATATGTTCCTTCTTATCTAACATTTTAACAGGTATCTCCTTATACGTTAAATCTTCTGCTATCTCGTATTGTTCTAATTCAATAACGTGGTTCGGGTAGTCCACATATTTACATAACATTGACACGAGATAAATGTTATGAACACGCGACATACTTGGCAGTAAAGCAAGTCTATAGGCCAAAGTTCCTACTCGGTCGAGAATTTCAAATAGACCAATAAAATTAAGGGTTGAGATTTCCTCTCTTCGTCGATTCTTGCTTCTAGAATAACGCCTTCTTGTACCTTCTTCTTCACATTCATCAGCTCTGAGTCTATAGCTTGAGTGTCTTTAACTTTATTGATTAAAGTCGATTCAAATCGTATATTCGCTATCTTCACGTAGGTTCTTGGAGTCTTTAACTCTATCTCCATCCTTTGTAAGTCATACGAAATGGGTCTTTATGTTAACAATATCGCACTCATAAACGTATATGATCTTCCACTCAATGCATCAGCTACCACGTTCACTTTTTTAGGATGGTATTGAATGGTATGATCGTAATCTTTTAACAGCTTGAGCCAATATGTTTGGCGCATGTTACGTTCGTTTTGGGAGAAGAATTATTTGAGGGTTTTGTACCAGGTTTAAGGTCGATACAAAATTCGATTTCACGCTCAGGGTAGGCTAGGGAGTTCTTCGGGAAATACGTCAGGAAATTTATTAACAATAGGAATATCATTCAAATCTGATGTATTTTTGTTTAAATTCGTGACGTGGGCTAAGAAAGCTTGACATCCGTTTTTCAATAAACGAATAGCTTTATATCTTGATATGACAGTGATTGACTTTAGTGGGTTGGTTGCTTGAATTTGCATAATAGCTTGGTTAGGAATATGAAAGCTAACAACCTTACGAAAATAATTAATTTTAGCATGATGCGTAGTTAACCAATCAATTCCTAAAATCACATCGAATGCAAGTATTTTCAAAAAAATAAGATCGACATGTAACGTGCGGTTGCCGATTTTAATCAAATAAGACTTATAAATAGCGGATGTAATGAAGATTTCTCCCAACGGAGTTTCAACAGATAAGTTAAAGTCTAATTTTTCTGGAGTTAAATTTAATCGTTGAGCGCAAGTAAGAGAAACAAAAGAATTGGTAGAACAAGTATCAAATAAGGTATAGACTTTGCAAGCGTTAATGATTAGCTTACCCGAGATAACTTCGTTCGGGTTTCTCGACAAATGCTCTCACTTAAACTACCGACTTTGACTTGTCTGGGATATCCTTTGGTGTCACCATCTCAACTGGACTTGACTTTACTACACGACAAAATTGAGCTAGGTGACCTTCTCTTTTGCAATTGAAACACGCTTTGGGTTGCTGCGTATAGTTTGGACAGATGTGTCCCTCCTGTCCGCATTTGAAACATACGACCGGTGGTCGTTCTTCTTCCTTTGAAACGGGTGCTAGTGCTGCTGCTGACATCTTTCCGTCATTGTTAAATCTTCTCTTCTTAAAGTCGTTCCCACCTAGTTCACCTTTCCTATTATCTTGGCCATGATTACCACCGAAGTGGTTACCATTTCTAGCATGATAATTTCCTCCACGATGGTTATCGTTGTTGTAAGACCTAGAATTTTTTTTAAATAAAATGGAAATTCTTCTAATTATTATTTTGGAATATTATGGTGTGGATTTAATATAATGTTATAGTTGTGGGTAATGTTTGTAAATTTTACAAAATAAGCAAGTGGTTATAAAATATTCATTTTTGTCAGGGAATATTCGTTTGGTCGTGGAATATTCGTACGACAGCACAATTATTGGTGGACCCCATAACGAAAATATTGTCGTAGTTAGAAAATGAGAGAAATAATATTGGTCTAAACTTTCTTATGAATTCTTTACCTTTTCATGTCGGGGTTACTATTCATATAAACAACACTATTCATGTATATGGCACTATTTGCGTATATGGTACTATGTACGAATACAAGTTACTATTCATGAGTTACTATTCACAGGTTACTATACACAAGTTACTATTTATGAGTTGTTATTCACGAGGTACTATTCACGACAAAATTAATTTCTTTTTCTGACCAAATTATACCGTTAACCTGTTGAAATACCCGGTGGTAAAAGTACAGTAATACGCGTGGTTGCATAGTAGCACACGGTATTGATTATTGATGCTTATGTGAGAAGTCACTCAGTTATACTCAATTATTGCTACAGTAATTACTGCATAGTATCTCACGTTATTTGATTCAATTATTGTCACAGTATTATCTGCATAATATTTTATATTATTTAATCAATAATTGAGACAACAATGTTATTCATATTATTATTTTCATTATTGATGATGTCTAGAAAGTTCTGTCGAGTAAAGGGGTTTGGTAACCTAATTGCGTCCCAATAGGGAGAAATCCTTATCGGAAAGCCCCCTCTTTCTTGGGAATGATCTGGTTGTTAAATATTATGAGTTATAATATTAATGATGAATAATTGTTAATAGATTAAAAATGTGTTTATTAAAGATAAGTGATTTGTGGTAAATATTTATTCATTTTTTGATATAAATAGAGGGGTTTGTTATAATGTATTTGTTATAAGTTTGGCTTATTATTCCATGAGGGGATGTGCTAATTTTTCAGACCGTTGGTTGAAGATATTATTGTAAATCAATATGAACCGCTAGTGAAAAGTTATAATAGTAAATCAATATGGATCGCTGATTTAAAGTTTTAATAGTAATTCAGTTGGACCGTTGCTTTAAGTTTTAATAGTAAATCAATATGGACCGTTCGTTTAAAAGTAAATTAATCTGGGCCGTTCATGAATTAGTTACTATTCAGTCCTTTTTTCTATAAATAGAAGCTCATTCCTTCATTATTTCTTATGAATTCACTGAAACTCTAGAGACAGAAACTATAGAGAGAAAGAAGAAGAGTATTCTGCTACTACTCTACTTCAGTATTCAATCTTCTATTAAGGTAAGGGGTGTTATTTATTTCAAATTCGCTTACGATAGTATTTTTCATATTCGTAAGGAATATTATCATCGTTCAATATTCGTAAGGGATATTATTTGTTGTATTCGTAAGGGATATTATTTGTTGTATTCATAAGGGGTATTATTTCTTTCGTATTCTTGAAGAGAGTTATTTTCTTTCAATACTCGTAAGGGTTGTTATTCCATTTTTTATTATAGTGCTGGAATAACCTGTCTACGCGGACTACCGCATGTATGGTGAAATCTTTTCGTTATTCCATTCTTTATTATTCTGTTGGAATAACCTGTCTACGCGGACTACCGCATGCTTGGTGAAATCCTTTTGTTATTCCATTCTTTATTATTCCGTACGAATAACCTATCTACGCGGACTACCGCATGGCTGGTGAATAACCCTTCATATTCAATTGTTATTAAATTATGGAAACGATCTGTCTACACAGACTACCGCATTACAGTTGAAAATCCATTTGCAGTTTCATATATTGTTCATTTCATATTCCTAACTCTAAACTTACTATGGTAAGTATTGCTTCTATATTTCTTGAAATGATCAGAAATTCCTTGAGTTTTCTTTTCTGTATCCAAGTTGTCGGTTATGGTTCCTATCTTTGATTGGATCTATGTTTTGAACTATATTTTTGAATTTTGCTCCATAATTGATTATTATGGAGTATTCTTGAACTTGGATAAACTAAATTATAAATCCCTAATCGTGTCCTTTATCTCACTGGATTCGTTCTTTAAAATATTTTTCATCATCCTCAGTCTTAAATGGTGATACTTGATGAATATCTTTGGCTTGTAGTGCAAAGATGAATGATTACCTGATGAATATCTTTAGCCCGTAGTGCAAAGATGAACATGTGTTGACATGAACATGACCAACTGGTGATACAAATGAATATCTTTGGCCCGTAGTGCAAAGATGAATATTTGATTCAAAATATATATTGATTGATGTTACAGGGATAAAATATTGATGATGGACTTTTAAATTATAGAAGATAGTAGACTTCATTCTCTACTTAACTCTTCTAATGAATTGTTGTTTTCGCTGTAGTTGTTGATCTAAAACTTGTTGTCTATTATATTCTATCAGATTTTTCCCTGTTGAGGACTAAGGATAATTTGTTCTACATTATCTTAGTCATAATATTCTTTATTGGGCTAGTTGAGCTCACCCTTTTCCTTTTTGTTCTATTTTTCTTCTCAGGATGAGAGAATATAGCGGGAACTAGTTGGGGTGTGGAGTGATATTTATAGGCAGTTGTTTTAGTAGTCCTCGCTATTTTTTAAAATAGTGTATCAATAATTTTAAAGAGGACTTATTTGAGTGTGGATATTATCTAGAAGACAATATTTGTATTTAAACTCACAGCATATGTGTTGTCATATTTTGTACGACAATTGTAATAATGAAGTTGTAGTTATTTTCTGTACCATGTATTTGGTGACTCAGAATGGGTTGTGTGGACCTATTTTGGGGGCGTCATAGTTGGTATTAGAGCTTAGGGATATGGTCTCTGGCGGAGATCGGGGAATAGAACTAGGAGGGGAGAGACGAGTAAATCTTTCGCTAGTGTGTCCTACCTTAAGCTTATTTGTTGGTCGGTCAGAATATAGGGGTATTATGTGGTATGTCAATTTATTTATTTAACCCTTATTTTGTGACAATATTTGAGAATGGTAGCTAAAAATGTTAACAATGGAGTGAATGAGACCGTGGAGACACCTTTAATCACCAACCAGGAGAACATATAATAGGACCGCAATGTTCCTCCTGTAAACAACACCACCGATCAAACGATGAATGATGGGATGTTTGTGACACCCCCAAATCCGGGTTACCTAACCCCCAAGTTGAGTGCTCGCGATCCACAATATAATACCATCTAACTACCCATTCAAATTATAAATAGGAATACATAACTGATTAACATATGTTGTTAATACATAAGTCTCAGGTCCACTAACCTTAACATTATGGAAATACCCCTTAGATATACAAAAAGGGTTTACAATACAATACAACATAATAATAATATTTTTCATCATAACTAATTTATCACTATGCCTTTTCCTTTGTTCTTCTTCGCAGCACCTTCTGCAACTTCGTCTCTAGCTGAAAAGTTTTATTTAGCAAGGGTGAGCAACAAGTTTGCCCCGCAAATTAAGACATACGATAAATGTATAGAAATCAATATCAAGCCTTCTCACATTCTACGCAACAATAATTCAATAATGAAAGAGTACAACGCTTTCAAGGTTTTATACGATATTCAAATGAATAATCAAGAATTATATTCTACGAAATAGCAAAGTGGAATGTTTTCCAGATTTATGCTGAGCGATCCATTGGATCTTGAACTTCTCTTCTGGAGTAACTATCAAAGATTTGACTTTGATATACCCAGGTGTATCAGATAACCATAAAGATTAAATCATACCCCTCTGCAAGTATATAAAGTGATCAGCTTTATTATACCCTATATTATGCATAATACTTAATCGCGCGCAAAGGCCGAATATACGACCAATAAAATATTCCCTTTATATAAAAGGTTGTTCTTCTCAGTCTTAGAATCAAGATTTTGATTTAATAACGAAATACTATGATTTTAATTTCTAATTACTTCTCGATCCAGCCGAAATAATTGGCATCGATCTGTCAATAATAATTGAATTCTCTTCTCGAACCTATCAAGTTCTAACAAATGTTCGTCTAGTCCAGAATAATTGGCTAAGACATTTCTCAACATAATTCGACAATAAACAGGAATTATCTGTACTGTCAATTCTATCTTCTACGAATATGAATATCCAACAATAGTTATTCTGCAAATGTATATTTTTCGAATTAGTAATTCATTTTGAATTATTAAACATGCATTAATTACGAATAATCAACAATAAATTCTTGGACGTGATATAATCAACAATAATCGACCACTACAATATTTAAATAATATTAACTCAAGGTTGAGTTAGGAAACTTGCATTCTCCGCTGATTACAGCTACACAATAAACTTATCTGCGTTCGTATGACCTATAATTAACAATATCGGTCTCACAATTAGTACAATATTTTATAACACACAACATTGTAATTCACAGTTAATCTTCTCCTATACACATTACCATATAGCCACATCAGTGTTTATAACCTATATAAACACTTATCAAGTCTAACTAGTTCAGTCTGGTTGGACTTCGGTCCATTCTTGGTGTTCTGGTCACTTTATCCGATAATTTACACATTGATTGTCAATTTAAATTGGTTTCTAAGCTTCAATATTAATTTAGATAAGTCAATTATCATTTATAATATTTTTCGAAAGCTGTAGTAGTTTTTAAACAATTATTATAATTTATAATAATTTCTGAAACACTTAAATTATTTTTAAATGATTTAATTATCAAATAATCTTATCATCATTACTATTTAATAATATAAAAATATTAATGATATACTTGTCAAAATATTAAAGTTATTATTAATAACTTAAAACATTTTTAAATCATCAATATTCTACTTAAATGAGTTTTAAAATAATTAAAATTAATTTTAAATTATCCCCATTAATATTTAAATATTAATGAAATTATTATCAAAATATTAAAAGTAATTAATTATAACTTAAAATATATTTAAAATATTTTTCTCATTTTTAAATGATTTTTAAATCAATAAAACCATTTTTAATTCATTTATTTAATATATTAATTAAATAATCTATTATCATTAATAATAATTTATTAATGAGAATTCTCCAAAAATATTGTAAATTATATTTTATAATTCCAAATATTTTCTAACACTTTATTCTTATTTAAAATAATTTTTAAATCAGTAAAATCATTTTAAACTTATTTATTTAATTTAATAATTAAATAAATCTAATATCATTAATATTAATTTATTAATGAAATTTTTTTAAAAATATCAAAAGTTACATTTTATAACTCAAAATATTTTTAAATACATTATTCTTATTTAAAATAATTTTTTATAATATTAAATTATTTTTCTCTAATTTATTTAACACACTAAGTAAATAAATTAAATACCTTTAATATTTAAATAATTATAAATATTAAATAAAAATATTTCAATTGGTCAAAAATTATTTTTTATAATTTAAAATAATTTTTAAAACCATTTTTAGAAATTTTTATAATTTATTTCTATTTTTAAGTAATTTTTGAAAATTCAAAAATTAAATAAATCGTCGCTAATGACTATAGCGACACAAAGCGTCGTTGTTGGTGTTTTTGAGCTCAAGAACACTAACAGCTTTGTGTTCAACCTGCCTTATTTGACCAGCCTTAGATTTCAATCCATGAATTTACTGGGCCAACTTAAACCTCAATCGTGTAGTGTTTATGTAACATTACAATTATCAGTCATCATTTAGGTCATTCAACAAACCATCAAGAATATTTGATCTCGCAAACTTGTTGTCAGACAGCTTCTGGGCTTTCTGGGTAACCCAGAAACCCCGGCAACTTCAGGGTGCTACTTTGGGGCTCGATTAATTTGGTGTTTTGGCCATCAATTTGGCAAGTTATTGGTTCATACTTGTAGTTCTCGTGTCAAGGAACAACTAGATAACACAATTCCAATCCAACTATAACAAAACTCATCAGATACAATCCGGTCAAACATGGTCAGAGATCATGTTCATACACTTTCTGGAATTTCCAGAAAAAGTGTCATCGTGATCAAATGGGTTACTTTGACCACCCATTAAAACCAATCAATTTAATGTTTATGGAATCTAAAGACATATACTTAGAGTTCATATTACAGGCTACAACTTGAATACAGCACATTATTAAAACAATAACACATCTGTCAGATCCGAACCTTCAAAGATCTTGTCAGACCATGTTTTACACTTTCTGGGTTACCCAGAAAGTGACTGGTCATGCTCGGCCAACCCTCTTTGACCAAGAATAACAACAAATCTAGACATCTGATAGCTATAACACCACTTGAAGATGAAAGACCTCATACCAAGCTATAGATCCAACACATCAAACAACAAAAATCTTAAAAGAACAAGAGTCTGTGGCTCCTGACATTAGCTTGTCATATCACAAACAAGTTCTTGGCAGTTTTGAAAATCATCACTTTTAAAGCATTTTGATGCTATGGATCTATGTTATATCAACATGGATCATTATAAAACATCATCTAGCAAAGATCTAAACACCTAAACATAAAATTTTACAAAGCATACAAGATCAAAGTGAAGTAGGGTTTTATACCTTTCTATCCAAATCTTTGATCCTTGCCTTTACAATCTGATCTAGGTGATCAAAGGGTTTTATTTGGGACTGGGTAATCTTGTGAATTTCGGATATGAAGAGAAAGAGAGTGAGAGAGAGTTATGGGAGTGTTATATATCAAATGGCCAAATACATGCATTTTCCCTCTCTTTAATCTATATATAATGTGATATAATGTTGCTAGATCTGATGTGCTGTCAATTGGAGGCTGTTTTGCTGAGATTTGAGTCACAATGTCAACAATAGTTGGTGAACAACCACAATTCTAGCAAGATTCACAAGTTAGCTTATTAAAAATAAAAAAGGGTAATCTTGTCATTTGCATTTTAAATTTAATGGCATACTTTACATTTTCCAAACCCTTAGGGTTTAATCCTAAGGTTCCAACACTTAGGTTTTAAAACATTAGTTTCTAAAATTTTCAATTAGGGTTTTAATTAGAAAAATAAAATTTCTAAATTACAATTGAAAAATAGAAATTAAAATAACTAAATATGATTAGGGTTTTCTAATCATATTTAATTTTAATAAACACCTTAGGCTTGCCAATTAGGATTAGGGTTTCCTAATTTAGAGTTTAGGATTCCCGAATTTAGAATTAGGGTTTCTAATTGCGCATTAGGGTTTTTAATCTCTTATTAGGATTTATAAATTTTAAACCTTATCCGATCAATCATCGATCAATTATTTCTACACAGTGCAAACACGTACTTATCAAAATAATTATTTTAATTATATCTTCTATCAAATCCCTATCCAGAAATTAGGGTTAGGGTTTCTAAAGCTGTTAAGCACAACTCTACTCAAAATTTATTATGTAATACACAAATTGACCTTCTCGAGACTCGTATCACAGAAACTTGTCACAAAATTAATAATCAATATTAATATTAATAAAAAAAAATTATTCGTAAAATTTTGATTATTCGAAATCCCGGGTTATCACAATGTTTAGAAGCTTTTTGCAGTTCATGCAAAATCAGACAAGAGAAACTCGTGTACAAAATACAGGTGGAAATGATAGCAACGCGCGGCTTGTCACATCCAAGCAGTTCAAATAGTTAGGACAACCGAAGTTTTTGGGAAAGCCGGATCCGATTAAGGCGAAAACGTGGGTTAAGCAAATTACCAAGATATTTGATGTCTTGGGATGCACGAAGGAACAGAAGGTTCCATTCGCCACCTTTATGTTCTGTGGTGAGGTAGATTACTGGTGGGAATCTGTGAAGCGTACCCAGCCAGCCACACCCAACATGTCTTATGAAACGTTTCAGAAACTATTCAATGACAAGTACTTTCCTGAAAGTATTCGTCATATGAAGGAGGTAAAGTTTATTAGACTGGAACAGAACAACATAATTGTGTCCTAATACAAGGCTAAGTTCGCGGAGTTATCCAGGTTTGCACCTCATTTGGTAGGGAATGATGAACATATGACGCGGATGTTTCTAAGAGGATTGAAACCCAAAATTCGTCAATACCTTATCTCTCATAAATTTACTCTATATTCAGATGTTGTCAACATAGCTCAATTATTAGAGCGAGGTAATGAGTATGCTCAACCGGGAGACCACAACCAGGGTCGTACCGGTGGTAGCAGTCATCAGAGCGATGACAACCAGCGAGGAGGAAAATATCCGGATAAAAGCGGTAACCACTCTGGTGATAATCGTGGCCATGTATGATAGTAAGAGAAGCGAGTCGGGGGGAGATTTCAAAAAGAGAAGGTACAACAATGATAACGTGAAGACGTCAACACCAACATCAAATGTTTCTAAGAGAGGAGAACGACCACCAGTCATATGTTATAAATGCGGGAAGGAGGGACACATAAGTCCAAACTGGTCACAGCCTTCCAAGGTATGTTTTAGTTGTGGAAAAGACAGTCATATAGATTTTGTCCATTAGCGAAACCAAGTCCAGCAGGGATGGTGACTCCAAAGGTTGTCCCGAAAAAGTCAAAGTCAGCGGTTCCTAGATGACATTTTTCACGACTTCTCAAAAAGTGAGTAACCCGAACGAAGTTAGCACGGATTATTTAATTATAAATTTTTGTGAAGTTTATATCTGGTTAGATACCGGTTCTACCCACTCTTTTATGTTACCTAGTTGTGTTCAACGTTTGAAGTTGACTCCGGAAAAATTAGACTTTGACTTATCTGTTGAGACTCCGTTAAGATAAACTTTCGTTATATCTACAGTTTATAAATCTTGCTTGATTCAAATTGGTACCCTCACCTTACTTGTTGATCTTATCTCTTTAAAGATACTTACATTTGATGTGATTTTAGAGATTGATTGGTTAACCACTCATCATGCTAAAATTGATTATTTTTCGTAATGTTGTTACTTTTTATATTCCTAACTACCCTGTTATGCGAATTCAAGCAATCAAACCACTAAAGTCAAACACTTTCATATCAAGCCATAAAGTCATTCGTTTATTGAAAAACGGATGTCAAGCTTTCTTAGCCCATGTCATGGACTTGAACAAAAATACGTCAGATTTGAATAATATTTCTCTTGTTAGTGAATTTCCTGACGTATTTCCTAAAGAACTTCCTGGCCTACCCCCAGAGCATGATATTAAATTTTGTATCGACTTTAAACTCGGTACAAAACCCATTTCTAAAATTCCATATCGAATGGCTCCTATTGAACTTCAAGAGTTAAAAACCCAACTACAGGAGTTGGTACTCGAGCCTTTATCTGGTAATTTCCTTTGTGGAATGCACCGAAGACAGACTATCCGTAGAGGACGCCATATTCGTGCGGTGATAAACTGATAAGTGCCATTGTGACATGCTATCCAAGATTGGGATATGAGTCACAGTTGATAGCAACCTAAGTCAGTAATCGAAATACGTAGCTTCCTAGGCTTAGTTGGTTACTATCGAAGATTCATGGAAGGATTTTCTCGAATCACTAGTCCGTTAACTCAGCTAACTTGAAAAGATATAAAATTCGTATAGAGCGAGGAATGTGAGAAGAGTTTGCAAGAACTCAAGAGGAGACTCATTTCGGCACCTATTATGATCATACCATCCTGGAAAAGTGAACGTGGTAGCGGACGCGTTGAGTAAAATATCGTATGTGATTACAAGTGTGACGTCGTTAACACAAAGATCCATTTCGTATAACTTATAAATGATGGAGATAGAGTTAAACACTCTAGTGACCAATGTAATGATATCAAATATACGAGTAGAATCGACCTTAATTGATAAATTTAAAGCTGCTCAAGCTACAGACCTAGAGTTGATGAACATGAAGAAGAAGGTACAAGAAATCATTATTCTAAAAGCGAGAATCGACGATGTGAGGAAAGCTTAAACCTTCAATTTTATTAGTCTATTTGAAATCCTCGATCGAGTAGGAACTGTGGCCTATAGACTCGCTTTACTGCTAAGTATGTCTCGTGTTCATAATGTGTTTCACATATCCATACTATGTAAATATGTGAAAGACCCGAATCACATTATCGAATTAGAACCGGACGAGGTAGCCGAAGATTTAACGTACGAGGAGGTACCAGTCGAGATTTTGGATAGGAAGGAGTATGTCCTACACACAAAGGTTATACGACAAGTCAAAGTTTTATGGAGAAACTATGCTATTGAGAAAATAACTTGGGAGTTGGAATCGAAAATGAAAGCGAGGAACCCTCACCTTTTCGAAACATCAGCTACGCACGTCAATTTCGAGGATGAAATTTCATAAGGAGGGTAGGTTGTAAGACCACATAATTTTTTAAATAAAATAGAATTTCCTCTAATTATTATTTTGGAATATTGTGGTGTGGATTTGATATAATGTTATAGTTGTGGGTAATGTTCGCAAATTTTGCAAAATAAGCAAGTGGTTATAAAATATTCATTTTTGTTGGGGAATATTCGTTTGGTCGTGGAATATTCTTGTTGTCGGGGAATATTTGTATGATGACACAATCATTGGTGGATGATACAATCATTGGTGGACCCCACAACGGAAGTATTGTCGTAGTTAAAAAACGACAGAAATAATAGTGGTCTAAACTTTCTTATGAAATTTTTACATTTTCATGTCGGGGTTACTATTCACGTATATTACACTATTCATGTATATGGCACTATTTGTGTATACGGTACTATGTACGAATATGGGTTACTATTCACCAGTTACTATTCATGAGTTACTATTTATGAGTTACTATTCACGAGTTACTATTCATGAGTTACTATTTACGAGTTACTATTCACGAGGTAATATTCACGACAAAATTGGTTTCTTTTTCTGACCAATTTATACCATTAAACTGTTGAAATACCTGGTGGTAAAAGTACAGTAATACACGTGGTTTCATAGTAGCACACAGTATTGATTATTGATGCTTACGTGAGAAGTCACTCAGTTATACTCAATTATTGTTACAGTAATTGATGCATAGTATCTCACGTTATTTGATTCAATTATCGTCACAGTATCATCTGCATAATATTTTATATTATTTAATCAATAATTGAGACGACAATGTTATTCATATTATTATTTGCATTATTAACGATGTCTAGAAAGTTCTGTCAATGAAAGGGGTTTGGTCACCTAATTGTGCGCCTATAGGAAGAAATCCCTATCGGAAAGCCCTTTCTTTCTTGGGAATGATCTGGTTGTTAAATATTGTGAGTTATAATATTAATGACGAATAATTGTTAATAGATTAAAAATGTGTTTATTAAAGATAAGTGATTTGTGGTAAATATTTATTCAATTTTTGATATAAATAGAGGGGTTTGTTATGAGGTATATGTTATAAGTTTGGCTTATTATTCCATGAGCTGATGTGCTAATTTTTCAGTCCGTTGGTTGAAGATATTATTTTAAATCAATATGGACCGCTGGTGGAAAGTTATAATAGTAAATCAATATGGATCGCTGGTTTAAAGTTTTAATAGTAAATCAGTATGGACCATTGCTTTAATTTTTAATAGTAAATCAATATGGACAGTCCATTTAAAAGTAAATTAATCTAGGCCGTTCATGAATTAGTTACTATTCAGTCCTTTTTCCTATAAATAGAAGCTCATTCCTTTATTATTTCTTACGAATTCAATGAAACTCTATAGAGAAAGAAGAAGAGTATTCTGCTACTACCCTTCTTCAGTATTCAATCTTTTATTAAGGTAAAGGGTGTTATTTATTTTATATTCCCTTACGATATTATTTTTCGTATTCGTAAGGAATATTATCTTCATTCAATATTCGTAAGGGATGTTATTTGTTGTATTTGTAAGGGATATTATTTGTTGTATTCGTAAGGGGTATTATTTCTTTCGTATTCATGAAGAGAGTTATTTTCTTTCATTACTCATAAGGGTTGTTATTCCATTCCTTATTATTCTATTGAAATAACATGTCTACGCGGTCTACCGCATGCATGGTGAAATCTTTTCGTTATTCCAATCTTTATTATTCTATTGGAATAACCTGTCTACGCGGACTACCGCATGTATGGTGAAATCCTTTTGTTATTCCATTTTTTATTAATCTGTGGGAATAACCTGTCTACGCGGACTACTGCATGCCTGGTGAATAACCCTTCATATTCAGTTGTTATTAAATTCTGGAAAAGATCTGTCTACGCGGACTAGGGCATTACAGTTGAAAATTCATTTACAGTTTTGTATATTGTTCATTTCAGATTCCTAACTCTAAACTTACTATGGTAAGTATTGCTTCTATATTTCTTGAAATGATCAGAAATTCCTTGAGTTTTCTTTTCTGTATCCAAGTTGTCGGTTATGGTTCTTATCTTTGATTGGATCTATGTTTTGAACTTTATTTTTGAATTTTGCTCCACAATTGATTATTATGGAGTATTCCTGAACTTGGATAAAATAAATTATAAATCCCTAATCGTGTCCTTTATCTCACTGGATTCGTTCTTTAATATATTTTTCATCATCCTTAGTCTTAAATGGTGATACTTGATGAATATCTTTCGCCTGTAGTGCAAAGATAAATGATTACTTGATGAATATCTTTGGCCCATAGTGCAAATATGAACATGTGTTGAGATGAACATGACCAACTGGTGATACAAATGAATATCTTTGGCCCGTAGAGCAAAGATGAATATTTGATTCAAAATGTATATTGATTAATGTTACAGGGATAAAATATTGATGATGGACTTTTAAATCATAGAAGATAGTAGACTTCATTCTCTACTTAACTCTTCTAATGAATTGTTATTTTCGCTGCAGTTGTTGATCTAAAACTTGTTGTCTATTATATTCTATCAGATTTTTCCCTGTTGAGGACTAAGGATAATTTGTTCTATATTATCTTAGTCATAATATTCTTTACTGGGCTAGTTGAGCTCACCCTTTTTTCCTTTTTGTTCCATTTTTCTTCTCAAGAGGCGAGAATATAGCAGGAACTAGTCGGGGTGTGGAGTGATGTTTCAAGGAAGTTGTTTTAATAGTCCTCACTATTTTATAAAATAGTGTATCAATAATTGTAATGAGGTCTTATTTGAGTGTGGATATTGTCTAGAAAATATTATTTGTATTTAAACTCACAGCATATGTGTTGTCGTATTTTTTACGACAATTGTAATAATGAAGTTGTAGAAATTTTTTGTGCCATGTATTTGGTGACTCGGAATGGGTTATGTGGACCTATTTTGGGGGCGTCACAGTTGTTCCGATGGATGTTGCCACAGGTACGATTATTATAGTGTTGTTGGTCGGTTCTTTTTGGCTGAGCTGACTCATAATCGCGTTCTAATAACTGAGTCATATTCACAATATCTGAATATAAACAAAGTTTGTGAGAAATGACGCACTGACGTATTTCAGGTTTCAAACCTCTTAGAAACATTCGCGTCATTCGCTCCTCATTATCGACCAAATGGGATGCAAACCGGGATAACTCTGCAAATTTAGCCTCATACTGCGATACGTACGGTCATATTGTTTTGCTCCAGCTTGATGAACTCCACCTCCTTCATGTGATGAATACTTTCGGAAAAGTACTTGTCGTTGAACTGTTATTGGAACTTCTCCCAAGACATTTTTAGTGATGCATGCTGAGTACGTTTTATAGATTTTCACCAATAATCTGCTTCTTCACGCAACATAAAGGTGGTGAAGGGAACCTTTTGCTCCTCTGAGCATTCCAAGACATCTAATATCTTGGTGATCTGCTTTATCCATGTCTCCGCCTTAAGTGGTTCTGCCTTTTCAAAAAACTCCGGCGGTCCCAGCTCCTTGAGCTGTTTAGCGGTGACCAGCCATGAGTTGCCAGTGTTAACACCTGCATTTTGAACATGCGTCTCTCTCGTTTGGTTTTGCATAAATTGTAAATACTACCTAAACATACCATCGTTTGTTATTTGGTCGGTGTTTTTATTTTCTTGAGGATTATTGCCTTCCTGATGCACATTATCCTGGGTATTGATCATTGGTAACTCAACCGTCTCATGTGTTCCATTTCTTATCTCAACATTTTCGGATGTCATTTTCAAACACTACCACAAAACAAGGGTTAATTTACATGCCACATATTATCCCTATACTCTGACCAACCAATTAAATAACAAATAAACTTAGGTAGGTCATACTAGCGAAGGAATTACTCATCTCTCCCCTCCTAGTTCTAGTCTCACATCTCAGCCAGGGATCATATCCCTAAGTTCTGATACGAACTATGACGCCCCCAAAATAGGTTATTTTATTTGACGATGAATTTATTCAATTCATCTCTTTTTTAAATTCTATATGAGTTATTTATATTTTCAACATTTTCCTCTGTTCTAAGGTTATAGCCTAAGGTCTAGCCCACCTAAGGTTTTTAACCCTAAGCTCTGATACCAACCTGTGACGCCCCAAAATTCAGGTACTTGAAACCTGAACTCGGTGCTTCACGATACCATTTCTATGAGCGAAATAATACTAATAATAATAACAACAATATAAAGATCAACTTAATTTACATATCATCAGAGTCTGAATGTGACGCCCCCAAAATTAGGTATAAATCATCCATCTTGGGTCGTCAGATACATAGTACAGAATACAAATACAACTTACTAATACAACTGTCGTGTACAATACGACAAAACATAAATTGTGAGTTTGAATACAAATATTATTTTCTAGAGAGTATTCATACTCAAAAAGAGTCCTCATTAAATTTATTAACACACTATTACATAGAATAGTGAGGACTACTAACTAATACTATCATTCGGACCATCACTCCGTTCCCCGACTTGCCCCAGCTACGTTCTCATTTCCTGAAGAGAACAGTGAAAGAAAGAGTGAGCTCAACTAGCCCAGTAAGAAATATTATGACTAAGATAATGCAGAATAAATTATCATTAGCCTTCAACAATGTTAAACTGATAAAATATAATAGACATCAAGTTTAATTGCAGCGGAACAAGCAATCCATTAAAAGAGTCAAGTAGAAAATAAACTCTACTATCTTTTGTGATTTAAAAAGTTTTTCAACATTGTGATCGCTGGGACTCAGCTTAATAAAATAATCCACATCATCGAATCACCCCTGCACTACGGCAAGGATATTCGTGTATTCATTAATGATCATGATCATGCCAACAACTGTCCATCAATGCACTACGGGCCAATGAGGACTTTTACCACATTATTTGTAACATTACGGTCATGATTATACCGAATAATCCCTGGTCATAATCATACCAAGTCCATCTATGCACTACAGGCCACAGATGACTTTCAACATTTTATAAACATGAGGATGATGACAATGATATAAGAATTCAATAAAACAAGTTCAAGAATTAATTTATCCAAGAATTAACAACGTCCAAATTGTCAACATGATACTGCTTTGTGGAGTAAAATTCAAGAATACTTAGAAGAATATTTTCATGAAAAGATACTGGATGAACCGCAATTATCAAGGATATTCCACTAATTTCATGGAGTATAGAAGTCAAAACTTAACCAACTGAGTATAATAAAGAATGGAATAACAAAAGAAATCACCCGGCATGCGATAGACCGCACAGACAGGTTATTTCAACAGAATAATAAATAATGGAACCAGGTCCGGCGTAAACGCACAGACAGGATATTCCGACAGAATAATAAATAATGAAACCAGGTCCGGTGTAAAACACACAGACAGGATGTTCCAACAGAATAATAACAAAACGGAACCAGGTCCGGTATAAAACACACAGACAGGATGTTCCAACAGAATAATAATAAAAACGAAACCAGGTCCGGTGTAAAACACACAGACAGGATGTTCCAACATAATAATAGAAGAATGTCACCAAGTATAGGGTAGACCGCATATACAGGTTATTCCAACAGAATAATAAGAAATGGAACAACAACAGTTCTCTTCATAAATAAGAAAGAATAACACCCCTTACCGTTTTAAAGAAAAGCTGAAATAAGGAAGTAGTTAAGTAGCAAAATACTCTTCTTCTCTCTCTCTATAGTTTCTCTCTATAGTTTCTCTCTCTAGAGTTCAGTGAATTCGTAAGAAATAATGAAGGAATGAGCTGCTATTTATAGAAAAATAGAATGCATAGTAACTAATCCATGAACGGTCCAGATTGATTACTTTAATCTGACAGTCCATATTTAAAGAAAAATCTTTTAAATAAAATATAATATATTCTATTTATAGAATAACTTTAATAAAGTATTCTGTTTTATATAAAAAGATGTTTCTGTTTTATTACGTTAATAATACGAATAAAATAAAACGTCATTATCGCTAAATAATTCATATTATTAACTGACAATAATTGAATCAAACTGAGTGACTTCTCACATAAGCATTAATAATCAATACCATGTGCTACTACGCAACCACACGTATTACTGTACTTTTACTACCGAGTAGTTCAACAGTATCAATGGTAAAACTTCCGCCGTTATTTTTAATAAAATATTTTTGTCGTTTTCTCAATCCGACAATAATTCCGTTGTGGGACCTACCAATGATTGTGCCGTTGTACGAATATTTCCTGTTAAAACGAATATTCCTCGACCAATCGAATATTATATAACAACTTGCGTACTTTGTAAAATTTATAAATATTACCCACAATTATAACATTATATCAAATTAACTCCATAATATTCAAAAATGATATTTATATAAAATTCATCTTTATTTATAAAAGTTGGGGTCTTACAACCTCCCCCTCTTATGAAATTTTACCCTCGAAATTAGGGTACGTACCTGGTATGTCGAAGAGGTAAGGATACCTTGATTTCATTTCAGATTCTAACTCCCAAGTCATTTCCTCAACATCGTGGTTTCTCCACAAAATTTTGACTTGAGGTATAACCTTGGAGCGTAGAATATGTTCCTTCTTATCCAAGATTTGAACAGGAACTTCTTCATACGTCAAATCCTTCGCTATTTCGTCCGCTTCTAACTCAATAATGTGGTTCGGGTCTTCCACATATTTGCGTAACATGGATATGTGAAAAACGTTATGAACACGAGACATACTTGGCGGTAAAGCGAGTCTATAAGCCACAGTTCCTACTCGATCGAGGATTAAAAATAGACCGATGAATCGAGGATTGAGCTTTCCTCTCTTTCCAAATCTCGTAACTCCTTTCCATGGAGCAACACGTAAGAACACATGATCTCCTACATCAAATTCCACGTCCTTTCGATGAAGATCAGCATAACTCTTTTGTCGAGCTTGTGAGGTTTTTATACGTTGTCGGATCGTTTGAATCTTTTCTATAGTCATACGTACCAACTCCGGTCCCAACAACGTTGCTTCACCCACCTCATCCCAGCATACTGGAGAACGACATTTTCTTCCATACAATGCTTCGAATGGAGCCATGTCAATACTTGTTTGATTACTGTTGTTGTAGGAAAACTCCACCAATGGTAAGAACTTGTCCCAACTTCCCTTAAAATTAAGGATACAAAGTCTTAATAGATCTTCAAGAGTTTGAATAGTCCTCTCTGATTGTCCGTCCGTCTGAGGATGATATGCTGAACTAAATCGTAAATTCGTGCCCATAGCTTTTTGTAAACTAACCCAAAATTGTGAAGTGAATCTTGGGTCTCGATCAGAACTATGGATACTGGCATACCATGCAGTCTTATAATCTCGTTTATGTGCATACGAGCAAGACGTTCAAGTGTATAAGTTTCTCGTATCGGTAAGAAATGAGCAGACTTGGTCAATCTATCAAAAATGACCCAAATCGCATCTATACCTTGAGAAACCTTAGGAAGACCGGTAACGAAATCCATGGTAATGTGCTCCCACTTCCATTCTGGAATTTCAAGTGGTTGCAATGAACCTTTTGGTACTTGATGCTCCGCTTTGACTCGTTGACAAATTAAACACCTTGAGATAAACAGCGCTATCTCTCTCTTCATATTGCTCCACCAAAATGTATGACGAAGATCATGATACATTTTGGTACTTCCAGGATGGATTGCAAACGGTGTGTTGTGCGCCTCCATCATGATTTCATACTTTAAATCAGGGTTGTTAGGAACACAAAGTCTGGAGTTGACTCGAAGTATTCCTTCTTCATCGATTCTTGCTTCCGGCATAGCACCTTCTTGCACTTTCTTCCTCATACGCATCAGCTCCAGGTCTGTAGCTTGAGCAGCTTTAACTTTATCGATTAAAGTTGGTTCTACTCGTATATTCGTCATCATCACATGGGTCCCTGGAGTCTTTAACTCTATCTCCATCCTTTGCAAGTCACACAAAATGGGCCTTTGTGTTGACAATATCGCACTCGTACTTGCATATGATCTTCTACTCAATGCGTCAGCTACCACGTTCGCTTTTCCAGGATGGTATTGAATGGTATGATCATAATCTTTTAACAGTTCAAGCCAACGTCGTTGTCGCATGTTGAGTTCCTTTTGAGTGAAGAAATATTTGAGGCTTTTATGATCCGTAAAGATCTCCACCTTCTCCCCATACAAGTAATGCCTCCAAATTTTAAGTGCAAAGACAACAGCTGCCAACTCTAGATCATGAGTAGGATAATTCCTCTCATATTCCTTGAGTTGTCTTGATGCATAGGCTATGACTTTTCCATGTTGCATGAGAACGCATCCCAACCCTTTGCTCGAAGCATCACTGTAGATGACAAATCCCTCCGAGCCAGATGGTATTGTTAGAACAGGTGCTGAAATGAGTCTCCTCTTGAGTTCTTGAAAACTCTTCTCACATTCTTTGCTCCAACCGAACTTTGTATCTTTCGAGTTAGCTGAGTTAATGGAGTAGCGATTCGAGAAAATCCTTCCACGAATCTCTGATAATAACCAGCTAAACCAAGAAAGCTACGTACTTCGGTCACTGATTTAGGTTGCTCCCAGCTTTGAATAGCTTCAATCTTTGCCGGGTCAACCGATATTCCACGACTTGATACTACGTGCCCAAGGAATGCTACCTCCTCCAACCAGAACTCGTATTTCTTCAACTTGGTATAAAGCTTGTATTCACGAAGCTTTTGGAGTACCAGCCTCAAGTGTTGCTCATGATCTTCATGACTTTTGGAATAAATAAGGATGTCATCAATAAAGACGACCACAAAGTGATCCAAATATTCCTTGAATACCCGGTTCATCATATCCATGAAGGCAGCAGGAGCATTAGTCAATCCAAAGGACATGACTAGGAATTCATAATGCCCGTACCGAGTTCTGAAAGCCGTCTTTGGAATATCCTCAGTTCTAACCTTCAGCTGATGATATCCAGAACGAAGATCGATCTTTAAAAAGAATTGTGCTCCTTGCAACTGGTCAAACAGGTCATCAATACGTGGCAATGGGTACCTATTTTTGATGGTGACATGATTCAACTCCCGATAATCAATACAAAGTCGCATACTTCCATCTTTCTTCTTCACGAATAGCACAGGAGCACCCCAAGGAGAAGTACTAGGACAAATAAAGCCAATGTCTAACAATTCCTGCAGTTGGATCTTTAACTCCTGAAGTTCAATAGGAGCCATTCGATATGGGGCTTTGGAAATGGGTTTTGTACCGGGTTCAAGGTCGATACAAAATTCAATTTCACGCTCTGGGGGTAGGCCAGGAAGTTCTTCAGGGAATACGTCAGGGAATTTATTAACAATAGAAATATCATTCAAAACTGACGTATTTTTGTTTAGATCCGTGACATGAGCTAAGAAAGCTTGACATCCGTTTTTCAATAAACGAATAGCTTTATGGCTTGAGATGACAGCGATTGATTTTAATGGTTTGGTTGCTTGAATTCGCATAATAGGTCGATTAGGAATATGAAAGCTAACAACCTTACAAAAATAATCAATTTTTGCATGATGAGTAGTTAACCAATCAATCCTTAGAATCACGTCAAATGCAAGTATTTTTAATGAAATCAGATCGACAGGTAATGTGTGGGTACCAACTTGAACCAAACAAGACTTATAAACGGTGGATGTAATGAAGGTTTCTCCCAATGGAGTTTCAACAGATAAATCAAAGTCTAATTTCTCCGGAGTCAAATTTAATCGATGAGCGCAAGTAGGAGAAATAAAAGAATGGGTAGAACCGGTATCAAATAAAGTATAGACTTCGTTAGAGTTTATGATAAGCTTACCCGTGATGACCTCATTCGGGTTCCTTGCTTTCTGGGAGGTCACAACAAACGCTCTCCCTTGCACTACCGGTTTTGACTTTTTTGGGACGGCCTTTGGTGTCTCCATCTTGGCTGAACTTGTTTTTGGTAAACAATAAAATCGAGCTAAATGACCTTCTCTTCCACAATTATAACATGCTTTAGACGGCATCACACAGTTTAGACTGATGTGCCCCTCCCCTTCGCATATGAAACATATGATAGATGGTCGTTCTCCTTCCTTAACAACGGGTGCTGGTGCTGACGTCTTTCCATCATTGTTGAATCTCCTCTTCTTGAAATGACCATTCTTATTGTTTTGGCCCTGATTACCACCGAAGTGGTTACCATTTCTGGCCTGTTGATTCCCTCCACGCTTGTTGTCACCGCTTCGATGACTGCTCTCACTGGTATTATCATTTTGCCGACTGCTCTCTTTTGGTTGCGTTGACTCGTTATCGTGCTCCACTAACTGAGCCCTATTCACAACATCTGAATACAAACATAGTTTATGAGAAATAAGATGTTGACGTATCTCAGGTTTCAAACCTCGTAAAAACATTCGCGTCATTCGCTCTTCATTATCCACCAAGTGGGACTCAAACCGGGACAACTCAGCAAATTTAGCCTCATACTGCGACACGGTCATATTATTCTGCTCCAATTTGATGAACTCCACCTCCTTCATGTGACGAACACTTTCGGAAAAGTATTTGTCATTGAACAGCTCTTGGAACTTCTCCCAAGACATCTTCAGTGCGGCAGGTTGAGTACGCTTAATCGATTCCCACCAGTAATCTGCCTCTCCTCGCAACATAAAGGCGGCAAAGGGAACCTTTTGCTCCTCGGAGCATCCCAAGACATCAAATATCTTGGTAATTTGCTTTATCCATATTTCCGCTATAAGTGGTTTTGGCTCTCCCTTAAACTCTAGTGGTCCCAACTCCTTGAACTGTTTAGCGGTGACCGTCCGAGAGTTTTAAGTGTTTCCACCTATATTTTGGACAGGAGCCGCTCTCGCCTGCTGTTGCATGAACTGCATAAAGTTTCTGAACATTCCATCATTCATCATCTGGTCAGTGTTGTTGTTTGCATGAGGATTGTCACCTTTCTGATGCACATTATCCTGATTATTGATATGTGGTGAATCAACAGTCGCCTGTGCTCCATTGCTATTCTCAACATTCTCAGATGCCATTTTCAGATACTGCCACAAAATAAAAGTTAATTGATATGTCATATATTATTCTTATATTATGACCGACCAATTAAATACCATGCAAATAAACTTAGGTAGGTCATACTAGTGAAGGAATTCCCCGTCTCTCCCCTCCTAGTTCTATTCTCACATCTTAGCCAGGGATCATATCGCTAAGCTCTGATACCAACTGTGACGCCCCCAAAATTAGGTATACATCACCCATCTTGGGTTGTCAGATACATAGTACAGAATACAAATACAACTTACTAATACAACTGTTGTGTACAATACGACAAAACATAAACTGTGAGTTTGAATACAAATATTATCTTCTAGAGAGTATTCATACTCAAAAGGAGTCCTCATTACATTTATTAACACACCATTACATAGAATAGTGAGGACTACTAACTAATACAATCATTCGGACCATCACTCCGTTCCTCGACTTGCCCCAGCTACGTTCTCATTTCCTGAAGAGAACAGTGAAAGAAAGGGTGAGCTCAACTAGCCCAGTAAGAAATATTATGACTAAGATAATGCAGAATAAATTATCATTAGCCTTCAACAATGTTAAACTGATAAAATATAATAGACATCAAGTTTAACTGCAGCGGAACAAGCAATCCATTAAAAGAGTCAAGTAGAAAATAAACTCTACTATCTTTTGTGATTTAAAAGGTTTTTCAACATTGTGATCGCTGGGGCTCAGCTTAATAAAATAATCCACATCATCGAATCACCCCTGCACTACGGCCAAGGATATTCGTGTATTCATTAATGGTCATGATCATGCCAACAACTGTCCATCAATGCACTATGGGCCAATGAGGACTTTTACCACATTATTTGTAACATTACGGTCATGATTATACCGAATAATCCCTGGTCATAATCATACCAAGTCCATCTATGCACTACATGCCACATATGACTTTCAACATTTTATAAACATGAGGATGATGACAATGACATAAGAATTCAATAAAACAAGTTCAAGAATTAATTTATCCAAAAATTAACAACGTCCAAGTTGTCAACATGATACTGCTTTGTGGAGTAAAATTCAAGAATACTTAGAAGAATATTTTCATGAAAAGATACTGGATGAACCGCAATTATCAAGGATATTCCACTAATTTCATGGAGTATAGAAGTCAAAACTTAACCAACTAAGTATAATAAAGAATGTAATAACAAAAGAAATCACCCGGCATGCGATAGACCGCACAGACAGGTTATTTCAACAGAATAATAAATAATGGAACCAGGTCCGGCGTAAACGCACAGATAAGATATTCCGACAGAATAATAAATAATGGAACCAGGTCCGGTGTAAAACACACAGACAGACAGGATGTTCCAACAGAATAATAACAAGACGGAACCAGGTCCGGTGTAAAACACATAGACAGGATGTTCCAACAGAATAATAATAAAAATGGAACCAGGTCCGGTGTAAAACACACAGACAGGATGTTCTAACAGAATAATATAAGAATGTCACCAAGTATAGGGTAGACCGCGTATACAGGTTATTCCAACAGAATAATAAGAAATGGAACAACAACAGTTCTCTTCATGAATAAGAAAGAATAACACCCCTTACCGTTTTAAAGAAGAGCTGAAATAAGGAAGTAGTTAAGTAGCAGAATACTCTTCTTCTCTCTCTCTATAGTTTCTCTCTCTAGAGTTCAGTGAATTCGTAAGAAATAATGAAGGAATGAGCTGCTATTTATAGAAAAATAGAATGCATAGTAACTAATCCATGAACGGTCCAGATTGATTACTTTAATCTGACAGTCCATATTTAAAGAAAAATCTTTTAAATAAAATATAATATATTCTATTTATAGAATAACTTTAATAAAGTATTCTGTTTTATATAAAAAGATGTTTCTGTTTTATTACGTTAATAATACGAATAAAACAAAACGTCATTATCGCTAAATAATTCATATTATTAACTGACAATAATTGAATCAAACTGAGTGACTTCTCACATAAGCATTAATATTCAATACCGTGTGCTACTACGCAACCACACGTATTACTGTACTTTTACTACCGAGTAGTTCAACAGTATCAATGGTAAAACTTCCGCCGTTATTTTTAATAAAATATTTTTGTCGTTTTCTCAATTCGACAATAATTTCGTTGTGGGGTCCACCAATGATTGTGTCGTTGTACGAATATTTCTGTTAAAACGAATATTCCCCGACCAATCGAATATTATATAACAACTTGTGTACTTTGTAAAATTTATAAATATTACCCACAATTATAACATTATATCAAATTAACTCCATAATATTCAAAAATGATATTTATAGAATATTCATCTTTATTTATAAAAGTTGGGGTCTTACACTGAATCCCAAGTACATAACATTTAATACATTCCTTACATAACATGATAGATAATATATATCATACTTGTCTTAATAAAGTCAACTATTACATAACAATAATATTTGCGTTCATTCAGCAACCTTTCCCTTTTCCTTTGTTCTTAGTAGAGCTCTCTGGTTGTTCACACTTAGCTAAAAATATTTAAATTAAGCAAGGATGAGCATTTGAGTGCCCAACAAGTGATAACAATTATAATATAAGTTGAAAGAATTTAAATGTTTTCTTTGTACTATCCTTCTACAATAAGTCAATAGTTGTGAAGTAATCTGAACCGATAATAATAATATAACAACTCTCTATCAAATTTTTTAAACTACGTAATGACTATAATTAGGGTTAAGGCGACATACTATGAACATTATTTTCAATTTCGAAAAGGTTAAACAGAAATTCATCTGCAAACCATCATAACTTATGGGTACGGGGGTGTTCAGCCTGTTGTACCCTGCATTGATCAATACTATATGCAAGAACAAGGGTATCGTTCACTCTGTCCACCTTGGGCGCATAAAAGTTTTCCCGTGTAAGGATGTTCATACTTGTCTGGGTTCCAAATCAAAGGTTTTATCTTGTTCAACAATAATCTATAATTCAACCTATATATATACGGGTAATTGACAAATGTATATCAACATGTGATTAAATACAATGATTATCCAAGTGGGGACACTTGTATAGCCATTTATAGAAGTTAATGAATAGAATGGACATGTTGATGGCCAGATCATGTAGTACAACTACAAGACTACACGATCCAACAATAAACATTATCAAAACATGCACAACCAACGAGATCTGGAGCCTTGAACAAGCTGTCAGAGCTGCTCTTCATTTTCTGGGTTACCCAGAAATGAAGAACAGTTAGACAAGCCATATTTGGGCTTCCACAACTTGCAATCCGTGCAATCTTTTAGTGATTTAAGAGTTCTAGATCGTAGCTAACATGTAAGAGAGTAGATCTATTACATAAAATACAAATAACATCAACCGAATCAACCGATATGATCTGGTCAAACCATGTCAGTCGACATGTTCATATGTTTTCTGGGTTACCCAGAAAATAGAGATCATGCTCAACTCGGCTAGTTTGACCGGCCACTATGTTCAATCCACTTGATTATTAAGTGATATTAATGCATGGATCCATAGTACGCATAACCAGCTACAACTTAGTTACAAAAATAGAATTAAAATAACAACACACTAAAAGAGCCAAGACCAACAAAAACTTGTCAGACACTGAAAACCCATTTTTGGGTTACCCAGAAATGGTCTGGTTATGGTCGGTCAACGACCTTTGACAAAGAATAACTTGCAATCTATTCAGGATATGACCTTGATTCAACTTCCAGAGTACAGATCTCATGACATACTACAATATTAAACACTTAAAACACAATAACAAAACACAGATAGAGATCTACAAGGCCTGACATTTGGTTGTCAGAACACAAAATGAACTTTTCCAAATTTTATAGATCTTCAAATCGGAGCCTCTAGATGTTATGGATTCAACATCTAGCAACCCAGATCATCATTAAATACTACTAAAAACACATTTAACACAAAAAAACAACATCTAACAACTGATTTTTGGTCAGATTTCAAGATAGGGTTTTACACCTTCTATGAACGATTTTGATTTCTGGCTTCTGATTTGGTAAGTGGATTTCGTGGGGCTGATCTTGGGGACTGATATACAACTATATTTTGTTGGTTTTGAGTTGAGAGAGATTGGTTGACGGTTTGTACAAAAATGAGCTAACAAAAGCAATTCTCTCTCTCTCAATCTATATATACTAAGTTAGATGCATGAATTGGCTGGCATAGGTGGCTGATATACATTAATTTAAGTCATATGGAGTGGTTAGATTTGGTGAACAACTCACCTAAGGTCAAAACCTACATATTAGCTTCAAATAATGCAAGGGGGGTAATTTAGTCAATTGGCTTGGAATTTTAATGGCATTTGGGTAAAGGGTTTGACCCTTAGGGTTTAACCTTTAGGGTTTAACACTAAGGTCTTACGCAATTAATTTGTAGAATTTCTAGTTAAGCAAAAATAAATAAAAATTTAGTTTCAAAAAAAAATTACAAATTAGGTTTACTAATTTAGTTTAGGTTTACTAATTACATAAACTTAAAAATAAGGTTTAGGTATTTACTAATTAACATTAAGCTTGCTTAATTAGCGATTAGGGCTCCTATTTAGCAATTAGGGTTAACAATTTAATAATTAGGATTAATAATTTATAATTAGGGTTTTTAATTACATTATACATGCACATTAGGGTTTATAGTCCACTAATTAGCATTAAACATTCTAAATTAGCAATCAGGGCTTATAATTTTGTTAATTAGGGTTACCAAATCACATTTAGGAATTAGGGTTGACCTAATTAACCATAAAATCATATAACACATTTATATAATAGACTTAAACTCACAATTGAGTTTCAATTTAGGATTTTTCATAGTAAAATTAGGGTTTTCAAATATTATACCATAATTGACCAACCATTATCAATACTTACATACAGTACATATTTATAGCACTAAAAAATCAAAATATAATTAGTATTGTATTATTATTCTCATCCATTGATCAAAATCTAAAATTAGGGTTTGGATTCCATATCTGATTTATTCTTCCACAATTAACCTTAATAATTAAGGTAAAATAAATAACTTAATAATATGTACTAAAATTCATATAATAAAATAATTATTATAATTATTCTAAAAATCACTCCATATATTATTTAAATAATATATAACTATATTTTCATGGAAAATAATTAATAAAAATATTTGTACTAAATTATTATAAGAATATACTTTATAATATTCAATAATTCTAAAATAAAATTATTTGTAAATATTCATGTAATAAATATATTTTTATTTATCACATAATTACGTATACACATTATCTTGTACAAATCCTTATATTTAAAATAATAAAAAATTTATATGCAAGATTTATGATTTATTTATATAGAAAATACCGGGTGGTTACAAATGTAGTGTTGATCAACATAGAGTACTATAGGCTGATCACCTAGACGTGCTCGTAAGCTATGTCGCACTTACGAACTTAGTGCCGGGACGTCCTTTTCAAAGTACTTATGAAATGCTCATGGTCTTGAACCAGAATTGATGTTTTACTAAATATTATTATTGTAAAACGTTTTGAATGAAAAGGAGTGCTATTTTGAATTATCGATAGTACTTCATAACAATTAGTCAGTTATTAAAGATATACGATTCCTATGTTTCAAGCATGCTAGCTTTATTAGAATTGTTGTACATACTGAGCTAGTTAGGCTCACTCTTGCTTGAACCATATGAATGCAACAAAGGTCGAACGGACCGATGGATCCGGCAAGGATAAAGGGAAGACGAATGCAATCCCGTAGATTACTTATGTAATAGTATAGTTTTGTAAGAATAATATTTGATATTATGACAAAGGTAAATGTAATGGTTATAAAGAACTTGGGAAATGTTAATATTATTTTGAATATATATATAACATATTCGTTCTTTTGAGGCATTTCAATTAAATGTTTGTGTGAACTGTAGCATCGTGGAGCACCATCTGTCAGGTTGGAAGATACCTGGATTTGAGGGCATCACAGGTTGGTATCAGAGCCTTAGGTTATAAAACTTAAGGAGGGAAATAAAAATCTTAAGTCATAACCTTAAGAAAAGTCAAAGACTAAAAGATTAAAATTAACCTTATAAAAATGCATTAGATATGTTATGTGTTTTTCTTTTATTCTACTGACGTGTACTATTCAAACTTTTTGTGTTATTGTAGATGTTGGGAGAAAATAGAGACGTACAGGTAGTTAGTAAAGGATCGGTGAATCAGATAGAGATCATACCAAACCCCATAGCAGCAGAGCCTGAGATAGTAGTGGTTAAGTCTGGAGATTCAGAGAGTCTAGACTATGTGTCCGTGTTTGACGGTATGTTGGAGGAAGAGGTGGAGGCACTGTCCTTCAACCTAGTAGCTATAGCAGCAGAGATGGCTCCGGGGGAGTCAATGATGTCCCTTTTCATGACGGTGTTGGATAGAAACATCCACTACTGTCAGGAGGTTAAGGAGCTAAAAGTAGAGCTCCATGTGGTGATAAAAGACAAGACGGATGTGGAGTCCATGTGGGAGCAGGAGTATAATGAGAGGATTTTGGCTAAGGACAAAGTCCACGAGTTGAAACAGGAGGTCTTTGAGGTCGAAAGCGAGCTAAAGACCCAGAAACAAAAGATAGGGAGAATGTCCTATATCCATAGGAGTTCTCATGCGGACTTCCAGCTGCAGATAGCTGGTTATCTTGTAGAGGCAGGGCAGATGCGGCATAATATCAGCCGTGATATTATTGCCGATCTTGCCAAGGAAGATTTCGAGAATGCCATAAGGCAGATATGATCTAGTAGTGGCTAGAGTAGTTAGATATATAAATATTTTGTATCTAGTAGTGACGTAAAACCCTCTTTTGTATAACAAAGGGTAGTATTTTGTAAATCCTAATTTTTGAAAAGTAATTGCGGAAAAGTAATGTAATCAGCTTAGGCTGCGTAATGTAACCGATGTAGTATTGTACAACAATGAATTAATATAAGTTTTCTTTTTTCAAAAAATGTTGAGTAATAAGTTATTGTTTAAAATTGAATAATAACTAACTACCATGAAATGAATAATAACGAAATGTGTTATTTGTTGTAACAACAAAATACCACCAAGAAGAGTACTGCGTAATCAAGGTGCGAGCGTAAATCAACCGGAGGGAGGTCCGACTAATCCTATACAGGAGTTTATAAATCTTTTAACCACAGCGTTTAATAGAATTGGGGCTAATATCCCCATAAATCCTGGTGTAGTACGAGCTACTACATGTAAGGACTTTAAGAGTGTGGGTCCACCAGAGTTAAAAGGAACTACAGACCCTATCGAAGCCCAAACGTGGGTAAAGGAAATCGAAAAGGCATTTGTCATCGCAAATGTCGATGAGGCCCAGAAGGTTACCTTTACAACCTACATGATGAAGGGAGAGGCCAACTTTTGGTAGGAGGCAAATCAAGCTAGGGCTGGGATCGAGGTTCTAACGTGGACAAGGTTCGAAGAAATATTTTTTGAGAACTACTTTCCCACGAGCATGCAGGGAAGGATGGAGATGCGGTTTCTGGAAATGAAGCAAGGGGACATAACTGTTTCCCAATATGCCGCCAAGTTTAATGAAGTAGCAAGGTTCGCTCCACACCAAGTGGACATCGAGGTTAGGAAGGCACGATGGTTCGAGCAGGGCTTGAAACCCTGGCTCTATAACCGTATTTCTGTATTCCAAAGTACTTCCTTTGGAATTATTTTAGAGAAGGCAATAATTGCCAAAGGTAGTAGCGAGGCATTGAGCCTATACCACAAGGATAAGAAGAACAAGGGGAAGATTGATGGGGGAGTGAAGGTTGAAGGTGCCAGCGGGAGTGGCGAAGGTTATAAGAGGAAGGTAGTTACCTCTGGGAATACCGAAATGAAACAAGGAGACCCGAAGAGGAGGATGGAGGCATGCAAGACCTGTGGCAAGACTCATTTAGGAGTCTGTCTCAAGGGTAAGGCCGTGTGTTACAACTGTAGATAGGAGGGGTACATTGCACCGAACTGTCCAAGTTCGAAGAAGAACCATGGATGCTTTGTGTGTGGGTTAACCGACCACATGGCAAAGAACTGCCCAAAGAAGGGACGGACGGGAATAAGGACGCCAATAGTGGTAAGTTAACTATTGGGGGTCTAGTGCAGCTGGGTAGGCCGATGGCCCGTACCTTTAACATGACAGTTCAGGATGCGATGGCATCAGGGGACGTAGTCATAATGTATTATTCTGATCAACGACCTAAATGCATACGTGTTGTTTGACTCGGGTGCTACTTGTTCGTTTATCGCATGTGATTTTGCTAAACGATTAGGATTACTTCCCGAAAAGTTGCCTATACCTTTAAACATTAAGGTAACAAACGAAGAGATAATTCCTGTTGAAGATATTCATAGGAGTTATTGTGCAGACATACGAGGTTGTAAGTTATCGGTAAATCTGATACCGATAAAGTTATGAGAGTTCGATGTAATTCTCGGAATGGATTGGTTGGTTAATCATGGGGCAATTATAGATTATCAAAAGAAATGCGTAAATATTAAAACATTAAGACAACCAGGACGTTAGGACTGATACCAATCAGTACTTTTTGTCAAGAAGAAGGACGGATCGTTAAGACTTTGTATCGACTATCAAGAGTTGAACAAGTTAACGATATAGAATAAGTACCCATTGCCCAGGATCGATGATCTATTTGATCAATTGAAAGGGGCAAAGTATTTTTCTAAAATAGATTTGCGGACAGGATATCATCAACTGAAGGTTAGGAATGAAGGTGTGCCAAAGACAACATTCAGGACTCGTTATGGTCATTACGAGTTTCTGGTGATGTCATTTGGGTTGACTAATGCACCAGGTGCATTTATGGATATGATGAACAGGGTGTTCAAACAATATTTGGACAAGTTCGTCATAGTATTTATCGATGATATTCTAGTCTATTCTAAGATGCCAGAAGATCATGTTGAACACCTAAGGATAGTGTTGGAAACACTAAGGAAAGAGAAGTTATATGCAAAATTCACTAAGTGTGAATTTTGGCTACAGAGGGTACAATTTTTAGGACATGTCATTGACCATGAGGGAATTTCAGTAGATACAGTAAAAGTGGAAGACGTGATAAATTGGGAACAACTGAAAATGCTGACTGAGGTGCAGAGTTTTCTAGGTTTAGCGGGTTACTATCGGAGATTCATCCAGGACTTTTTGAAGATTGCTACTCCGTTGACTAACTTGACGAGGAAGACGGTGAAGTACGTATGAACTGAGAAATACGAAGACAGTTTTCAAGAATTGAAGAAGAGGTTGAGTGAAGTGCCTGTTTTGTCATTGCCCGATGACACATGAAATTTTGTAGTTTATAACGATGCTTCGCATAGAGGACTTGGTTGCATGCTCATGTAGCATGGCAAGGTCATTACGTATTGATCTAGACAGTTGAAGGATTATGAGAAAGTTTACCCTACTCATGATCTGGAACTGGCCGTTGTAGTTTTTGCCTTAAAGATATGGCGACAATATCTTTACGGGAAAAAATGTGAGATATACACGGACTACAAGAGTCTAAAATACATCTTCACATAGAAGGAGTTGAATATGAGATAGAGGAGATGGCTGGAGTTGATAAAGGATTACGATTGTGAAATCCTATATCACCCTGGAAAAGCCAATGTAGCGGCCAACGCCTTAAGTAGAAAGGGTCAGGAAAAGTTGTTTATGTTAACGGCTCGAACTGAGTTAATAACAGAGATGGCTAGGATGGAATTAGAGGTGAAATTGTCGAGTGAAGTGGAGCAGAGACTATTTGCGACAGAGATCTAATCTACCATTGTAGAGAGAGTCAAGGAGGTGCAGCTCAAAACTGATGAGTGTGACCAGATGAAGAAGCGGATGAACAATAAAAAAGATATTAAGTTTAGTCTTGATAATGAGGGATTATTAAGATTTGAGGAAATAATTTGGGTTCCAAATGAGACAGAATTAAATGAGCAAATTTTACAAGAGGCTCACAGTTCAAGGTACTCGATTCATCCTGGTAGCACCAAGATGTATCAAGACCTTCGACAGGGTTTTTTGTGGCCGAACATGATGAGAGAAATAGCCGAATATGTGAGTAGGTGCTTGACTTGTCAGAAAGTTAAGGCCGAACATCAACGAGCAAGTGGTTTGTTACAGTCATTAGAGATTCCATAGTGGAAGTGGGAGCATATCATGATGGACTTTGTGGTGGGACTTCCGACTACTCAAAAAGGATATGATGCGATTTGGGTAATAGTGGACCGATTGACAAAGTCGGCTCACTTTTTGCCAATTCGGGTCAAATACAACTTAGATCAGTTAGCTAAACTTTATGTTAAGGAAATTATTTCCCGACATGGAGTACCAGTTTCAATTGTGTCCGATCGTGATCCACGATTCACGTCGAACTTTTGGAGAAGTCTTCAAGAATAGTTGGGGACGCAGTTAAAATTGAGTACAACATATCATCCACAAACCGATGGATAGAGCGAGAGAATAATTCAGACGTTAGAAGATATGTTGAGATCTTGCGTCATGGATTTTAAGGGTAGTTGGGATGATCATCTACCATTAGTAGAGTTTACGTATAACAGCAGTTATCATGCAAGCATAGGTATGCCGCCTTACAAAGCTTTATATGGGAGAAAGTGCAGAACACCATTGTATTCGGATGAAGTGGAAGAACGCCGAATGCTAGGACCAGAATTGGTGCAGCAAACAACGGATATTGTGAAGCTAATACGAATGCGATTGGTAGCAGCTCAAGACATACAAAGGAAGTTTACAGATTCACATCGAATAAATAGGGAGTTCTAGGTAGGCTCGTATATATTTCTAAAGGTATCTATCTGGAAAGGAAAGATACGCTTCGGAAAGAAAGAAAAATTAAGTCCCAGATTTATAAGACCTTTTGAAATATTAGAAATGGTGGGAGGGGTAGCTTACGTGGTAGCGTTACCTCCAGACATAGAACAAATACATAACATGTTTCACGTATCTATATTATGACCCTATAAGCCAAATTACAAACACGTAATAGAGTATGAACCGATTCATATCGAGAAGGACTTAACCTATGAGGAGATGCTAATTCAAATCATCGAACAAAAAGAGCAAGTTATGCGGAACAAAGTTATACCGTCAGTAAAGGTGTTATGGAAGAATCACGATGTCGAAGAAGCAACGTGGGAATTGGAAGAAAAGATGAGAAAGAATTACCCACATTTGTTTGTGTAATTTTTTTTAAGCGAGATTCTAGGGACAGAATCCTTATAAGGGGGAGAGAATGTAACGCCCCGGAAAAAATTGAACATTTTGTAAATACTTTTAATAATGAATAAAATAATATTATTTGTTAGTAAGATGAATGTCATTCTATAACGTTAGAACGTCGTAGTATTTTAACTACGTGAGAGAATTAAAGTGTTTGAATTTCTAAGACGAAAATAAAAGTTTTCTGAGAAATTTTCTGAAAAATACTATTCATTGTTTTTTGCTCGGGAATTATTTTTGAACTTTCGAGAAATACGTAACGTTATAATATCGAGGTGAGATGGATTATGTAATAATAATTCATGTATGGAAAACGTAATTTTTCGCATACGGACGTAATTTGAGAACAATAAGAATTAAAGTCTAAATGAAATAAATTTGTATAATCTTGTAGGAAGCAAGTCCAATAAATATTAAGGGGAAAACCCAAGATGGAAGAATGATTAAGCCCAAAGTGTTTATTAATGTAAAGCCCAAATGGTTGTTAATGAAAAGTCCAAGTAAATTGGTATTATAAGCCAAAGTTAAGATAAGTAAATAAATCCAAGCCCAATTAATTATCCATGGGTAAAGCTAGATCCATGGGGCAACCCATGGGTGAACTCGGAGAGCAAGACCTTTATGTGATGACCAAGTATATGATGTAGGGAGCAAGTTTACTTAGTGTGCAAGTAGTGAATAGTAAGGAGGTTAGTGAGGAGGTGGGATGTCTTAATGACCAAAGTGCCCTAAGCACGAAAAGTCTATAAATATAAAGCCTTTCAATTCATTTGTTGTTTGTTAGTTCATCCAACACAAAAGCAACTTATTGGTTAGATAGGATATGCACTTTTAAGTCAAAACATCCTTTGCTAGTTTTCCAAGAAGAAGAAGTTAATCATCAAAGGTAATGATCTTATGATCTACTAATCTTCTATCTTTATCATTATAGGGTGATAAGAGAAGTGTAGTCTAATAAGCATGTATGCTAAGAACATGAAAGAATTGAATAAGCAATGGACTTAAGCCACATAAGTCATGAATAAGTAACTTGAACCTAAGAAAGTCATAAGCTTATAAAGAATATTGAAGAATTTATTAAGTTATGAACTTATAAGAAATAAGCCATAACCTAATATGAATATAAGTTGTTGTATCATGTAAGTTGAGATGTCTAGTTAATGAAATAAACGCAATTGGAGTGATGAACAAATCACAAGTAATGCAGTTTTGTCGGAATTCACACGATTGGACGATAATCGTCGAATTCATGAAAATCTCATAATGGAAGTCATATTTTGTGTTTGAACTCGAAAACATTGGCTTTCGATGAAGACAAGTCATATTTGGCATTATAGAGTTTCAAACTCAAAAATGGCTGGATTCTGACTTAGAACGAAGAAACGAGCGTTGAACGTTCACGAACGTTTATTGTTTCGTTAAAAAATGGTCTAATAGGTGGAATTTTAGCAAACGAAGTTGAATAGATAAAATTTTTACATGAACACGTAGAGAATATAATTTGTGAACCGTAGGCTCTTGAATGAGCCAATTCGAACTTATAACGAAGAAGTTACGAGTCCAGGAATCTCACAAGTTTAAAAATCTATCAAAAAATTTTATGGCAGAGTCCGCGCCGCGGCACAACTCTAAGCTTAAATGAACGGCACCGTAGAGCCAAAGTGAGCCTCAGCCTCTGTTAGTTGGCGCCACAGCACGGCCATATCAAAGTAGACTTGCGCCGCAGCGCCGAGTTCGGTTTCTAGGCAATAGCAGGTGGCGCGGCAGTGCGACAAAGAGAGTAATAGTCGGCGCCACAGCGCCAACCTTATAACCTAGACCATAAAGAATGTTTACATGTTGAGCATGAATAGTAAATGATGAACACATAACTAAAGATCTTAATGTAACATTGTTAAGACATATTAAAGACTTAAGTATGATCACTTAGAGTTAAAGAAAGTCAGTTACTTGTGAGTGTGAGAATGACGTAACGGAAAGCTGGAACCAATAAATAACAATTCTAATATGTTATTAGATTGAGAAGAAGGGTAAGATTCTTTAGGAACAATGTATGTTTATTCATGACCTAATGTGCTATGTGATGTTATCATCTACTGTAGAGACCTTAAAGACCTACATTGCACGTGTTATATCTGTAAGCAGACGCTTAAGGCAAGTACTCTAACCCTTGTTCCAGTTCGATCTGGACAAGTTTTGTGATTCATGTATTCTTACGCATGAGTTAATGTCTGATGAAGTCAAGAGCCAATTCATTCGGCTAGACTTATGCTATGTTGGATTTCTTATAATCTATCAAGTATTGACCATGATTTACCAAATTAATATTGTTGTAGTTTTCAAAAGGAGACTGAGTATGCTAAATTGTTTTGTCATCAAACGACAGGCACGTAAGGTTGCCACAACTTAAACGTATACACATTTAATGAATGTAGTGTTGATCAATATAGAGTACTATATGCTGATCACCTATATATGCTCGTAAGCTATGCCGAACTTACTGACTTAGTGTCGGGACATCCTTTTCAAAGTACTTATGAAATGCTCATGGTCTTGAACCAGAATTGATGTTTTACTGAATATTGTTATTGTAAAACATTTTGAATGAAAATGAGTGCTATTTTAAATTGTCGATAATGCTTCATAACTATTGTTCAGTTATTAAAGATATATGATTCCTATGTTTCAAGCATGCTAGCTTTATTAGAATTGTTGTACTTGCTGAGCTAGTTTAGCTCACTCTTGCTTGACCCATATGAATGCAGCTAAAGTCGAACGGACCGATGGATCCGGCAAGGATAAAGGGAAGGCGAAGGCAATCCCGTAGATTACTTATGTAATAGTATAGTTTTATAAGAATAATATTTGATATTATGACAAAGGCAAATGTAATGGTTATAAAGAACCTAGGAAATGTTAGTATTATTTTGATATATATATATATATGACATATTTATTCTTTTGAGGCATTTCAATTGAATGTTTGTGTGAACTGCAGCACCGTAGAGCACCATCTGTCGGGTTGGAAGATACCCGGATTTGGGGGCGTCACAAATTGAATATCATTGACCAGACAAAGTCAGGCTGAAAGACTGTAATTCAAGCGCTAACTGGGAGGCAACCTAGGAATTTTTATATTTATATTCTTCACTAGTTTATTTAGTAGATAGGAATTAATTTGCTTATTAAGTTCTATTACCAATCTAAAGTGTTATTCTAATCCATGTTGTCTCTCTTCATTGCAGGTATTGGAGGTTCAATGGACATGGAAAAGATTATGGAAAGGGAAGCCACCAGCCTGAGCCCATGACACAGTATCCTTCAAATTTCGATGTGGAGGATTTTTTAGTCTTTGTGCCACACCACTATCACCACAAGCTTAAATGATTACAGGGAAGTTCTCGTTCACTTTATGCTACATTTTATAATGAGGACATTGTAATTGTTAAGTTTGGGGGAGTTAATTAGTTTAGTTAGTTACTATGTTCATTTGCATGAATTCAGTTGTTAGATAGTTTAAGTTTATTTTGTCCAATGATGAAATTGGAATTGGGTAGACAGGTATAGTACTGACTATTAGAGCTTTGATGTGATTTCTTGTTATGAATTGAGTCTCTTTCTGTTTGAAACTGGTATAATAAGGAAAACACAGTAAAAATAACTTGTTGATTGATTGAGTTTAAATTGATACATAATGGGATTCTAAAGGATAATGTTAGTTTGAATTAAAGAATGACAAGAATAAGTAGTGATGGCTAAATTTAGATAAGAACCTAAGTTTGGGAGAATATTTGGGATATATAAGCTATAAAAAAAAGAAAAAGAAAAAGAAAAAAGAAAAAAAAAGTATGAATAAACACCGTGGCGTGCTTGTCTAGTTTTGTGGCCTTTGTTACTTGAGTAAGTAAGCCCGAGGTGACTGTCTTTACACCTAGTACCCTAAGGTCTTAATGATTTGGGAGTCGTTGGTCGAAAGCTCGTTAAGGTAGTATTGAAAAGCCTAAGGGAATAAGACATTGCATAGCTATGTGTATATAAAAAAAAGAAAAAAATGAATAAAAAGGGAAATAAAAGCAAAAAGCCCCCATAGATGAAAAATAAAGCAGAAGTATCCCATGTTGACCCTCGATATTGGTAATTGTTTGATTTTAGTTGGATCTAGCTTGTTTTTGGATTTCTTGAGTTTACACTGTATGATGCCTTCGAAGAGACTTATTATGTGTTAAATTTGATTTTATATTAGTTAGCATTGTTGTTGAGCATACACAGACTATATTAGTGATAATAGTCTAAGATTTGATGATTGATTAGGAAATTACTGATTTGTTTTTGATATGATGTATTATCATGTTTACTTGATTTTTCTCTAAGGCTGGTTGAATAGACTTGTTTCTGTCATTACTGTTGGATTTATAGGCATGTAGATTAGTTGCATTGCATAGCATTGTTGTTTTGTGTTTTTATTTGAGGACAAGCAACGGTTTAAGTTTTGGGGTATTTGATAAGTAGGTTTTATACCTACTTATCTAGTATCTGTTACTTGAATTAGTTGCATATATTTATGTTTCTTAGTTACTTTTCATATATTTTATGTTATTTGGTAGGCTATGACATAACATTGGTGTGAAGAAGGTAGGGAAAGCAATTCGGATATCTTTTGGACCAAAATACGCAAGTAAATACAAGAAGGGAAGATTGAAAGACTTTTAACACCAAGTTGGATGCATGTTCTTGGCTTGTAACTTGGATTATACTGTAGAGCTTCTTCTTAGCTTTCTGGAACATCATGAATCATCCCAATCGGAGTTCGGATGTGAGAGTTATGGCCTTTTTATCTACGAATATTAAAGTTAAGAGTTCTCATGCTTGTAATTTACACAGCATCTACTTCAAGCCCGATTTCCACCATGATCCATTCTGAATGTGTCAATTCTCAAAGAATGAAAGTTGTAGAGCTCGTCGATATATTCGATTTGATAGGCGGCAGGCCTCGTAACTCTTACAAGATCAAAAGTTATGGCCGTTTTCCCAACGGACATTAGAGCATAAAAGGTACCCCCACTGGGGCGGGATTTTCATTCATAAAACCCTCATCGGGGCAGGTTCACCAGCTAGAAAATAGTAGGGACCCCAGCTGGGGCGGGCCCTTTAGAAGTATAAACCCCCGCCGGGGCGGGGGTACGTGCAGAAAAGGCAAATTTTGGCCAAATTTGAGTTCGGGAAGGATTGTTTCAATCCGATTGACTCAAAGACTTCTAAAAGGACTTAAAGACATATAAAGAGACTTATAAAAAGAGGAGAATCATGAGGATTAGGGGAAGATTAGAGAGAGAGAGGATTTGTGAAGACCCCAAACTCAGGTATTTGAAACCTGAACTCGGTTCATCACGATATCATTTCTATGAGCGAAATAATACTAATAATAATAACAATAATATAAATATCAAACTTAACTTACATTTATCAGAGTCTAATCCCAAGTACGTAACCTTTAAACATTCATTACAAACCATGATACATAATATATATCATACTTGTCTTAATAGTATTAAACTATTACATAAGATAACGTTCATTCATTCATTCAGCAACCTTTTCCCTTTCCCTTGTTCTTAGCAGAGCTCTCTGATCATTCACACTTAGCTGAAACATTTAAATTAAGCAAGGATGAGCATTTGAGTGCCCAGCAAGTAATAACAATTATATATATATATATATATATATATATATATATATATATATATATATATATATATATATATATAATCTGAAAGAATTTAAATGTTTTCTTTGTACTATTCTTCTACAACAAGTCAATAGTTGTGAAGTATTCTGAACCGATAATAATAACATAATAACTCTCTTTCAAATTTTTTGAAACTATATATTGACTATAACTGGGGTTATGGTGACATGCCATGAACATTGTTTTCATTTTCGAAAAGATTAAACAGAAATTCATCTGGAAACTGTCATAACTTACGGGCGTTAGGTTGTACATCCCATGGGCCCTGTATTGATCAATACTACATTACAAGAATGATAGGATCGTTCACTCTATCCACCTTGGGTGCATAAATAGTTTTCCCGTGTAGGGATGTTCATACTTGTTTGGGTTTCAAATCAAAGGTTTTATCTTGTTCAACAATAATCTATAATTCAACATATATGTATACGGGTAATTGACAAAGGTATATCAACATGTGATTAAATACAATGATTATCCAAGTGGGGACACTTGTTTAACCATTTCTAGAAATTAACGAACAGATATATATATATATATATATATATATATATATATATATATATATATATATATATATATATATATATATATATATCTGAGTTACCATATACTAACATGTTGATAATCAATGAGCTTATATAATATAAGGTTAATAATCTGTACAGTAATAATATAGTTTAGAAACATTCTTACTCATGTCCATTGCATAAAGAAAATGCAAAGGTTAGATACTTGCCTGATGCGCTGCTTACAATTCGCAATAGAGATTTATCGCTCACGACCTACCATTAATTAGATCATTCGTTCGATTAGAATAATATACTATAACACATAACACTGCTTATTGCAGTTAGCACATAACCTAATCACATTGTTACACATGTTTAACAACCACTAATTCACAAATAATCACTTATACAGTCAAAATATCTAAGTTCAGATCAATTTCTGAAACATGTCGGCGTACCGACAGCTTTATCGGGTAATTATCGAGTCTAAGACTCTATCCTGTAATTCCACATTCGTAAATATTAGTCATATTATTTTTAAATGACTCATAATAATTTTTAAACATTTACTATCTTCTATGACGCATTTTCAAACACCGGAATCATTATTAAATGATTTAAATATTAAACAATTCTATTATCATTAATATTTAATTAATATTAAACTATTAATGAAACCATTGCCAAAAGGTTAAAGTTATTTATAATAACTCAAAATACTTTTAAAGTATTAATATTACGCTTAAATAATTTTTAAAAGAATTAAAATCATTTTTAAATAATTATCATTAATATTAAAGTATTAATGTATTATTTATCAAAATATTAAAAGTCATTAATTATAACTTGAAATATTTTTATTTCATTTATATCATTTTTAAATGATTTTTAAATCAATAAAACCATTTTAAAACTATTTATTTAATATAATTATTAAATAAATCTAATATCATTTAATATTAAATTAATATCATTTATTAATGAAATTATCCTTTAAATATTAAAAGTTATATTTTATAACTTAAAATATCTTTAAACACCTTATTTTCATTTAAAATGATTTTCCTAATATTAAAATCATTTTTAAACTAATTTATTTGATATAATTATTAAATAACTTTAATATCATTAACAATAATTAATTAATAAAATTTAACTTTAAATATTGAAAGTTATAATTTATAACTTAAAATATTTTTAAACTATTTATTTTCATTTAAAATGATTTTTCTAATAGTAAAATCATTTTTAAACTAATTTATTTAATATAAGTATTAAATAAATTTAATATCATTTAATATTAAAAAAATATTAATATTTTTCATGACAAAATATCAAAAGTCATTTTTTTATAACTTAAATAACCTTTAAATCATTTTTCTATAATTTTTATATCATTAATTCTATTTTCCATAATTTATTTAATACATTAAATAAATTAATTAATTATCATTAATATTAATTAATTAATGAAATTCATCACAAAATATTAAAAGTTATCAAAAATAACTTAAATTATTTTCTTATACCATAATATAATTTTAAATAATTTTTCATGTATTAAAATTATTTTTAAATAATTTATTTAATATTATACTTAAATAAATTAAATACTTTTAATATTCTAAAAATATTAAATATTTATAAAATATATTCAAAATAATTAAAAACTAATTTTCAAAATTTAAAATAATTTTTAAAACTATTTTTGTAATTTTTAGAATTTATTTTCTATTTTTAATCATTTTTCGAAAATTAATTAATTAAAATTTACTAAGTCCGTTGCTAAAGCCTTTGGCGACAGAAAAGTGTCGCCTTAGGTGTTCTTGAGCCCAAGAACGCTGACAGGTCAGTGCTCAAGGGGTCAACTTTGACCACTTATAATTTCTTTGTTCCTGCATACTATGGTCGATCTAAAGCATTGATCGTGTAGTATAAATGTAGAACTACAATTATTCACAATTATTTTGGTCATACAACAACTCAAATGCAAGATCTGAGCCTTTAAAATGATTGTCAGGGCTGTTCATCAAGTTCTGGGCTGCCCAGAAAAATTTGGTCAATACCGGTCAACGACCTTGGTGGCCTTATTCCGGTTAATCGGTTTATGTCACAGGTGTTCTAGACGTCGGGTCTTGTAGACTAACTACCAAGGTAACTTCATTGGTCATTTATAGTGTCCAGATATCATTACATTACAAGATATAAGTCTCTAAAGTATATGTCAGACTACTGCCTCAACATTTCTGGTTTACCCAGGCAGTAAGACTTAACGGTCAATGACTTTTGACCGATTACCACAATTGATCTGTTAATTGTTAAGGTTCAAAAGTACTATGAACTTGTAGAACTCATGACATACTATAATTTAGATACAAATATTGATCCAAACAACTTTACAGAAACAAAAGCAAAGCCGGTCAAAGTCAGTGCCCGAACACGTTCTTCAGTTTTCTGGGTTACCCAGAAAACTAAATTCGTGTTCGGTCAACGAACTTTGACCGTGAATAACTTCTGATTTACGCATTCAATGATCATGAACCAACTTGCAGATTACTCATAACATTACAGACTACAACTTCAAACTTTCAAATCACAAAAATAACTAAAGATCACAGAGATATAAGGCCTGACATTCGTTGTCAAACTAAGGTTTTAAAATTTTTCCAGATTTGCAAAAACACTAGATCTGAGCTTATAGATGTTATGGATCCAACATCTATCAACCCATATCACTTAATAACACTACATATGATATGTTTAAACATAAAAACAACAAATCTATCATAGCATACAAGATCAAAATTTTGACTTAGGATTTTATACCTTTATGCCTCAATTCTTGATTCTAGCCTCATGATCTGTTAAGGGAAATCGTGGGGCTTGTTTTGTGACTGATTTTACTATATAAGTTTGTGGGTTTTGAGAGAGAGAGCCTTGGTTGATAATAATTTGAGCAAATGGGCCATAATACATACTTTTCTCTCTCATGGACTATAAATATATGTCTTAGATGCATGCATTGGATGAGGTTATGTGTCTTGTTGCTGAGATTTGTCAATATAGAGCACATAGGGTTGTTGGATTTGGTCACCAACTTCCCCTATTGTCAAAACCTACAAATATAGCTTTAATAATACAAAAGGGGCATTTTTGTCATTTGGTTAATCATTTAAATGGCAAAATTGTAATCTTGGTAAACCCTTAGGGTTTAGGGTTTGGGTTAGGGTTTGGACCATTTTAGGGTTTAAAAATAATTTCCTAGTATTTCCAATTTAGGGTTTGTAGAAATAAAATAAAATAATAAATTTTAGTTTCTAAAATACAAAACTAAGGTTTCTTAATTAATTAGGTTTTTAATTACTTAACACCTTACTAATTAGGTTTAAGATACACTAATTAGCATTAAGCTTTCCAAATCAACAATTAGGGTTTACAATTTAAATAAATTAGGGTTTATAAAATAAATATTAGTGTTTCTAGAAATTAATATTTCTAAATATTAATTAGGGTATACCTAATTAATCAAAAAGTCATATAATACATAACATGCATCCACCATATAACACAGTTATATAACAGTGTCAAACTCAACCTAAGTTTTAAATTAGGGTTTCCATTTATCAATAAGTTAATTATTGATTAAGGTTTCTAATTTACAAAATTAGGGTCTTACTTTACAATTAGGGTTTTCTCTTAATTATTAATAATTATAATTATCATGAATCACATAACATATTGCCTTAACAGATTTTAAAGTCTCATTTGACTTCGAAATTAGTGTTTGTCAGTAAAATTAGGGTTTTATCATAATACCCCATAATTGACCAATCATTATCAGTGTACAAATATACAGTACATGATTATAGCACTGAAAAATCAAAATATAATATTATTATATTATTATTTTTATCCATTGATAAAAATCCAAAATTAGGGTTTGGATTCCATATCTGATTTATTCTTCATATATAACATTATTAATTAAGTTAAAATAGTTAACTTAATTAATCTTGCATAAATTCATATAATAAAATAAATACTTATTATAATAATTCTAAAAATCATTTCATATATTATTTAAATAATATATAATTATATTTTCATGAAAAATAATTAATAAAAATATTTCTACTATAAAATTAATTATTATAAGAATATGCTTTATAATAATCAATAATTCTAAAATAAAAATTATTTGTAAACATTCATGTAATAAATATATTTTTATCTATTACATAATTACATACACACATTATCTTGTACAAATCCTCATCCTTAAATTAAAAAAAATTATACGCAAAATTTCTGATTTAATTATATAGAAAATATTGGGTTGTTACATTCACCCTCCCTTAAAAAAATTCCGTCCCCGGAATCACCGATTTAAAACCTATACATACTAGGGTACATAGCATACACAATCTTTGCAAGTAGATCTTGATCATCGTTTGATCGAACTGATCTTTAACTATACACATAAAGCTTATCTTTCTGATTAAACGGAAATTTGATTTCTAAAAGAACTCAAATTTCTCCCTCAAAATTTCTTTATAAACTAATTTACTATATATAAGAAAATAATATATAAAAAAATAAAATTGGTTAGAGTAATACCTGGAGTTTCATCCCCAGCTGCCACGATATCTTGAACAGTCATGTTGGAGATGCTTGCGGTTGATTTCGTTGGTTTGTTTGTTGATGTTGGTCCCGTTGTTGCCAATGTCCTACTGCCTTTTCCCGTATTCGCATTACTTGCCTCCTTTCTTCTTCTTGGACCTTCTTCCACTTTATACTCCATTGATTCATACTTAAACACACAGACTTTCCTTTTATCTCATTTCCTTTTACCGTATAGGTGACAAAACTATCTTTTGCCCCTTCATTATCTTAGATATTACAAATGTTGCTACAGGGTCAGTTGACCCTCTAAATCCTAGCAGTACGATGGCCTTGAAGTCTTTGACGTTCGTATATCGATTGTCTGACTGATCTTCCCGCGACTGGTATTCCGTTCTGCATAGCTTGATCGTCCATATTCGCAAATTTCTGTATCGGGTTTGGTTGTCTTCCAACTTTGTTGACAGGTTCTTCTGTTCGTGTATTTCATTTTCGTCTCCTTGACAACATTATCCTTATTTATTCTTTATTCTAAGCCTTATCGTATACGTATAATCATATCACACGAAATTTTATATTCTGATTATCATGTACTCAAAATATTATATTTTGAAAATTTGGTTTACTGTAGTAACCAGTATACAGATAAATATCTACTATCTTTATACCAACTTATTTCATTAATCCATTATAGATTCATACTCATATCACTTGACATACCATAGCACATACTGCTTTAATCATACGGTATCCCTTTTGTTACTTCAAAAGTCGGGAATCGCTGACACAACTTATTCAAATTTGAAAAACATTACCTTATACAAACATACCTATAATATACATAATATGGAATCATACATATTCAAGTAATACTAGTACTACTTATTTCTTACGCATTCACTAATGATCAGTTGCTTAGTAGTCTATATAGTCCCATCATTCTCAATAATACATTCACACCTAACTACATCTAGTTCGTCCAACTTACCATACATTATGAGTTTAAGAACTCACCACAAACATATGAGTTTAAGAACTCGACATTGACCACATATTCTTTAACTATACTTTACCTTTCAGTTATACTATCATTTCAGGGTCTGGTACTATATTTTTCAAAATAATCATCCCATTGAGGTAGCTTTCAATGTGAGCCTCTATTCCAGCTATTGGCTTTGATATTGACTCGGTTATGGAGGTTGACTTCTTCTTTACAATTTGAGGGTATTCTAATTCTTTCTATACGATAGCTATACACAAAAATTATCTAGACTAGCATACAATATATACACACAGCAATTTATAGTTTTATATAAGTTATCTTTTATTTTGTTTGACGATGAACTTATCCGATTCATCTCCTTTTAAACTCTATATGAGTTATTTGAATTTTCAATGTTTTCCTCTATTCTAAGGTTATAGCCTAAGGTCTAACCCACCTAAGGTTTCAAACCCTAAGCTCTGATACCAACTTGTGAAGACCCCAAACTTAGGTACTTGAAACCCGAACTCGGTTCATCATGATATCATTTCTATGAGCGGAATAATACTAATAATAATAACAATAATATAAATATCAAACTTAACTTACATTTATCAGAGTCTAATCCCGAGTACGTAACCTTTAAACATTCATTACAAACCATGATAGATAATATATATCATACTTGTCTTAATAGTATTAAACTATTACATAAGATAACGTTCATTCATTCATTCAGCAACTTTTTCCCTTTCCCTTGTTCTTAGCAGAGCTCTCTGATCACTCACACTTAGCTGAAACATTTAAATTAAGTAAGGATGAGCATTTGAGTGCCTAGCAAGTAATAGCAATTATATATATATATATATATATATATATATATATATATATATATATATATATATATACATGTATATAATCTGAAAGAATTTAAATATTTTTTTTGTACAATTCTTCTACAACAAGTCAATAGTTGTGAAGTATTCTGAACCGATAATAATAACATAACAACTCTCTTTTAATTTTTTTAAAACTATATATTGACTATAACTGGGGTTATGGTGACATGCCATGAACATTGTTTTCATTTTCGAAAAGGTTAAACAGAAATTCATCTGTAAATCGTCATAAATTACGGGCATTAGGTTGTACTTCCCATGGGCCCTGTATTGATCAATACTACATTACAAGAACGATAAGATCGTTCACTCTATCCACCTTGGGTGCATAAATAGTTTTCCCGTGTAGGGATGTTCATACTTGTCTGGGTTTCAAATCAAAGGTTTTATCTTGTTCAACAATAATCTATAATTCAACATATATGTATACGAGTAATTGACAAAGGTATATCAACATGTGATTAAATACAATGATTATCCAAGTGGGGACACTTGTTTAACCATTTCTAGAAATTAACGAACAAAATATATATATCTGAGTTACCATATACTAACATGTTGATAATCAATGAGCTTATATAATATAAGGTTAATAATCTGTACAGTAATAATATAGTTCAGAAACATTCTTACTCATGTCCATTGCATAAAGAAAATACAAAGGTTAGATACTTGTCTGATGCGCTGCTTACAATTCGCAATAGAGATTTATCGCTTATATCACGACCTACCATTAATCAGATCATTCGTTCAAGTTCAGATCAATTTCTGAAACATGTCGGCGTACCGACAGCTTTATCGAGTAATTATCGAGTCTAAGACTCTATCATGTAATTCCACTTCCGTAAATATTAGTCATATTATTTTTAAATGACTCATAATAATTTTTAAACATTTACTATCTTCTATCACGCATTTTCAAACACCGGAATCGTTATTAAATGATTTAAATATTAAACAATTCTATTATCATTAATATTTAATTAATATTAAACTATTAATGAAACCATTGCCAAAAGGTTAAAGTTATTTATAATAACTCAAAATACTTTAAAGTATTAATATTACACTTAAATGATTTTTAAAAGAATTAAAATCATTTTTAAATAATTATCATTAATATTAAAGTATTAATGTATTATTTATCAAAATATTAAAAGTCATTAATTATAACTTGAAATATTTTAAATATTGAAAGTTATAATTTATAACTTAAAATATTTTTCAACTATTTATTTTTATTTAAAATGATTTTTCTAATAGTAAAATCATTTTTAAACTAATTTATTTAATATAAGTATTAAATAAATTTAATATCATTTAATATTAAAAAAAATATTAATATTTTTCATGACAAAATATCAAAAGTCATTTTTTTATAACTTAAATAACCTTTAAATCATTTTTCTATAATTTTTATATCATTAATTTTATTTTCCATAATTTATTTAATACATTAAATAAATAACTTAATTATCATTAATATTAACTAATTAATAAAATTCATCACAAAATATTAAAAGTTATCAAAAATAACTTAAATTATTTTATTATACCATAATATAATTTTAAATGATTTTTCATGTATTAAAATCATTTTTAAATAATTTATTTAATATTATACTTAAATAAATTAAATACTTTTAGTATTCCAAAAATATAAAATATTTATAAAATATATTCAAAATAATTAAAAACTAATTTTTGGAATTTAAAATAATTTTTAAAACTATTTTTGTAATTTTTATAATTTATTTTCTATTTTTAATCATTTTTCGGAAATTAATTTATTAAAATTTACTAAGTCCGTCGCAAAAGCGTTTTGCAAAAGAAAAGTGTCGCCTTAGGTGTTCTTGAGCCCAAGAACACTGACAGGTCAGTGCTCGAGGGGTCAACTTTGACCACTTATAATTTCTTTGTTCCTGCATGCTATGGTCGATCTAAAGCATTGATCGTGTAGTATATTTGTCGAACTACAATTATTCACAATTATTTTGGTCATACAACAACTCAAATGCAAGATCTGAGCCTTTAAAATGATTGTCAGGGCTGTTCATCAAGTTCTGGGCTGCCCAGAAAAATTTGTTCAATACCGGTCAACGACCTTGGTGGCCTTATTCCGGTTAATCGGTTTATGTCACAGGTGTAAGACCCCGAATTTTATGAAATAAAATTATTCAATTTTTCTTATAAATATTATTCGGTAAATGGTTAAATTGATAAAAGTTTAAAGTTATGGGTGAAATATGCAAATTTTACAAAATACGCAAGTGGCTATAAAATATTCATTGTTGTCGGAGAATATTCGTTTGGTCGTGGAATATTCTTTTTGTCGGGAATATCCGTACGACGGCGCAGTCATTTGTGGGCCACATAACAGAATAACTGTCGAATGAAGATAACGACAAAAATTGAGTTTTTATAATTAACGGTGTAGTTGTTACCGTTAATACTGTTGGAATACCCGGTGGTTAAAATATTGTAATACGCGTTATTGCACAGTAGTAGCACACGGTATTGCACAGTATTTTTAAAATTATTGATTCTTACGTAAGAAGGCACTACTGAATAATTGTCACAGTAATTACTGTTTAATATTTTATTTTATTGATTCAATAATTGCTGCGTTGATATTTTATATTATTGTTGTTTCAATAATTGTTGCTGCACAGTATTTCTCATTATCAGATCAATAATTTATATTATTTGAATAATATTATTAGATAACATTATTGGCAATATCTAGAAAGTTCTGTCTAAGGAGAGGTTTGGTCATCTAATTGCGCGTCAGTAAGGAGAAATCCTTATTGGAAAGCCCCATCTTTCCTGGGAACGGCCTGGTTGTCATAATTATGATTCTGTAATATTATTTGTGAATAATTAATTATTGATTCATATGATAAGGAAATATTTATTTTATGTTGATATAATTGAGGGATATATTTTTGTGCTTAAAAATGAAAGAGTTAATGTTGAGGTTTTTATCAGTATTTTTGTCGGAATGGAGGTATTAAAAATCAGAGTTTTTGAGATATTTTACGGGGGTTATAATTTTTAATCCGACCGTTGGAACGTGGTAATTTTTAGATATGTTATACATATATAAGTTGAGTATATGTTCACAAATTTTGAACCGTTAAAAATGAACGTATGATTTATAATGAATTTTACGAGATGACTGGTTCAGAAATTATTGAATTTTCAGAGTTTATCATTTTGATAGAAAATTCTAGAATTGGTGGGCCCCACTCTTGGTTGGTGAAGAAATGTGCTGAGATTTTTATTCAAATGTGGTGGGTGGGAATAGTAGCAATTAAAGCCATCAGGTTGCAGGTTAAGTCTGCTTCGGCGTGCTAACATTTTCCTATAAATAGAGGGCTAAGTTAGAATTAAAAATCACACCAGAAATAAGTTTTCTCTCTTTCTCTCTCTAGATTATTGAGTGTATTTTGTGAGTATTTAGATACTTTGAGAGTTTCTATTCATCAGAGCAAGTTTCTTTCAGCCTTATACCGGTATTCCGACCAGAAGTACTGATATCTTGAGGTAAGGGATATTATTTTCTTCTTAATGATATTATTTTCTTCAATATCATTATGCTGAAATATTGATATGAGTTTTTATCAAATTTAGAACTTTTTGTGTCGGGGTTACTATTCACGTATACAGTACTATTCACGTATACAGTACTATTCACGAATACGGCACTATTCACTGAAAAATAAAATTTTCCCTTTTTGTCCAAGATGTCTATTATGGTTACTATCTTTGATTGTATCCATGTTTTGATCTTTATTTTTGAATTCTGCTTCACAATTGATTATTATGAAGTATTATTGATCTTGGATAAACTGTTATACGAATCCCTAATATTTGTCCTTCTGTCTCGCTTGATTCGTTCTTTTTAAGATATTTTTCATCATCCTCAGTCCTAAATGATGATATTACTGAATATCTTTGGCCTGTAGTGCAAAGATGTATGATTACTTGATTAATATCTTTGGCCTGTATTGCAAAGATGAACAGGTATTGAGATGAACATGACTGACAGGTGATACAAATGAATATCTTTGGCCTGTAGTGCAAAGATAAATATTTGGATAAAGATAATTATTAATTGATGTTACAGGGATAAAATATTGATGATGGACTTTTAAATCTTAGAAGACAGTAGAATTCTTTCTCTACTTGACTCTTCTAATGATTTGCTGTTTCCGCTGCAGTTGTTGATCTAATACTTGTTGTCGATTATATTCTATTAGATTTTTCCCTGTTGAAGACTAACGATAATTTGTTGTATATTATCTTAGTCATAATATTCTTTACTGGGCTAGTTGAGCTCACCCTTTTCCTTTGTGTTCCATTTTTCTTCTCAGGAGGTGAGAACATAGCATGATCTAGTCGGGGTATGGAGTGATGGTTCTAGAAAGATATTTTAGCAGTCCTCACTATTTCTGTAAATTAGTGTTTGAATAATTGTATTGATGACTTATTTGAGTGTGGATATTGTGTTGAAGACAATATTTATATTTAAACTCACAGTATGTGTTGTCGTATTTTGCACGACAATTGTATTATTGAAGTTGTAGTTTGCTTTCTGTACCATGTATTTGGCGACTTAGAATGGGTGTTGTATACCTATTTTGGGGGCGTCACAGTTGGTATCAGAGCAATAAGTAAAGAGCCCCGAGCCTCTCGCTGGTGACTTCCTGTTGATGGGGGATGCACCGAAGCCAGACTCTTCGTAGGGGACGCCGTTCTGCGGTGGCAAACTGATAGGTATCAATGTAAGGTGCTGACACAAGTTGGTGTCCAGAGTTACATTTTGGTATCAGAGCTTAGGGATATGGTCTCTGGCGGAGATCGGGGAATATAACTAGGAGGGGAGAGATGAGTAAATCATTCGCTAGTGTGTCCTACCTAAGCTTAATTGTTGGTCGGTCATAATATACGTATATTATGTGATATGTTAATCTGTTAAATTAACCCTTGTTTTGAAGTTCTAGAATGATATTGGAAATACAGGAGATGAGCAATGGAGAAATTATGATGACAGGGAAGATGGAATCTGAAATGAAAGGAAGGTATTCTCAACTCTTTGAAATACCAGGTACGTAAATTTCGGGGACGAAATTTCATAAGGAGGGGAGATTGTAAGACCCCGAATTTTATGAAATAAAATTATTCAATTTTTCTTATAAATATTATTCGATAAATGGGTAAATTGATAAAAGTTTAAAGTTATGGGTGAAATATACAAATTTTACAAAATACGCAAGTGGCTATAAAATATTCATTGTTGTCGGAGAATATTCGTTTGGTCATGAAATATTCTTTTTGTCGGGAATATCCGTACGACGGCGCAGTCATTTTTGGGCCACATAACAGAATAACTGTCGAATGAAGATAACGACAAAAATTGAGTTTTTATAATTAACGGTGTAGTTGTTACCGTTAACACTGTTAGAATACCCGGTGGTTAAAATACAGTAATACGCGTTATTACACAGTAGTAGCACACGGTATTGCACAGTATTTTTGAAATTATTAATTCTTATGTAAGAAGGCACTACTGAATAATTGTCACAGTAATTACTGTTCAATACTTTATTTTATTAATTCAATAATTGTTGCGTTGATATTTTATATTATTGTTGTTTCAATAATTGTTGCTGTACAATATTTCTCATTATCAGATCAATAATTTATATTATTTGAATAATATTATTAGATAACATTATTGACAATGTCTAGAAAGTTCTGTCTAAGGAGAGGTTTGGTCATCTAATTGCGCGTCAGTAAGGAGAAATCCTTATTGGAAAGTCCCTTCTTTCTTGGGAACGGCCTGGTTGTCATAAATGTGATTCTGTAATATTATTTTTGAATAATTAATTATTGATTCATATGATAAGGAAATATTTATTTTATGTGGATATAATTGAGGGATATATTTTTGTGGTTAAAAATGAAGGAGTTAATGTTGAGGTTTTTATCAGTATTTTTGTCGGAATGGAGGTATTAAAAATCAGGATTTTTGAGATATTTTGCGGGGGTTATAATTTTTAATCCGACCGTTGGATCGTGGTAATTTTTGGATATGTTATACATATATAAGTTGAGTATATGTCCACAAATTTTGAACCGTTAAAAATGAACGTATGATTTATTATGAATTTTACGAGATGACTGGTTCAGAAATTGTTGAATTTTCGGAGTTTATCATTTTGATAGAAAATTTTAGAATTGGTGGGCCCCACTCTTGGTTGGTGAAGAAATGTGCTGAGATTTTAATTCAAATGTGGTGGGTGAGAATAGTAGCAGGTAAAGCCATCAGGTTGCAGGTTAAGTCTGCTTCGGCGTGCTAACATTTTCCTATAAATAGAGGGCTAAGTTAGAATTAAAAATCACACCAGAAACAAGTTTTCTCTCTTTCTCTCTCTAGATTATTGAGTGTATTTTGTGAGTATTTAGATACTTTGAGAGTTTCTATTCATCAGAGTAAGTTTCTTTCAGCCTTATACCGGTATTCCGACCAGAAGTACTGATATCTTGAGGTAAGGGATATTATTTTCTTCTTAATGATATTATTTTCTTTAATATCATTATGCTGAAATATTGATATGAGATTTTATCAAATTTGGAACTTTTAGTGTCGGGGTTACTATTGACGTATACAGCACTATTCACGTATACGGTACTATTCACGAATACGGCACTATTCATCGAAAAATAAAATTTTCCCTTTTTGTCCAAGATGTCTATTATGGTTACTATCTTTGATTGTATCCATGTTTTGATCTTTATTTTTGAATTCTGCTTCACAATTGATTATTATGAAGTATTATTGATCTTGGGTAAACTGTTATACGAATCCTTAATATTTGTCCTTCTGTCTCACTGGATTCGTTCTCTTTAAGATATTTTTCATCATCCTCAGTCCTAAATGATGATATTACTGAATATCTTTGGCCTGTAGTGCAAAGATGTATGATTACTTGATGAATATCTTTGGCCTGTAGTGCAAAGATGAACAGGTGTTGAGATGAACATGACTGACAGGTGATACAAATGAATATCTTTGGCCTGTAGTGCAAAGATGAATATTTGGATAAAGATGATTATTAATTGATGTTATAGGGATAAAATATTGATGATGGACTTTTAAATCTTAGAAGATAGTAGAATTCTTTCTCTACTTGACACTTCTAATGGTTTGCTGTTTTCGCTGCAGTTGTTGAACTAAAACTTGTTGTTGATTATATTCTATCAGATTTTTCCCTGTTAAAGACTAACGATAATTTGTTGTATATTATCTTAGTCATAATATTCTTTACTGGGCTAGTTGAGCTCACCCTTTTCCTTTGTGTTCCATTTTTCTTCTCAGGAGGTGAGAACATAGCGGGATCTAGTCGGGGTATGGAGTGATGGTTCTAGAAAGATGTTTTAGCAGTCCTCACTATTTCTGTAAAATAGTATTTGAATAATTGTATTGAGGACTTATTTGAGTGTGGATATTGTCTAGAAGACAATATTTGTATTTAAACTCACAGTATGTGTTGTCGTATTTTGCACGACAATTGTATTATTGAAGTTGTAGTTTGCTTTCTGTACCATGTATTTGGTGACTCAGAATGAGTGTTGTATACCAATTTTGGGGGCGTCACAACAGGTGTTCTAGACGTCGGGTCTTGTAGACTAAATACCAGGGTATCTTCATTGGTCATTTATAGTGTCCAGATATCATTACATTACAAGATCTAAGTCTCTAAAGTACCTGTCAGACCACTGCCTCAACATTTCTGGGTTACCCAGGCAGTAAGACTTATGGGCGTTAGGTTGTACTTTCCATGGGCCCTGTATTGATCAATACTACATTACAAGAACGATAGGATCGTTCACTCTATCCACCTTGGGTGCATAAATAGTTTTCCCGTGTAGGGATGTTCATACTTTTCTGGGTTTCAAATCAAAGGTTTTATCTTGTTCAACAATAATCTATAATTCAACATATATGTATACGGGTAATTGACAAAGGTATATCAACATGTGATTAAATACAACGATTATCCAAGTGGGGACACTTGTTTAACCATTTCTAGAAATTAACGAACAGAATATATATATCTGAGTTACCATATACTAACATGTTGATAATCAATGAGCTTATATAGTATAAGGTTAATAATCTGTACAGTGATAATATAGTTTAGAAACATTCTTACTCATGTCCATTGCATAAAGAAAATACAAAGGTTAGATACTTGCCTGATGCGCTGCTTACAATTCGCAATAGAGATTTATCGCTTATATCACGACCTACCATTAATCAGATCATTCGTTCGATTAGAACAATATACTATAACACATAGCACGGCTTATTGCAGTTAGCACACAACCTAATCACATTGTTACACATGTTTAACAACCACTAATTCACAAATAATCACTTATACAGTCAAAATATCTAAGTTCAGATTAATTTCTGAAATATATCGGCGTACCGACAGCTTTATCGGGTAATTATCGAGTCTAAGACTCTATCCTATAATTCCACATCTGTAAATATTAGTCATATTATTTTTAAATGACTCATAATAATTTTTAAATATTTACTATCTTCTATCACACATTTTCAAACACCGGAATCATTATTAAATGATTTAAATATTAAACAATTCTATTATCATTAATATTTAATTAATATTAAACTATTAATAAAACCATTGCCAAAAGGTTAAAGTTATTTATAATAACTCAAAATACTTTTAAAGTATTAATATTACACTTAAATGATTTTTAAAAGAATTAAAATTATTTTTAAATAATTATCATTAATATTAAAGTATTAATTTATTATTTATCAAAATATTAAAAGTCATTAATTATAACTTGAAATATTTTTAATTCATTTATATTATTTTTAAATAATTTTTAAATCAATAAAACCATTTTAAAACTATTTATTTAATATAATTATTAAATAAATCTAATATCATTTAATATTAAATTAATATCATTTATTAATGAAATTATCCTTTAAATATTAAAAGTTATATTTTATAACTTAAAATATCTTTAAACACTTTATTTTCATTTAAAATGATTTTCCTAATATTAAAATCATTTTTAAACTAACTTATTTAATATAATTATTAAATAACTTTAATATCATTAATAATAATTAATTAATAAAATTTAACTTTAAATATTGAAAGTTATAATTTATAACTTAAAGTATTTTTAAACTATTTATTTTCATTTAAAATTATTTTTCTAATATTAAAATTATTTTTAAACTAATTTATTTAATATAAGTATTAAATAAATTTAATATCATTTAATATTAAAAAAATATTAATATTTTTCATGACAAAATATCAAAAGTCATTTTTTTATAACTTTAATAACCTTTTAATCATTTTTTTTATAATTTTTATATCATTAATTCTATTTTCCATAATTTATTTAATACATTAAATAAATAACTTAATTATCATTAATATTAATTAATTAATGAAATTCATCACAAAATATTAAAAGTTATCAAAAATAACTTAAATTATTTTCTTATACCATTATATAATTTTAAATGATTTTTCGTGTATTAAAATCATTTTTAAATAGTTTATTTAATATTATACATAAATAAATTTAATACTTTTAAAATTCCAAAAATATTAAATATTTATAAAATATATTCAAAATAATTAAATACTAATTTTTAGAATTTAAAATAATTTTTAAAACTATTTTTGTAATTTTTAGAATTTATTTTCTATTTTTAATCATTTTTCAGAAATTAATTAATTAAGATTTACTAAGTCCGTCGCTAAAGCCTTTGGCGACAGAAAAGTGTCGCCTTAAGTGTTCTTGAGCCCAAGAACACTAACAGGTCAGTGCTCGAGGGGTCAACTTTGACCACTTATAATTTCTTTGTTCCTGCATGATATGGTCGATCTAAAGCATTGACCGTGTAGTATAATTGTAGAACTACAATTATTCACAATTATTTTTGTCATACAACAACTCAAATGCAAGATCTGAGCCTTTAAAATGATTGTCAGGGCTATTCATCAAGTTCTGGGCTGCCTAGAAAAATTTGGTCAATACCGGTCAACGACCTTGGTGGCCTTATTCCGGTTAATCGGTTTATGTCACAGGTGTTCTAGACGTCGGGTCTTGTAGACTAACTACCAGGGTATCTTCATTGGTCATTTATAGTGTCCAGATATCATTACATTACAAGATCTAAGTCTCTAAAGTACTTGTCAGACCACTCCCTTAACATTTCTGGGTTACCCAGGCAGTAAGACTTAACGGTCAATGACTTTTGACCGATTACCACAATTGATCTGTTAATTGTTAAGGTTCGAAAGTACTATGCACTTGTAGAACTCATGACATACTATAATGTAGATACAAATATTGATCCAAACAACTTTACAAAACACAAAAGCAAAGCCGGTCAAAGTCAGTGCTCGAACACGTTCTTCAGTTTTCTGGGTTACCCAGAAAACTAAATTCGTGTTCGGTCAACGAACTTTGACCGTGAATAACTTCTGATTTACGCATTCAATGATCATGAACCAACTTGCAGATTACTCATAACATTACAGACTACAACTTCAAACTTTCAAATCACAAAAATAACTAAAGATCACAGAAATATAAGGCCTGACATTCGTTGTCAGACTAAGGTTTTAAAATTTTTCCCGATTTGCAAAAACACTAGATCTGAGCTTATAGATGTTATGGATCCAACATCTATCAACCCCGATCACTTAATAACATTACACATGACATGTTTAAACATAAAAACAACAAATCTATCATAGCATACAAGATCAAAATTTTGACTTAGGATTTTATACCTTTATACCTCAATTCTTGATTCTAGCCTCATGATCTGTTAAGGGAAACAATGGGGCTTGTTTTGTGACTGATTTTACTATATAAGTTCATGGATTTTGAGAGAGAGAGAGCCTTGGTTGATAATAATTTGAGCAAATGGACCATAATACTTTTCTCTCTCTTGGACAATAAATATATGTCTTAGATGCATGCATTGGCTGAGGTTATGTGTCTTGTTGCTGAGATTTGTCAATATAGAGCACATGGGGTTGTTGGATTTGGTCACCAACTTCCCCTATTGTCAAAACCTACAAATATAGCTTTAATAATACAAAAGGTGCATTTTTGTCATTTGGTAAACCATTTAAATGGCAAAATTGTAATCTTGGCAAACCCTTAGGGTTTAGGGTTTGGGTTAGGGTTTGGGCCATTTTAGGGTTTAAAAATAATTTTCTAGTATTTCCAATTTAGGGTTTGTAAAAATAAAATAAAATAATAAATTTTAGTTTCTAAAATACAAAATTAAGGTTTCTTAATTAATTAGGTTTTTAATTACTTAACACCTTACTAATTAGGTTTAAGATACACTAATTAGTATTAAGCTTTCCAAATCAACAATTAGGGTTTACAATTTAAATAAATTAGGATTTATAAAATAAATATTAGTGTTTCTAGAAATTAATATTTCTAAATATTAATTAGGGTATACCTAATTAATCAAAAAGTCATATAATACATAACATGCATCCACCATATAACACAGTTATATAACAGTGTCAAACTCAACCTGAGTTTTAAATTAGGGTTTCCATTTATCAATAAGTTAATTATTGACTTAAGGTTTCTAATTTACAAAATTAGGGTCTTACTTTACAATTAGGGTTTTCTCTTGATTATTAATAATTATAATTATCATGAATTACATAACATATTGTCTTAACAGATTTTAAAGTCTCATTTGACTTCGAAATTAGTGTTTGTTAGTAAAATTAGGGTTTTATCATAATACCCCATAATTGACCAATCATTATCAGTGTACAAATATACAGTACATAATTATAACACTGAAAAATTAAAATATAATATTATTATATTATTATTCTTATCCATTGATAAAAATCCAAAATTAGGGTTTGGATTCCATATCTGATTTATTCTTCATATATAACATTATTAATTAAGTTAAAATAGTTAACTTAATTAATCTTGTATAAATTCATATAATAAAATAAATAATTATTATAATAATTCTAAAAATCATTTCATATATTATTTAAATAATATATAATTATATTTTCAAGAAAAATAATTAATAAAAATATTTCTACTATAAAATTAATTATTATAAGAATATGCTTTATAATAATCAATAATTCTAAAATAAAAATTATTTGTAAATATTCATGTAATAAATATATTTTTATCTATTACATAATTACATACACACATTATCTTGTACAAATCCTCATCCTTAAATTAAAAAAAAATTATACGCAAAATTTCTAATTTAATTATATAGAAAATATTGGGTTGTTACAGGATTCCATTACATTAGATTAGCGTAGAATAGGAGAAAACACTAGTTCTTATGAGATTTGGAGATTGAAGCAACTTGGAGACCATTGAGGATTCAAAGTAGGAGCAAGGAGGGAGCTTCAAATCTACAGACAATAGATTCTATCTTCTCATATTCTTCTATCTTTGTCTTTTAATGATTATTCAATTATGGATTCTTAGTTTTAATTCAATGAACTGATTCTTTGTTTGAGATTACAATGGATCTTATTGTGTAGTTTATTTTAATATGTTTCGCTATTAATTATTATGTTCTATTGTGAGGATTGTCTATTATGATTTGGACTTGATTGTTTAATTGATTGGCCATCAATTACCGTGATAATCTTTATGAACTCGAGAGATGAAGTATTAATTTAGAACTTATCATGATAGCATGTGTTTGTGATTTCTGCATAGATGGAATTCATGATTCGTGTTTAGGATAGAGATATGCCTTTACGCCATACGTAATCTTATAGAGAACTTGTGCTTTAAATCCTTTTAATAGTAATTCCCATAGAGATATAGTGGGTTAGTTAATTAAGGTGTCTTGCTTAATTCTATCATCTGTGGATTTAAGTGAGTATGTGTATTATGCATCAAGAGGTAGTTTTATCTGCTTTAGTGTTCTTGATTAACAATTCATGATAGAAACTATTTGATGAGAAGTATATTAACTTAAATGAAGCAATAAGTGAAGTTGTGATCTTAAATTTCCGTAATCTAATTTTTATTTAGTGGTAATTAGAATTAGTGTAATTAAATAATTTAATTTTATAATTCGAAATTCATTCGTTTAAATAAGATTAAGTTGGTTACGGGTTAGTACTTAGTGATTTTTATTAAACAATTCTTCGTAGGAACGATACTCTACTTTCACTGTATTACTTGTTGACCATGTATACTTGCGTGTTGTGCATAATTAGATTTTACCCAACAAATGTTGGAAGGGACACAATGTCTGTTACAACTGCGGCTAAGAGGGGCATATTTCACCAAACTTTCCAAAACCGAAGAAAATTCGAGGATGTTTCATTTGTAGCTCGACAGAGCTTCAGATCAAGGACTGTCCAAAGAAAGGAAGCATCGGAGGCAGCGGGAACTAGGGAGGAGGAATCAAACTAGTGATTGGTTGACCGACTCAACCCAACCGATCGACTGCCAGAACATTTAATATGATGGTCCAGGACGCAGTGGCTGGGAAGGATGTGGTGTCAGGGATTATTCCAATCAATGATATAAATGCTTATGTATTATTCATTTGGGTGCTACAAGTTCCTTTGTATCTGAAGAATTTTCTAGTCGACTAAATTTACCCCAAGAACGATTAGGAAATCCTTTGAACATAGAAATTTTGAAAAAGGAAGTAACCCGCATAGAATTTGTAGGCCGTAATTGTTGTGAATAAATTAAGGGATATAAACTAAGTGTAGACTTGATTCAGATAAGACTGGGAGAAGTCAATCTAATATTAGGAATAGACTGATTGTATAACCATGCTGCTATAATTGATTGTCAAATGAAAAGGGTGAACCTTCAAACTCCAAATCAGTCTAAGGTAGTGTTTTATGGTAGCTCATCGCTTAGGCAATCGTGTTGTCTGAAGATGATGTAGGCTAAGAAATTTTTGTGAAAAAGGATGTGTAGGTTTTTAGCCTATATCGTAGATACTAAGAAAAAGGGAGTGGAAATAAAAATTATATTGGTAGTGAGAGATTTTTAAGATGTATTTCCAGATGATCTGCCCGGCCTTTCGCCTGACAGAGAAATCAAATTCATGATAGACTTAGCACCGGGAATTGCACCAATTTTGAAAGCCCTATATTGTATAACGCTGGTAAAACTGAAAGAATTGATGATACAACTACTAGAATTTCGAGATAAGGGATATATCCAGCCGAGTGTGTCTCCTTGGGGAGGACCAGTGTTGTTTGTTAAGTAATAGGATGGATTGATGATGTTTTGTATTGATTATCGAGAGTTTAACATAGTGACGATTAAGAATAGATATCTGTTAATGAGGATTGACGACCTTTTCGATCAAGAGTGAAGTGTTTTTCAAAGATAGATCTGCGAACGGGTTATCATCAGTTGAAGGCACAAAAAGAAGACATACTGAAGACGGCATTCCGAACCCGCTATGGACATTATGAATTTTTGGTGATGTCGTTCGGATTGACTAACGCCCCAGCAACATTTATGGATTTGATGAATCGAGTTTTCAAGCCATATTTGGATAAGTTCGTAGTAGTTTTTATTGACGATATTTTGATTTATTAAAAAACCAAGGAAGAGCATGCCGAACATCTGAAGAAGGTATTAGAAGCGCTGAGAAGGAGAAGATGTACGCAAAATTTTCTAAGTGCGAATTTTAAATGGAGAAGGTCCAATTTTTAGGGCACGTGATAGAAAAAAATGAAATTTCGGTTAATCCTACAAAGGTAGAGGCGGTGAGTAATTCGAAGCAACCAAAGACGTTAATGAAGGTATAAAGTTTATTAAGGTTAGACGGATATTATCGAAGATTTATCCAAGATTTTTCTAAGATAACAACCTAGTTGACCAATCTAACGAGGAAGATAGTGAAGTTCTTGTGGACGGAAAAGTGTGAAGAAAGATTCAGGGAATTAAAGAAGAGGTTGAGTGAGGTGCCTGTATTATAATTATCGGATGACACGAGAGGTTTCATGTTGCATAGTTATGCGTCGCATAGAGGACTGGGATGTGTGCTAATGTAAAATGGTAAGGTAATTACGTATCCGTCACGACCGTTGAAAGATTACGAGAAGTGAAACCCTACCCATGACTTGGAGTTAGCGGCAGTAGTTTTTGCGTTGAAGTTTTGGAGGCATTATTTGTATGGAGAGAAATGTGAGAGATATATGGACTATAAGTGTTTGAAATATATCTTTACACAAAAGGAGTTAAACATGCGACAAACCAGGTGGTTGGAATTAATCAAGGACTACAACTGCGAAATTCTTTATCACCCGGGGAAAGGAAAACGTGGTAGCTAACGCATTAAGTTGGAAATGAAGGGAAAATTTACTCAAATTGACCGCTTAGGAAGAACTAATAAGAGAAATAGAAAGATTGGAAATAGAAGTGAAGGAACCCAGGAAGCTAGAGGGGAAGTTATTTATAATGGAAGATCATCCGACGTTGTTAGATAGGGTAAGGAAGCACAAGAGAAGGATGAAGATTGCGAGAAGATAAAGAAGAGGATAACAAAAAATGAAGAAGAAAGGTTCAAGATGGATAAGGACGAAATATTAAGATTTAAAGGTCGAGTGTGGGTGCCAGCAGTAATTGAATTAAGAGAGGAGATTTTGCACGAGGCACATAATACAACATATTTTGTTCATCTAGGAAGTATGAAAATGTACCGGGATCTTAGACAACACTTTTGGTGGCCTAACCTAAAACGAGAGGTTGCAGAATACGTCAGTAGATGCTTACCTGTCAACGAGTAAAAGTAGAGCACTAGAGGCTGAGTTGTCTTCAACCGTTAGAATTACCGGAGTGGAAATGGGAGCACATTATGATGGACTTTGTGGTAGGGCTTCTAACCACACATAAGGGTTATGATGTCATTTGGGTTATTGTGGATCGACTGACGAAGAAAACTCATTTTCCACCAATAAAGATTCGATTCGATTTAAATCATTTTGCAAAGTTGTACGTAAAAGAAATTGTTTCGCGACAGGGAGTTCCAATATCAATTATCTCCCATCGAGATCCGAGCTTCACGTCAATTTTTGGTAGAGCATGCAAGAGAGGATGGGAACACAGTTGAGATTGAGTACTGTTTATATTCCTTAAACCGACAGGCAGAGCGAACGAACAATACAAATGTTGGAACACATGCTTAGAGCTTGCGTGATGGGTTTCAAGGGGAACTGGGATGATCACTTACCCTTAGTAGAACAATAATAGTTATCATGCGAGTATCGGTACGCCACCGTATGAAACCTTCTACAGAAGAAAATACAGAACACCATTATATTAGGATGAGGTCGAAGAACAATGACTTTTAGGACCAGAATTAGTTCAGCAAATGGTAGATGTTGTGAAGATAATAAGAGCCAAATTAGTAGCAACTCAAGATCGACAGAAGAAATACGTAGATTTACACCGTCAATGGCGTGATTTTGAAGTTGGTAGTTTCGTGTTTTTGAAAGTGTCTCCTTGAAAGTGGAAGATACGATTAGGTAAGAAAAGAAAATTTACTCCAAGGTTCATTGAACCATTTGAAGTATTGAAGTGAGTAGGCGAAGTGGCATACAAGGTAGCTTTACCTGCTGAACTAGAACACATCCATAACTTGTTTCATGTTTCCGTGTTACATTCATGCCAGCCCGATTATAAGCACACGATAACCTATTAGTCCATTCAAGTAAAAAAGAATCTGACGTATGAAGAAATTCCTGTCCAGATAATAGATAGGAAAGAGCAAATATTAAGAAATAAAGTAATATCTACTGTAAAAGTAGTTTGGCGAACCCACAACATCGAGGAGGCTAGGTGGAAATTAGAAGATAAGAAGAAGATGGGCTATCCCCATTTGTCTATGTAACCTTGTACTGATTTCGAGGAGGGAATCTTTATAAGGGGGAGGATGTAATACCCGTGAATTTGATAAATAATATTAATAATGGAAATAAAAATGTTTGAATATTTATGTTGAATACATATATATTTATGTGTGTCTTGAAATGTGGTAATCAAATATAAATTGAATTAAGTATTTGATAGTCGAGGAATGTGGTGGAAATGGTAATGAAGCTTAATTAAACTTATGTGATATGCCTAGTATGACATAACAATGGACTAAGTAATTCATTAATTCAATTAATGAGGAAATGATTAAATAATGTGATGAACTAATGAGGAATTATCATTATTATTATTATTATTTAAATACTTATTCGTTATGTGTAATTATATGTGTTGTGTGACCATATAAATAATTGATGCAATGAGATTACAACATGCATAATATATAAGATTGGAAATTAAGATTAATATTATAATGTGATTAATTATTCGGTGATACTATATTATAATAAGCTTGAGTTATGTAATTCTACTAAGCTTGAATAAATGAGCCTTGTGTGGCATAATAATTAATGTTGGACCAACTGAAGGTTTAATTAGAAGTATGGAGGAAAATTAATTTTAGGAAATAAATGTTTAATACTAATTATTATTATGGTGTTTGGGTGTAATTATAATAATAAGCCTTATGGGAATTAATTTGTTGCTAGTACCCAATTAATTTATCCTAGCCCAACAAATTGTAGAATAATAGTGACCCAATATTTTACACCAATGTAATAATAATCAGCCATTAAATTTGAACTTGTGAGCCCAAAAAGGAACCCACATTAAAAGGCTGAGGTCTATTTTTGCTGATAAATATAGAGTAATAAAGCTTGTCCCATATTCATAGTTACAAAATTTCTTCAGCCGCATATAGGTTATTGGCCTAGCCTCTACTTTGCTCATTATCAGGCATTCAAATAATGGCTAAAGGTGAGAGTTGATGGGAGCAGGTAAAAACATTCAACCAAATTCTCCTTGTCCAATGGTTTCTTCTTCTTTCTATTGGTGCAATCCCTTGAGCAAAAGCCAGCAATTGGGTAATAGGTTTCCTATAAATGGAAGCCTTCCTCTTCTCAAACAAGCTACTAAAATTTTCTAATAAGTCCATTAGAGAGTGAGTGCTGCTAATTTGTGAGAGCAATCTGAAATTGGAAGCAAGAATCTACATTTAACTTCAAAGAGGTAACATTACTATAGCATGTTCTTGATTTCAAAATTTGTCAAATTCTTAGAAATTGTCATGACCTACTTGATAATAAGTGTAGGAATTGATATTTTGATGTTATATGAGTTTGTATGTATGTTATGGACATATTGAGACTAGTCTGAGTTGCATTTAGAGAGGTTAAACCTGTTACATTCTAGGATTTTGTTGAAGTAGAGTCATTACTAGAAATGTTCTGAAGTAGCGCGGTCGCACCACTTCCACAATATAAACCAGCACGACCACGCCGGCTACCAGTGTTTGAAAACTGTTTTATTTTATTTTTTTGATATTTTGAGCATGCTAGTTTGACTTAAATATGTATAAAAATATGTCTGACACGTGATTCAAGTTGCCTTGCATGTAGTAAGTTGCCATAGCTTGTTCTAGTTTGAGTTTTTAAAGAAAACTTTGAAGTTTTGAAAATAAACCTCGATAAACCTTGTGTCCTTCAAGTTATAACCTTTTTAGCATGTGTATATGACTTAATTATGTGTACATTGGGTATGAAATGTTGTTTAAAGTGGCTTTGCATATAATGGGTTGCTTAGCTTGGTTTAGTATGTGTTTTTAAAAGAAAACTTAAAAGGTTTGAAACCAAATATTGATGAGCATTAAGTTGCTTGCATTTTGACCTTATACATTGACATGCTAGAACTCTTTATGTCTCTTAAACATGAATGATATGTTCACTCATTTGCTTAGGCATGGTATGAACCACTCAAGCATAATTCACAATAAATTTCAAGAATAAAGCTATGTTAACTTTGAATACATTAAATGAATGATTTTTAGCATGAGTGTTAAAGTTTATTACCCTCGTTATGTGATTTAATGGTTATCCTAGTTAGTTCCTTGTTGCATGAACCCACTTAGCCTTGATTAAATAGAAGTTTCTAAATAAAATCATAAATTGTAAAAGTAAACTTGAAATGACCATAGGAGAGACCAAGCGTAGGCCAAGACCTCTAAACTTGTGTATATGATATGTATCAAGGTCATGGTACGCTAAGATTAATCTGTGTAATTGAAAACTCAACTCTGGTATGAACATGGAGCAGTGCAACCGCTCCACTCCCAAGTCAAAATATAGCACGACCGCGCCGTATGCCAGTTTTGACTGACTGTTTTAAACTATAATCTGAACCTCGAAGCATATTTATATTGATATTCTAATTTATAAAATAGAGTGTAAGTGATGTTTTAAGTGTTCAATTGTGTACTGGTTGTATATAATTAAGATTTCAAAAGTTTATAAAGGGTTTCTAAATGAAGCTTTCAAAAGCAAAGACATTGTTGATTATGAAACTACATGGTTTGATAGTATATCAAATATATGACTGAATGTATGTATATGATGTACATGATTGAACATGTGTATAATAGGTGTGTAGGATTGTTGGTTTACGTATCGAGCTTGTATAACTAATGAACGTATATATATTCACAACTATGATACTATAGGATATTGAAGTCACATTAAGCTATAGAACTATAATCTACGCAAAAGGTAAGTTCCCTAACTTACATAACCTTTAATATTGCGCAAGTTTCTAATTGTGTTATATCAACTATATATCTTAGCAAATACACTTGTTGATTGTATAATCGTTCTATAGAGTAACTTTTGTGTTATCTAAATTATTCGAAAATATTATTCATACTCTCAAGCTTGATTTGGAATCACAATTATATTCTTTGATTCATGTTGCAAGCTTTGAACTTATAAATTGTTCCTAAATATATTGAGAAAGGTGTCTAAGTCATTTGCTTCGGCTAGACCAATATCTATGAGTTAGAATGCTATCCAAACTAATTGCTTTGGTGTGGAATCTTGTAATCTACTGAGATTAACAACCCTCTTAGAAGGGGAATTTTATATTGGCAGGAGACCGATGTGTGCACAAATAACATGTTTAAATATTATTTATAATGTAGGGTAGTATGGGCTGATCACCTATTGTACTTGTTTTTATTGGATTTTTAGTGAAATGCTGTTAATTCTAGCAAGAGTTCTTAGTCCATAGAGACTGCTCAATATTAATATCTTATCTATTGGAAAATGTTGAAACCTTTAAATTCTTTTGATAATACCCCAGTCTATAATGACTTTCTGTTTACAATTGAAAAGATAGATTTGGAGCTATTGATATTTATTTGTTTACAACATTGTTCTTTAAACTCTCGGGCTATCCTTTATCATTATACCCTTGAGATTATTATCTTAATATTTATGCATGTTCACTCATATTGTTATACTACTTGTTGGGCAAATTTGTTGCTCATTCTTATGACACCCCCAAATTCAGATACCTCTATCTCAAATTTGGTGCTTCACGATCTCACATAACAATAACTTATACAAAAGGAATAATAGAATAATTGACATTGATATAATATAATTATTCTCGTTCCCAGATCTCGCGACCATTACTAACATAATACATAACTTAAATCCAAATATAACTTAATATAGAATACTCATAAGTCTTATAACATCATAACAATAAATAAGCTTCTAGCATAGGGAACTAAAGCTATTCTGTCGCCTTGCCCTTTCCCTTATCTTTTCCTGAGGTACTGCCCTCATCTGCCTTAATATAAATGTTTAAGGAAAGCATGAATGAGCAACAAATTTTCCCAGCAAGTAATATAACAAAAGGGTGAACATGTATAATATGAGTTCATAATTTCAAGAGTATATCGGTAAATGATAGCTCATGATTGCAAAAGAATAATGTTGTAAACAAAGAAGTATCAATTGTTCCAAATCTGTCTTTTGAATTGAAATAAAAGTCACTATGGACTGAAAGATTATTAACAGAATTCAAAGGTTTCAACATTTAAAGTTAAAGAATATCAAATACTGAGTAGTCACTATGGACCAAGAACTTCTGTAAGAATTAACAGTAATTCACTGACAATTCGATATAAACAAGTACAACAAGTGATCATCCCATAGTATCCTACGTTATGAATAACATTTAAACATGTTGTTTGTGCACTCGTCGGTTCCCCAACAGTATAAAATTTTCCCTTCTAAGAGGGTTGTTCATCTCAGCAATTTATAAGACTCCGTACCAAGTCAATTGGTTTGGATAGCCTTTCAAATTCATAGATAATGGTCTAACCAAATCAAATGGTGTAGACACCTTTTCTCAATACACTTCAGAACGATTCACAAACACAAGGTATACAACATGATTTCAAGATTATAATTGTGATTTCAATTCAAGAACATGAATAATAACTTCCAAGAAATTTGATAACACAAGAGTTATTTAATAAAGCGATTATACAATCAATAGATGTATTTGACCAAATATGTAGTTGATATAATAATAATTTAAACTTGCACAATATCTAAAGTTATGTAAGTTAGGGAACTTTCCTTTCGCGTAGATTACAACGTTGATGTGTGTGTGTGTGTGTGTGTATATATATATATATATATATATATATATATATATATATACACACACACACACACACACATTAATAATGCAAGTTCGATATGTAAACCAACAATCTTACACACCTATTAAACACAAGTGCAATCACATATGCTAAACATATAATTTCAGTCCTATCTTAGTTAAATAATCAGACCATATGGTTACCACATCAACGTTGTTTTACTTTTTACTTAGAAAACTTGTAAAAAATTTAGATTCTTGATTTTATATCACCATTACATGACTGAACACTTGAGATATCAACTTAATACAATAATGTACACATGCTTCAAGGTTTAGTTTACAAATAAAATTGTTAGAGAGTTCTGCAGTGCGTCGCGGCCGTGCTACATTTTAACCTGAGAGTGGCACGGCCACGCTGCTCCCTGAATAGAGCAGAAATGAGTTTTCAGTCACCAAGGTTAATCTCTAGCATAGTAGAATACTAATATATGTCAGAACTCATGTTTCTGGGGTCTTGGATTAGGTTTGATACCTTTCATGGTCCTTTCAAGTTCACTTTCATATATTATGGTTTTAATTAACGCTAAATAAATTCATTTAACAAAGGCCTATTACGTTAACCATTAAATCACATAGGGATGCTACATATATTGTTAATGCGCATGCTCACATGTACTTGATTCATTTACACAAAGTTAGTATAGTCTGTCGCTTGGAAATTTTCTTTGAAACATGCCTGACTAGTCTATACCATGCCTAACTAATTGAATGCACATATCAATCATGTATAGAGTCATAAAGAGTTATAATATGCTTGCACATAAGGTCAAAATGTAATTCACACAATGATCCTCAAAATTTAGTTTCCAAAACATTAAGTTTTCTTTAAAAACACAAATTAAACCAAGTTATGCAACCTATTACATGCAAGGTAACTTCAAACCACATCTCATACTCATTTGTACACATACTCAAGTCATGTACATAGGCTAGAAAGATCAAAACTTAAAAGGCACAACATTTATCAAGTTTGGTTTTTAACTTCTAAATTTTCTTTCAAAAAAATGCTACTAAACCAAGCTTTAAGAAAACTAAATCAACTCATGTCATGCAAAGGAACCTTGAATCATATGTAATACATACTTTCATACATACTCAAGCCAAACTAATATGCTCGAAATATCAGAAGGCAAAAAAAAATTAATTTTTAGACTGGCAGATAACGCGGTTTGTACTGGGAAGCTGGCACAGACCTAGACTTGGCCTCTGTTTCTATAGAACCCATATAATAATTCCTAATCACCTTTGAATCAACATGCTTACACCAACTACAATGCACCTTAAGCATACATATAACTCACATAACACCATGATATCAACTTCCTAACCAATTAACAAACTTGGGTTATGGGGTTGTGTTTATATAGAGGTGGTGTGATGGAGATGTTTGTGGGTTAGAGTAATGGAGGTAATGGGTTATTGATGGAGTTATGTGTACTGAATTTGTGGGTAAGGAAGGTAAAATGGATATGATTTGAGGTTGGAATGGAAAATGGAAGAGAAGTAATGGGATGAAGTAGTGAGGAAGTGGTATTTGAATTGGAGAAGGAGATGGCCGAGTGTAACTACTGAATCCGGTTCCTTAAAATCCAGGACCCCTGCCCCTGCACAAGGCTAAATAAGCCCGCCCCGGCGGGCTACCTCCCTGTTAGTTGACCTCTATTTTTTCTGAATGTTCCTATCATGATGCTACTCATTGCTCCTTAACTCCTGTATTAATATCTTCATTACCTGCACATTATGCAACATAAGTATCATTGATCTAATGTAAATTAAATATGGGAGATTATATAGAACGATATAACTAAATAACTTACATACTATAATTATTATTTCCTAATTATTAATATAAACTATATTCTAACTAGCATGAATAACAATATGAAAAATAAAAAAAATTATGATTGGGTGGCCACCCAATTAGCACTTGATTTTAAGTCATTCAGCCTGACTACTTCCTGTTTATGGTGCGTCGGATAGAGTGATTGCGATGACGTCCCAATTGGACTCACCACCCCAATAGTGCTTCACCCGTTGACCATTGACCTTGAACGTTTCCAATGGATTTCGACTGTAGAGTTCAACTGCTCCATGTGGGAAAACTATTTTGACGGTGAATGGTCCCAACCACCTTTACTTGAGCTTGCCTGGGAATAACCTTAATCGTGAGTTGAATAGCAGTACTGATTACCCCGGCTCGAACATTCGGTGCATGATTTTCTTGTTGTGCTATTTCTTGACCTTTTCTTTGTATAGTTTCGAGTTCTCTTAAGCTTGAAGGCATAATTCATCGAGCTCGTTCTGTTGGAGTAGCCTCTTTTCACCCACAGCTGCTTGATCAAAGTTAAATTTCTAAATTGCCCAGTAGGCCTTGTGTTGTAACTCCACCGGCAAGTGACATGATTTCCCATAAAGTAATTAGTATGGTGACATACCAATCAGCGTTTTATATGCAGTCCGGTAAGCCCATAGTGCATCATCCAACCTGAGAGACCAATCCTTTCGATTCGGATTCACTACCTTTTCCAAGAATTTCTTCACTTCCCTGTTCAAAACCTCAACTTGCCCACTAGTTTGGGGATGTTATGTTGTAGCGACCTTATGGTTGACCCCGTACTTTTCCAAGAGGGCAGTAAACGCTTTGTTGCAGAAGTGACTACATTCATCACTTATTATGGCTCTTGGCATGCCAAACCTCGTAAAAATATTTTTCTACAAGAATTTGAGAACCACTTTGGCATCGTTAGTTGGGAGTGCTACTGCTTCAACCCACTTTGAAACGTAGTCTACCGCAAGCAATATGTATTGATTGGTAAATGAGGACGGGAATGGCCCCATGAAATCTATGCCCCATACATCGAAAATCTCAACTTCTAAAATTGTATGAAGTGACATCTCATTCCTTTTCGATATGTTGCCCACACGGTTACATCTATCACAAGTTTTAACAAATTGGCGGGTGTCTTTAAATAATGTTGGCCAATAAAACCCTGCTTGAAGAACTTTTGCCGCTGTTCTCTCACTACCATAGTGTCCCCCATACGCCGATGAGTGGCATTCTTGCAGTATGTTATACACTTCACTGTAGGGGACACACCTTCTAATCATCTTATCAGCGCACTGTTTGAATAAGTACGGCTCATCCCACATATACCATTTAACGTCATGGAGAAACTTCTTTTTCTGTTGTCGTGTAAGGTCGGGGGGAAGCATGTTGCTCACTAAATAATTCGCGAAATCTGCGTACCATAGAAATTATGCATTTAACCCAAACAGTTACTCATTCGGGAATGACTCGTTGATTACACACCTGTCTTTTCCTTTTTAATCTGATTTTCCAGCCTAGACAAATGATTGGTGACTTGGTTCTCCGTCCCCTTTCTATCCTTTATTTCTAGATCAAACTCTTGTAAAGGAGAATCCATCGGATAAGGCGTGGTTTAGCATCTTTTTTCAAAATTAATTTCTAAATTGCTGAGTGATCTGTATAAACTAACACCTTTGTCCTGATCAAGTACGCCTGAAATTTGTCGAACACATACACCACTGCAAGCAATTCCTTTTCCGTAGTTGTGTAATTCATTTGAGTCTCCGTGAGTGTCTTACTTGCATAATATATGGCGTGAAATACCTTCTCTCGGTGTTGACCTAAGACAGCCCCAACCGCATAGTCGCTTGCATCACACATTAACTCAAAGGACATGGTCCAATCCGGCGCGACGATTACATGAGCTGTGGTTAATTTCTTCTTCAACAACTCAAACGCCAGTTTACACTCATCATCAAACTTGAAAACTGAATCATTCTCTAAAAGATTGCATAAAGGTTTTGCAATTTTAGAGAAGTCCTTTATAAATCTTTTGTAAAACCCGACATGTCCCAAGAAACATCGAATCCCCTTCACTTAGCTTGGTGGAGGAAGTTTTTCAATTGTTTCTTGCTTCGCCTTATCAACCTCTAATCCTTGAACCGAGACCTTGTGACCCAAAATTGTAACAACCCAATATTTTCTATAAAAATTAAATCATAAATTTTGCGTATAATTTTTTTTATTTCTTTTTATTTCAAGTATGAGGATTTGTACAAGATAATGTGTATATGTGATTATGTAATAAATAAAAATATATTTATTACATAAATGTTTGCAAATAATTTTATTTTTGAAATATTGACTATTATAAAGTTTATTCTTTTAATAATTAATTTTATAGTAGAAATGTTTTTAGTATTTATTTTCCATAAAAATATAATTATATATTATTTAAATAATATATGAAATAATTTTTAGAATTATTATAATAATTATTTATTTTATTATATGAATTTATGCAAGATTAATTAAGTTAATTATTTTAACTTAATTAATAATGTTATATATGAAGAATAAATCAGATATGGAATCCAAACCCTAATTTTAGATTTTTATCCATGAATAAGAATAATAATATAATAATATTATATTTTAATTTTTCAGTGCTATAAATAAGTACTGTATGCTTGTGGACTGACAATGGTTGGTCAATTATGGTGTATTATGACCAAACCCTAGTGTTACTGATAAATACTAATTTTGTAGTCAAATAAGACTTTAAAATCTGTTAAGTCACTGTGTTATATGAATAATGACATGTATTATTAGAATTTTAATTAGGAAAACCCTAATTATTATGCGGAAAATTATAATTATTGATTTAAAACCCTAATTTCTAAAAGTTGGAAACCATAATTTAAAACTCAGGTTGAGTTTGACACTGTTATATAACTGTGTTATATGGTGATGCATGCTATTTATTATATGACTTTTTGATTAATTAGGTATACCCTAATTAATATTTAGAAATACTACTTGCTAGAAACCCTAATATTTATTTTATAAACCCTAATTTATTTAAATTGTAAACCCTAATTGTTGATTTGGAAATCTTAATGCTAATTAGTGTATCTTAAACCTAATTAGTAAGGTGTTAAGTAATTAAAAACCTAATTAATTAAGAAACCTTAATTTTGTATTTTAGAAACTAAAATTTATTATTTTATTTTTTCTATAAACCCTAAATTGCAAATTCTAGAAATCATTTTAAACCCTAAAATGGCCCAAATCCTAAACCCTAATCCAAACCCTAAACCCTAAGGGTTTGACATGATTACCATAATGCCATTAATTTTAAAAGCCAAAAGACATTTTTGCCCTTATTGTATTTTTATTAAGTTGCTTGTAATTCTTGACAAAACTTTAGTTGCTCAACAACCATTAACTTCCATGTGTCTTATAATGCTAGCAAACAAGCCATATAAGTCAGCAAATTCATTGCACTAAACATCTATATAAGATTTAAGAGAGAGAAAAGCTACATTCTTGCTCATTTGAATACAACCCTCCTCCAAGACCCTCTCTCTCTTAAACCAACGAAATGTTAAAGTATTTCAGTCCTAAATCAAAGCCTTACAATCAACAATAACAAATCAGAAGCTTAGATCCAAGGATTTGTTCATAAAGGTATAAAGCCCTATTCGAAAATCTGACCCTTGATCTTCTGTTGGATGTTATGATTTGTTGTTAAAATATGTTGGTTGTAATATATAATGATGATCTGGGTTGCTAGATGTTAGATCCATAACATCTAGAGGCTCGGATTTGAAGATTTTAAGAATCTGGAAATTTTTAATTTTGAGTCTGACAGTCAAATGTCAGTCATCATAGATCTTTGTATGCTATGTGTTTTTGTTGTTTAAGTGTTTAATTTTGTAGTCTAGTATGAGATCTTTCATCTGGTATAAGAATTAAAGTCCGATATGCTGTATATTTCAAGTTATGATCGGTCAAAGTCCGTTGACCGGGCATGACTGAGAGATTTCTGGGCAGCCCAGAAATCGTTTTTCAACATCTGACAATATATTTGAAAGCTTTGATCTGTCAGTTGGTTATGTATTTTGATGTTGTTATTTCAACTGATTTATAGTCTGTCATATGTTCTTCAGTTTCATGTTCCTAGGTCACTTTGATAATCAATATACTAACATTAATCTATGGTCAAATTAGCCTTCACGATCATATTTGAAATTTCTGGAATTTCCAGAAATGGGTTGAACAACATTTCTGACATGGGTTGACCGGGCTGTATCATGTGATTCTGATGTTGTTGTTTTCGATCTGATGATGCATAGTTTTACTAGGTTATGTATACTACAATCTTAAACTAATAGATCACCATAACATTAACTAGAACCCGTATAAATTTAAGCCACAAAGTGCCTACTCGGAACTGTCTAGGTTTCTGGGATACCCAGAAAACCCAGAACAGCCCTGGCAATTGTTTTAGAGAGTTAGATCTTGTACGTTAATGATATATGGACATTAGAAATGATCAATATTGATACCATGCTCGTTCCTCTATGAGGCCCGATGTCTATCACCACCATTTCATCAACTGATTGACCAGAATAAGACTACCAATGTCATTGACTGGCATTGACCGGATTTTTCTAGGCAGCCCATAACTTGATGAACAGACTTGACAATAGTTTTAACGGCTTAGATCTTGCATTTGAGTTGTTGTATGACCAAAATAATTGCGAATAATTGTAGTTCTACATTTATACTACACGACCAATGCTTGAGATCGATCAGATCATGCAGGAACAAAGGAATTATAAGTGGTCAAAGTTGACCCCTCGGGCACGAAGCTGTCAGTGTTCTTGAGCTCAAGAACACCAACAGCGACGCCAAGTGTCGCTAAAGGCCTATAGCGACGGTTTTATTTATTTTTATTTTCTGAATTTCCGAAAAATCATTAAAAATAGAAAATAAATTCTAAAAATTACAAAAATAGTTTTAAAAATTATTTTAAATTCAGAAAATTAGTTTTTAATTATTTTTGAATATATTTCATAAATATTTAATATTTTTGGAATATTAAAAGTATTTAATTTATTTAATTATAATATTAAATAAATTATTTAAAAATAATTTTAATACATGAAAAATCATTTAAAATTATATTATGGTATAAGAAAATACTTTAAGTTATTTTTGATAATTTTTAATATTTTGGGATAAAATTTCATTAATAAATTAATATTAATGATATTTAAGTTATTTAATAAATGTATTAAATAAATGATAAAAATAGAATTAATGATTTAAAAATTATAGAAAAATAATATAAAGGTTATAAAAATATTTTAAGTTATAAATATTATTTTTGATATTTTGTCATGAAAAATATTAATATTTAAATATTAAATGATATTAGATTTATTTAATAATTATATTAAATAAATAGTTTTAAAATTGTTTTATTGATTTAAAAATGATATAAATAAATTAAAAATATTTCAAGTTATAATTAATGACTTTTAATATTTTGATACATTAATACTTTAATATTAATGATAATTATTTAAAAATGATTTTAATTCTTTTAAAAATCATTTAAGTGTAATATTAATACTTTAAAAGTATTTTAAGTTATTATAAATAACTTTAACATTTTGGCAATGGTTTCATTAATAGTTTAATATTAATTAAATATTATTGATAATAGAATTGTGTAATATTTAAATCATTTAATAATGATTCCGAGGTTTAAAAATTCATGATAAATTATAATAAATGTTTAAAAATTATTATAAGTCATTTAAAAATAATATGACTGATACGTACGGATATTGAGTTACAGGATAGAGTCTTAGACTCGATAATTACCCGATAAAGCCGTCGGTACACCGACATGTTTCAGAAATTGATCTGAACTTAGATAATTTGATTAGATATGTGTTTATTTGTGATTCAATGGTTGTGGAGCGTATGTAACAATGTGATTAGGTTATGTGCTGACTGCAATAAGCAGTGTTATGTGTTATAGTATGTTATTTTAATCGAACGAACAATCTTATTAATGATAGGTCGTGAGGTAAGCGATAAATCTAAATTACAAATTGTAAGCAGCGCATCAGGCAAGTATCTTACCTTTGCATTTCCTTTATGCAATGGACATGAGTAAGAAGTTTCAGAATTATATTATTATTATTATGCTATATTATTAAATCTATTGTGTTATATTCTATATCCCCGATCATTGTTTATCAACATGTTAGTATATGGTAATTTAGATATATATTCTGTTCGTTAATTTCTAAATATAGTTATACGAGTGACCCCACTTGGATAATTATTGTATTTAATCACATGTTGATATATATATATATATATATATATATATATATATATATATATATATATATATATATATATATACATATATATAAGCCGTCTAAGCTATTTGACCCAGCTAGACACAAATTCAGAAATATCGTTGAATAAGTTAAAATCTTTTTGTATTCAATCAAATTGTTTTGGTTCGGATTCCAGTCTAAGTATGAACATCCCGATTACGGGAAAACTTTTATGCGCCCAAGACGGACAGAGCGAATGATCTTATCGTTCTTGTAATGTTGTATTGATAAATACAGGGCACATTGGGCAGATCACCCTCGTGCCTGTAAGTAATGACGGTTTGCGGATGAAGTTCTGCTAAACCTTAGCGAAAACTAAAAATAATGTTCATAGTATGTCGACTACCCTATATATATAGTCTATACATAGTTTCAAAAAATTTGAGATAGAATTGTTATGTTATTATTATCAGTTCAGTTTACTTCACAACTATAAATTCGTTGTAGAAGTGATGTACAAAGAAAATATTTATTTCTTTCAGCTATTTATATTTATAATTGTTATTACTTGCTGGGCACTCAAATGCTCACCCTTGCTTTAAATTAAATGTTTTCAGCTAGGCATGAACAACTCGAAGGTTCAGACAAGAACAAGTGAAAAGGAAAGCAAACATAACATGTTTAAATGGTGTCTTTTGTAATAATTAGAATATATTTAAGATAATGATATGTATTATATATCATGTAAAGAATATAGTAAAGGTTACGTACTTGGGATTAGACTCTGATAAATGTAAGTTAAGTTTGATTTTTATATTATTGTTATTATTATTAGTATTATTCCGCTCATAGAAATGGTATCGTGAAGCACCGAGTTCGGGTTTCAAGTACCTGAGTTTGGGGTCTTCACAAGTTGGTATCAGAGCTTAGGGTTAGAAACCTTAGGTGGGTTAGACCTTAGGCTATAACCTTGGAACATATAGCAACATTGAAAATACAAATAACTCATATAGAGTTTAAAAAGGAGATGAATTGAATTAGTTCATCGTTAAACGAAATAAAAGATAACTTGTATAAAACTATTATTTGCTGTGTGTATATATTAGTTGATAATTAGGATAACTTAAGTGTGTAAATGACAGATAGCGAAGGATTAGGATACCCTCACATCGTAAAGTAGAAGTCAACCTCCATAACCGAGCCAATATCGAAGCCAATAGCTAAAATAGAGGCTCACAATGAAAGCCATCTCAATGAGGTGGTTGATTTGAAAAGTGTAGTACCAGACCCAGAGGAAATAATATGTCTGATAGGTAAAGTATAGTTAAAGAATATGTGGTCAATGTCGAGTTCTTAAACTCGTATGTTTGTGGTGAGTTCTTAAACTTGGACGGACTAGTTGTAGTTAGGTGTGAATGGATTATTGAGGATGATGGGACTATATAGAATACTAAGCAATTGATTATTAGTGAAGGCGTAAGAAATAAGTAGTAGTAGTATTACTTGAATAAGTATGATTCTATGTTACGTATATGATGGGTATGTTTGTATAAGGTAATGTTTTTCAAATTTTTTATAAGTGTGTTAGCGATTCCCGACTTTTGAGTCACAAAGGGATAACGGATGATTAAAGCAATATGTGCTAAGTATGTCAAGTGCTATGAATATGAGTTTATGATGGATTAATAAAATAAGTTGGTATAAATATAGTAGTTAATTATATGGGTACTGGTTAATGCAGAAAACTAAAATTTTAAAATCTAATATTTTGAGTGCATGACTATTCGAATAGAAAGACTTGTGTTATATGTTAAGCGTATACGATAAGGCTTAGAATAAAGAATAAATAGTGATAATGTTGTCAAGTAGACGAAAATGAAATACACGGACAGAAGAACCTGTCAACAAAGTTGGAAGACAACTAAACCCAATACAGAATTTTACGAATATGGACGATGAAGCTATGCAGAACGGAATACCAGTCGCCGGAAGATCACCCAGATAATCGATCGACAAACGTCAAAGACTTCAAGGCCATCGTACTGCCAGGATTCGGAGGATCAACTGACTTGTAGTAACGTGTGTGATAGCTAAGATAATGAAGGGACAAAAGATAGTTTTGTCATCTATACGATAAAAGGAAAGGAGATAAAGGGCAAGTCTGCGTGATTTCAGTGTGGATCAATGGAGTATAAGGTGGAAGAATGTCCAAGAAGGAGAAAGGAGGCAAGTAATGTGAATACGGGAAAAGGCAGCAGGACATTGGCGACAACGGGACCAACATCAACAAAAAAACCAACGAAATCAACCGCAAGCATCTTCAACCTGACCGTTCAAGAAACTGTAACAGCCGGGGATGCAACTCCAGGTATTACTCGAACCAATTTTATTTCTTATATATTATTTTGTTATATATAGTAAATTATTTTATAAAATTATTTTGAGGGAGGAAATTGAGTTCTATTAGAAATCAATTTTTTCGTATAAGCAGATATATAAGCTTTATGCTGAATAGTTAAAGATCAGTTCGATCAATTTTGATCGAGATCTACTCGCAATGATTGTGTATGTTATGTACCCTGGTATGTATAGGTTTTAAAACGGTGATTCCGGGGACGGAATCTTTATAAGGGATGGTGAATGTAACAACCCAATATTTTCTATAAAAAATAAATCATAAATTTTGCGTATAAATTTTTTTTTATTTCTTTTTATTTCAAGGATGAGGATTTGTACAAGATAATGTGTATATGTGATTATGTAATAAATAAAAATATATTTATTACATAAATGTTTGCAAATAATTTTATTTTTGAATTATTGACTATTATAGAGTTTATTCTTTTAATAATTAATTTTATAGTAGAAATGTTTTTATTATTTATTTTCCATAAAAATATAATTATATATTATTTAAATAATATATGAAATAATTTTTAGAATTATTATAATAATTGTTTATTTTATTATATGAATTTATGCAAGATTAATTAAGTTAATTATTTTAACTTAATTAATAATGTTATATATGAAGAATAAATCAGATATAGAATCCAAACCCTAATTTTGGATTTTTATCAATGAATAAGAATAATAATATAATAATATTATATTTTAATTTTTCAGTGCTATAAATAGGTACTGTATGCTTGTGGATAGACAATGGTTGGTCAATTATGGTGTATTCTGACCAAACCCTAGTGTTACTGACAAACACTAATTTTGCAGTCAAATAAGACTTTAAAATCTGTTAAGTCACTGTGTTATATGAATAATGGCATGAATTATTCGAATTTTAATTAGGAAAACCCTAATTATTATGTGGAAAATTATAATTATTAATTTAAAACCCTAATTTCTAAAAGTTGGAAACCCTAATTTAAAACTCAGGTTGAGTTTGACACGGTTATATAACTATGTTATATGGTGATGCATGCTATGTATTATATGACTTTTTGATTAATTAGATATACCCTAATTAATATTTAGAAATATTAATTGCTAGAAACCCTAATATTTATTTTATAAACCCTAATTTATTTAAATTATAAACCCTAATTGTTGATTTAGAAAACTTAATGCTAATTATTGTATCTTAAACCTAATTAGTAAGGTGTTAAGTAATTAAAAACCAAATTAATTAAGAAACCTTAATTTTGTATTTTAGAAACTAAAATTTATTATTATTTTTTTATAAACCCTAAATTATAAATTCTAGAAATCATTTTAAACCCTAAAATGGCCCAAACCCCAAACCCTAATCTAACTCCTAAACCCTAAGGGTTTGGCACGATTACCATAATGCCATTAATTTTAAAATCCAAAAGACATTTTTGCCCTTATTGTATTTTTATTAAGTTGATTGTAATTCTTGACAAAACTTTAGTTGCTCAACAACCATTGACTTCCATGTGTCTTATAATGCTAGCAAACAAGCCATATAAGTCAGCAAATTCATTGCACTAAACATCTATATAAGATTTATGAGAGAGAAAAGCTACATTCTTGCTCATTTGAACATAACCCTCCTCGAAGACCCTCTCTCTCTTAAACTAACTAAATCTTAAAGTATTTCAGTCCTAAATCAAAGCCCTACTATCAACAATAACAAATCAGAAGCTTAGATCCAAGGATTTTTTCATAAAGGTATAAAGTCCTATTCGAAAATCTGACCCTTGATCTTCTGTTGGATGTTATGATTTGTTGTTAAAATATGTTGGTTGTAATATATAATGACGATCTGGGTTGCTAGATGTTAGATCCATAACATCTAGAGGCTCGGATTTGAAGATTTTAAGAATCTGGAAATTTTTAATTTTGAGTCTGACAGTCAAATGTCAGTCATCATAGATCTTTGTATGCTATGTGTTTTTTTTGTTTAAGTGTTTGATTTTGTAGTCTAGTATGAGATCTTTCATTTGGTACAAGAATTAAAGTCCGAAATGTCGTATATTTCATGTTATGATCGATCAAAGTCCGTTGACCGGGCATGACTGAGTGATTTCTGGGCAGCCCAGAAATCGTTTTTCAACATCTGACAATATATTTGAAAGCTTTGATCTATCAGTTTGTTATGTATTTTGATATTGTTATTTCAACTGATTTATAGTCTGTCATATGTTCTTCAGTTTCATGTTCCTAGGTCACTTTGATAATCAATTTACTAACATTAATCTATGGTCAAAGTAGCCTTCACGATCATATTTGAAATTTCTGGAATTTCCAGAAATGGGTTGAACAACATTTCTGACATGGGTTGACCGGGCTGTATCATGTGATTCTGATGTTGTTGTTTTCGATCTGATGATGCATAGTTTTACTAGGTTATGTATACTAAAATCTTAAACTAATAGATCACCATAACATTAACTAGAACCCGTATAAATTTAAGCCACAAAGTGCCTACTCGGAACTGTCTGGGTTTTTGGGTTACCCAGAAAACCCAGAACAGCCCTGGCAATTGTTTTAGAGACTTAGATCTTGTACGTTAATGATATCTGGACATTAGAAATTATCAATATTGATACCATGCTCGTTCCTCTATGAGGCCCGACGTCTATCACCACCATTTCATCAACTGATTGACCAGAATAAGACTACCAATGTCGTTGACTGGCATTGACCGGATTTTTCTTGGCAGCCCAGAACTTGGTGAACAGACCTGACAATAGTTTTAACGGCTTAGATCTTGCATTTGAGTTGTTGTATGACCAAAATAATTGTGAATAATTGTAGTTCTACATTTATACTACACGACCAATGCTTGAGATCGATCAGATCATGCAGGAACAAAGGAATTATAAGTGGTCAAAGTTGACCCCTCGGGCACGAAGCTGTCAGTGTTTTTGAGCTCAAGAACACCAACAGCGACGCCAAGTGTCGCTAAAGGCCTATAACGATGGTTTTCTTTATTTTTATTTTCTGAATTTCCGAAAAATCATTAAAAATAGAAAATAAATTCTAAAAATTACAAAAATAGTTTTAAAAATTATTTTAAATTCAGAAAATTAGTTTTTAATTATTTTTGAATATATTTCATAAATATTTAATATTTTTTAAATATTAAAAGTATTTAATTTATTTAATTATAATATTAAATAAATTATTTAAAAATAATTTTAATACATAAAAAATCATTTAAAATTATATTATGGTATAAGAAAATACTTTAAGTTATTTTTGATAACTTTTAATATTTTGTGATAAAATTTCATTAATAAATTAATATTAATGATATTTAAGTTATTTAATAAATGTATTAAATAAATGATGAAAAATAGAATTAATGATTTAAAAATTATAGAAAAATAATATAAAGGTTATAAAAATATTTTAAGTTATAAATATAACTTTTGATATTTTGTCATGAAAAATATTAATATTTAAATATTAAATGATATTAGATTTATTTAATAATTATATTAAATAAATAGTTTTAAAATGGTTTTATTGATTTAAAAATTATTTAAAAATGATATAAATAAATTAAAAATATTTGAATTTATAATTAATGACTTTTAATATTTTGATACATTAATACTTTAATATTAATGATAATTATTTAAAAATAATTTTAATTCTTTTAAAAATCATTTAAGTGTAATATTAATACTTTAAAAGTATTTTAAGTTATTATAAATAACTTTAACATTTTGGCAATGGTTTTATTAATAGTTTAATATTAATTAAATATTAATGATAATAGAATTGTGTAATATTTAAATCATTTACTAATGATTTCGAGGTTTGAAAATTTATGATATTATAATAAATGTTTAAAAATTATTATAAGTCATTTAAAAATAATATGACTGATACGTACGAATATTGAGTTACAGGATAGAGTCTTAGACTCGATAATTACCCGATAAAACCGTCGGTACACCTACATGTTTCAGAAATTGATTTAAACTTAGATAATTTGATTAGATATGTGTTTATTTGTGATTCAATGGTTGTGGAACATATGTGACAATGTGATTAGGTTATGTGCTGACTGCAATAAGCAGTGTTATGTGTTATAGTATGTTATTCTAATCGAACGAACAATCTTATTAATGATAGGTCGTGAGATAAGCGATAAATCTAAATTACAAATTGTAAGCAGCGCATCAGGCAAGTATCTTACCTTTGCAATTCCTTTATGCAATAGACATGAGTAAGAAGTTTCAGAATTATATTATTATTATTATGCTATATTATTAAATCTATTGTGATATATTCTATATCCCAGATCATTGTTTATCAACATGTTAGTATATGGTAATTCAGATATATATTCTGTTCGTTAATTTCTAAATATGGTTATACGAGTGACCCCACTTGGATAATCATTGTATTTAATCACACACATACACACACACACACACATATATATATATATATATATATATATATATATATATATATATATATATATATATATATAAGCCGTCTATGCTATTTGACTAAGCTAGACACAAATTCAGAAATATCGTTGAATAAGTTAAAATCTTTTTGTATCCAATCAAATTGTTTTGGTTCGGATTCCAGTCTAAGTATGAACATCCCGATTAGGGAAAAGCTTTTATACGCCCAAGGCGGACAGAGTGAACGATCTTATCGTTCTTGTAATGTAGTATTGATCAATACAGGGCACATTGGGCAGATCACCCTTGTGCCTGTAAGTAATGACGGTTTGCGGATGAAGTTCTGCTAAACCTTAGCGAAAACTAAAAACAATGTTCATAGTATATCGACTACCCTATATATATAGTCTATACGTAGTTTCAAAAAATTTGAGATAGAATTGTTATGTTATTATTATCAGTTCAGTTTACTTCACAACTATAAATTCGTTGTAGAAGTGATGTACAAAGAAAATATTTATTTCTTTCAGCTAATTATATTTATAATTGTTATTACTTGCTGGGCACTCAAATGCTCACCCTTGCTTTAAATTAAATATTTTCAGCTAGGCATGAACAACTCGAAGGTTCAGACAAGAACAAGTGAAAAGGAAAGCAAACAGAACATGTTTAAATGGTGTCTTTTGTAATAGTTAGAATGTATTTAAGATAATTATATGTATTATATATCATGTAAAGAATATAGTAAAGGTTACGCACTTGAGATTAGACTCTGATAATTGTAAGTTAAGTTTGATTTTTATATTATTGTTATTATTATTAGTATTATTCCGCTCATAGAAATGGTATCGTGAAGCACCGAGTTCGGGTTTCAAGTACCTGAGTTTGGGGTCTTCACAAAAATTATGCCCTCCTTAACCATAAAATGGCATTCTTCCTTGTTAAGTACAAGGTTCGTGTCTTTGCATCTTTGTAACACCATTACTAGATTCCCTAGGCAAGCATCAAAATCATCCCCATAGATAGAAAAGTCGTCCATGAAGACTTCCATATTTTTCTCCACCATGTCTAAGAAAATTGCAATCATACACTGTTGGAAGTTAGCAGGTGCATTACACAAGCCGAACGACATTCTACTGAATGCAAATGTGCCGTATAGACACGTGAACGTAGTCTTCTATTGATCTTCAGGGGCAATGATGATCTGATTGTATCCCGAATATCCATCTAATAAGTAGTAGTACTCGTGTCCAGCTAAACTGTCCAACATTTGGTTGATAAAGGGCAAAGGAAAGTGATCCTTGCGGGTCGCCTTATTCAACTTTCTGTAATCTATGCAAACCCTCTAGCCTGTCACTGTCCTTGTCAGAATTAGCTCATTATCCTCATTCTGTACCACGGTCATCCCTCCCTTTTTTGGCACACTGAACCAAACTAACCCACTTACTGTCGAAAATTGGGTAGATGATACCGACATCCAATAATTTCAGAATTTCATTCTTGATAATTTCCTTTATAATTGGGTTGAGTCGTCGTTGTTGCTCCACCATTGGTTTTGCATCGTCTCCCATCAGAATTTTATGCATGCAAAAGGATGGGCTAATTCCCTTGATATCTGCAGTTGTCCATCATATCGCCGATTTGTGGTCCCTAAGCACTCTCAGCAACTTTTCTTCTTGCAAATCGTTAAGTGCAACAGAAATAATAATATGTAAAGAATTTGAATTGCCTAAATACGCATACCTGAGGTGTTTAGGGAGTCGCTTAAGTTCAAGAGTCGGTGGCTCTTCCAATGACGGTTTCATTCTGATTATTAATCTTTCCTCCGTGTGCAATGGTTCAAATGGTGCTCTAAATCTACTGACTCATGGCAAGGAGTCTAGCATCTATAAATAGTCCACAAATTTCGGATCATCTGATTCTTCATCTCCCAATAAAGTTGTTTCCAATGGATCATTAACCAAACTCTTTCCCATGTCTTCGCTGATTATTTGATCAATAATATCCATCCGAAAACACTCTTCTTCATCCGTAGGAAATTTCATGGCTTTGAAAATGTTAAACTTAACTTCTGGATCTTGGGCCCTCATCATTAGTTCACCTTTTTGTACGTCGATGAGTATCCTACCCGTAGCTAAAAATGGTCTCCCCAGAATGATTGGGATGTTCTTATCTTCCTCAAAATCCAAAATGATGAAATCTACGGGGAATATAAACTTGTCAACCTTGACCAATATGTCATCTACAATGCCTCTCGGGTACGTGACTAATCTATCCACCAACTGCAAGGATTTGTTCGTAGGCTTTGGAGCTGGCAAACCCAATTCTGTGTAAATTGATAATGGCATAAGGTTTACACTCGCCTCCAAATCACATAAACATTTATTAAATGCCATGTTCCCGATCGTGCATGGAATGGTGAAACTCCCCGGGTCTTTCAACTTTGGTGGCAACTTTCGCTGTAAAATCGCGCTACACTCCTCTGTTAGTGCCACTGTCTCGAAATCTTCCAATTTCTTTTTCTAGGACAAGATTCCTTTCATGAATTTTGCATAACTCAGCATCTGCTCTAAGGTTTCTACGAACGGGATATTAATCTGAAGTTTCTTAAAAACTTCCAAAATTTTCGTAAACTGCTTATCTAATTTCTGCTTTTGGATTCTCTGCTGAAACGGCAGTGGAGGATACACAACTGGTTTGTCATCTAACTTTGTTTTCTCAATTTGTGTATCCTCACCCTGTTTTTCTTTAACCACCTTGTTGTCATTAATTTTATCATCCGAGATAGCTGAATTTTCTGCACCTCTCCCATCCAAATGTTTTCCACTTCTCAAGGTGATTGCCTGACACTGTTCATGATTTCCCTTTGGATTTCTTTCGGTGTCACTTGGTAGAGTCCCTTGTGGTCTGTTGTTCAAAGCTAAGGCAATTTGTCCCATCTAATTTTCTAAATTCTTGATGGCCATTGCTTGGTTTTTCATCGCTGCCTCATTGCTCGTTATGTACTTTGACAACAACTCCTCTAAATCTGATTTTCTTTCTTGATGTTGAGCCAATTGTTGATGATTCTAAAAACCTGGGGGATATGATGGTCGTGGAGCTTGATGTTGATTCTAATTATTACTCCACGAGAAATTTGGGTGATTCCTATTCCCCTGGCTGTAATTATTCTGGTACATATTCTGTGGAATCCTGTTGCAGCTACCCACGAATTGTACGGATGCTATGTTGATTGCGCATTGATTTGTAGGATGCTCACCCGCGCACAATTCACAAACGACCGCAACCTGCTACACCTGTGCCCCTGTCATAGCATCCAACTTCTTGGAAATTGCTAAAATTTGTGCTTGTATTGCCGTCACACCATCTACTTCTAACACTCCAGCTGCCTTTACCTGTGTCATTCTTGTCGTGGGCCACTGGTAGTTGTTAGATGCCATTGCCTCAGTAAAATTATAGGCGTCCTCATAACTCTTAGCCATGAACGCTCCACTCAACACTGCATCAATACTGGACCTGAGATTCCCACGTAGTCCGTTATAGAAAGTATTCATTTGCAACCACTTAGGCAATCCATGATGCAGGCACTTTCTGAGCAATTCCTTATATCTCTCCCATGTGTCGTACAGTGATTCCCTATGTTGTTGTTAAAACATCGTTATCTCATTCCTCATTTTTGCAGTTTTCGCTGGTGGGAAAATTTTTGCAAGAAACTTCTGTGCGAGGTCTTCCCAAGTAGTTATCGTTCCCGGCGGTAGAGAGTGTAACCAACTCTTCGCCTTGTCCCATAAGGTGAATGGGAACAAGCGAAGTCTCATCGCATCATCCGACACCCCATTATACCTGAAAGTGTCACAAATTTCGAGAAAGTTGACTAGATGTTCGTTTGGATCATCATTTGCCAATCCCCCAAATTGAACTGAATTTTGAATCAGTTGAATCGTCCCAAGCTTGATTTCGAATGTGTTCGTAGCTATTGCAGGCCTGGTGATACTCGACTGCAGTTCAGTCACTTTGGGTGTAGCAAAATTCCTCAACGCTTTCTGATCTTCTGCTGCCATCACCTCTTCTTTTTCAGAGTTTTTGAATTCGTCCCTTGTTTCCTTGATCCACTTACTTAACCTCTAAAACCTTCTCTCAATGTCGTCCTCAAAAGGTAGCAAGTCTGGATTTTTGGATCGAGTTTGCATAAGCCAACTTCAAAAACCCGAAGTAAGACAAACAAAACAAAAACAAAAACTGGTTAAGTAAAACTGGACTAATTAAACGGATATTGCAAAATATTAAAATCTATACTAAAATCCCCGGCAACAGCGCCAAAAACTTGTTGGATAAAATCTAGTTACGCATAACACGCAAGTATACGTGGTCAACAAGTAATATAATAGTATGTAGAGTATCGTTCCCTCAGAGACTTAGCATGAAATTAAAATCACAATTACCAATTTTCTATTAATCCTAATTTTATTAAAATAATTAATTTCCAGTTTATAACTAAAAGTATTAAAGAGAATTAAATCACCAAACAATCAACATTTTATAAAAACTAAATTTTCAAACAAGTAATGGAGAATTAGGCTTCCGACTTCACTCTAAGCATCACTCAGATTATTACACCTTTATTCCAGTTTAATATACTATCCCAGTTTATTAATCAAGAACACGTATGTAGTACTAACCACCTCTCGATGCACTAGTACCGTATTAACTTCAATCCACAATTAAGATAGAATTCAGTTAAACACCTTAATTAACTAACTCACTATATCTCTATGTGAATTACAATTAAAGAAGGTTGAAGTTCAAGTTCTTTATCTGATTGCATGCGATGTCAAGCATATCTCTACCCTAACATTCATTAAGATTCTGTTCATTCACATAAGTCAAGAACACGTGCTATACTAATTAAGTCTAGATCGTATTTCATCTCTCGAGTTCATACAAGTCCACAAAGAATCGTTGATCAGGCAATTCATAAATTCACGCTCAAATTAATATAGATAAACCGGATAATAGATTATCAAACTAAATTCAAAGATTATATAACCATCGTCCCACTTAAAGATCCATCTTAAGCCTAAAAAAAATAATTAGTTCATAATGAATTAAATAAAAACTGAATAAATCAAGGACATTATCTTCTCAATTACAGAAATAAACTAAAGTAGAAGAATAACGCAGAACACCCTTCACTTTAGTATCAAAGCACAACTGATACGATCGTTCTTCAAAATCTCCACTTTGTTGCTCAATATGAAAATCTGTGATTAATTGCTGTCAATTGCTTTGCATCCTCATCACATTATTGTTTGTAGTGCACTATATATCCACCATCGAGTTCTCATCGAAGTCCCTCTGCAACTAGAGTCCATACGCTATCCATGTCTAATAATCCTCATTCCAGTAGAATTTCGAACAAGCCAGGAGACTCAGAATCCGGCACCCCCCGCCCAGGCGAGGGTAGTTGTATAGGATTAGCCCGCCCCGGCGGGCATAGGCCCTATAATATGGACTTGCAGACCCCCCCCGGCGGGGGTAGGTTCTATCTTCTGACTTTGCTAACTCTTTACACTTGCTCCAAAGTTGCTTCAAACATCTCTATTTCTTTGCTACTTGCCACACCAACCACCCTACACATAAAATAACATGAAACATGTAACATCGAGCATGAAAGCAAGAATTTAACAACAATTAAGCTTGAAATGAACATCGATTCGTGAATATAAAATTCACTTATCACCTCTCTTAGAAGAATTCTGTCCTCAGAATTGGTATAAGGTTACACAAATAGATGGGGATAGTCCATTTTCATCTTATCTTCTAATTCACATGTAGCCTCCTTGGCGTCAATTTCCCTTTCTTGCTAAATCTTATCTTCTCCATTTTCTGCTATCCTTTTTCTTTATCTACTCACACTCTCCATCCGTCTCTTGAGATTCTTTTACTCTATCGAATAACGTCGAGTGACCCTCCATTACAAATAACATCCCCTCGGACTTTCTGGGTTCCTTCACTTCTATTTCCAATCTTATCATTTCTCTAATTAGTTATTCGTGAGTCATTAATTTCAGTAAATTCTCCCATGAGTACCGGCGCCCTTCTGTGGGGCGGTCAACCTCAGAAAGGAAAGCCACACTCATCTCCATAACCACATACAGAAACTAGTCCCAAGACACCAAAGGGTAGGGAATATACACAGATCAATGATTCATTCTGAAAGATTCTGAGACATCTCAACGTCCATCCCTCGAGGAGTTCAGAATACATCAAGATCACAAACCCTTGAGAAACAGACAAATATCAAGTAAGTAATAAGGCATAACTAAAAGGGAAGTGAATCAAAATATATTTCCCTGCCATATATAATACTGTTTGATATATAGAATATGTACTATACATGACAAAAATGGCTAAGCTAGTCTGTGTAGGAATATCCAAGCCCATCTACAAACTAGTGTATATGCGAGCTATCAAATCCAAAATGGCATCTCTCTCAAAAGAAGGGGGTAACTCTGTGAACTCCTGCCCAAGGGTATCAACACGAGCCAAGAGATCCACAACCATCTGCATGGTAACACTATGCTCATCAATAAACGTGCTCATCTCTGCAATGATATCAGTAGTATGGGACCACAATGCAGTACTATCTATAATAGCGGCATCTCGGGCAGATATAGCACCATCCCGCTCGATAGCAACTGCATCTATAGATGATTTAGCCTCATCTTGCTCAGCAACAATGGTGTCTCTATGAGCTAAAGCATTATCTCTCTCAACTATAGCGGCATCCCTCCCATAGAGAGCTGTAGGCATCAAGGCCCTAGCCTGATCCCTCTCAAATGTCATCAGATGCAGACTCTGCTCTAAATACTCTGCAGAATGCGGGGTCACAATAGCAGTAATACTGGGACAATCAATAAGAGCTGCTATCAACCCAGCAAATAGCTCATCCTCAGTGGGAGAATCAGCGTCGTCTATGGGCTCCCCACTGTCAGAATCAACATCCAGTTCTATGGATACAACCTCGACCAATGTAATCTCTGCCTCCATCCATATAGAATACTCTGTAGAACGACCAGGATGGATAGTAGTGACATTAGCCCTCTCACGCTGGGCCAAACATGCATAAATCCTGGATCTATCCTCTGCTGACAAAATCTGAGAAGCGAAACGTTGACCCAATGCCCCCTCAAAAGGATGAACATCCTGTAACTGGTTGAACTGCGCCATCATAGCCAGTGGGTGATACGTGGTCATAACACTCAAACCAGCCAGATGCATGAGTAATGAAGTTGTAGGGAGAACTAAGCCATGAATATAGCAAAATGTTAAATGGATCCTCGATCCCTGCCAAGAACATAGACCAAGAAGCAGCATCTATACACTCTGCCAACTGAAAGGAGTAAGACATGGTTATCTCATGGGAAAGGTAATACCAATGGCATCAGAATGTGCCAATCGGTCTCAGGTGTGACATAAACAATACATACAGCAGGTCTGAGATGCCTGTAAATACCCCTGCATGATGGGTGTGGCAATACGTGACTGACCTCAATGTCTCTACCACAATCATCGGCATAATGGTATCTCCCTCCCGGAGAACCTGCATTGCCATAACCACGTCGATATCTATATGATCCATGTATAGTGGCTTGTACAAATAGGCCACTACACACATCAAGAGTATGTCTACTCTGGCAATACGCCACACATCCTCTAATGTGGTGAAATCCCCAGAGTGATGTGCATAAATGTCCAAGGAGCTAAATCTGTCTATCAAAAAATGCATGGACATGACATGCCCGATGGTGATCTCATCTTGGGTTATTCTACACCTCAAACCAGCGAGGGTCATTAACTATCGGCTCATATCTCCGATAGCCATACTCCTCTAAGGTAGGAGTCAACTCTTGGGTCTCAAATTGGAACACCTGCCTAACTAGTACCCAGTGCTCTAGCATACCCTTTACAAAGTCCAATAGAACCTGAAACATCAGGAGGGTCATGGAATGATGCAATAGCTGATCTACGGTCACCTGATCTGGGGGTGATAAACAATCATACCATGATCTCCAACAAGAGGCTACCAATACTAGTGGGGTTTGATCAATACGTCTAACTGTCGATGAAGACATCTGTATGGGACGTGTCATAAGACCATCCAGGGGGTCAATGCTAAACATCTCTGGACATACATATGCATAACATAATACATTCATGATAAATAATAGATGGCAATATGATGTAGGGAATGTAAAACAATATATATACACTCCTAAGTACATCATCTCTATATATAACAAAAAAATATAGGGAAATGGGGCACAACCACCCAACAACTATCCCAGGTGGTCCCTACCTCCTCTGGCTTAATCTAATTTGAGTTGTAAAGGAGGTCCCACAAGCTGAAAAGTCAAATCAGGAAAAAAGACGCTACACGATTAAGCAAAAAAGCCTGAAATCCTGATTATCAGAGACCAAACTGCGGGTCTACATATCACTCATTGGTATTCGTCCAAACATAGGGTTCACCAAGCTGATGATCATAACTTTTGCAAACTACATTTGGTAATTCCTCACAAAGGTCCGCTGCCATCAACTCGGAGTTATAATTCCAATTTTAACCATATCTTTCATCAAAAACCTCTCCCCAGCGGAGACTTCATATAACTTCAGCCGTTGAAGCACATTTCAATGAAGGTCAAGCAACCTTGATGTTATTCAGCTGTTGGCAATTAAACCCAGCGAAGCATCAGAGGTGGTTTGATGATGGTAGCCATTGAAGGACATTTCAATGAGGGTCAGGCAGCCCTGACAACACAAACTGTTGGCAATAACTCCGACAGAACACCAGGAAAACCTGGCGATACAAACCAGGAAAAATCATCCTCATCGGAGAGGACCTATGATGGAATCTATTATGCAAGCCTTCATCAGACAAGTCACAATTCCCCAAGAGTATCTCGTACATGAGAAGTACATCCTCAGTGGGACATCTATACTCAGGATTAAGGACTTTGGTGATAACCCCAATGTCAACATCCTAGAGTTTCCTGTGAGCTTTGGAGTAGACATCCTAGAAGTTCATCAGGGTCATTAGTGATAACTCCAGTCCCCAACAGAAGTCATAGGAGCAGACAACCATCACATCCTGTTGGAAAACGATCCAACAAACCACATTCATCATACTCTTGCATCATACTGCATTACATTGCATCATGATTATCTTCTTATATTTCAAGTGTCTAGTATTTTTTATCCTATTCATGCCATTACATTGCATGAATATGATAAAGAGGGGCATCTGTAGACACTCAAAATTTTACATTCATGTTACTAACCTTGAAGGAGGGCAAAATCGTCTTTCGGAGATAACCTTAGAAGTTAAATCATCTCAATCCCGGAGACAACCCTAGGATACTCAGTTTTTAATCTCGTAGATAACCTCGAGATACTCAGTTCCAGTCCCGGAGATAACCTCGAGAAATTCAGTTCCAACCTCGGAGATAACCCCGAGGGATGCAGTTCCAGTTCTAGAGATAACCCCAAAGAACTTAGTTTCAATCTCAAAAATAACCTTGAGGCCCTCAATTGTAGTCTTGGAGATAACCCTGGGAGGTCAGGAACACCTCAGAGATAACCCTGAGGACATTCAGTACATACAGCAGTCCAATATAAGAGATAACCCTTAGCAACGACTGCTACATCAACCAAGAGCCAAAGATAACCCTGGTGAGGGAAAAAAATCATCATTTTGCCACCTCGATACTACATTCATGCCGTCTCAAAATCATTTCATCCTACATTTCACACAGAAGACTTGAAGATAGTACACCGGATATAATTTGAAGACTTAAAAATCTAGTCATGGACCCATCTTCCCGGCTTCGTATAGCCTCATATTCTATGTCATTGTGTAGCTCTCGACAACAACATTCCGGAAAGGTATTGAACGCCTCAATCGGATGCCCGAATTGAAAGTTATGAAGGTTCAATCAGACACCACATTGCATGAGTGTACGTACTTCGAGACAACGGGACCCGCAGAGCCTAGGGCACCTCGGGCAATCGCAGGTGGACTCACGGCTACTGTAAGTGGACCTGCGGCTCCCCCCTCTATAAATAGAGGGCTTGGGATACCCATTTTAAGAAGAGAAAAGGCAAGCAAGCTTTGTCCATATACTCTGTACACCCTCTAAACCAGTGTCACATCACTAGGTCTTTGTGCAAACCTTTTCTCGGTTGAGTTGGTGCAACCATTTAAAAATATCAACTGGCAACTGTTACAGTCAAATCGTCGACATATACATGTCGGACCTTTTCAAACATATTTTTTCAAACAAATCTCACCTAACATGAGAACACCAAGAGACAAAAACAGAAAAGGACAAATAAAAATCCCGACGTCGACGATATAATGTAAATAAAATAAGACAAAATTAATTAACTTAATTAAAAAAATAGTTTATATTTAATATAATAATAAAATTTTATATAATACAAAATAAAATAAAATAAAATAAAATAAACTTAATGAAAATAAAATAAAATTAAATAATATCAAATATAGACTTTTAAAATAAAATTAAAATAAATAAAATAAAATAATATAAAATAAAATAAAATAAAATAAAGAAGTTTAAAATAAAATAATAATATATTTTAGCAATAGGTATCATAAACTGAGTAGCATTTAATTAGTTTATTATTAAAAAAATAAACTAAGTTGCATTTGCTTAGTTTTCCAAAATTACAATAAATTGCATATATACTTGTGTATATAGTATACATAGGTAGGAGCTTAGAAACCCATTTGACATTCACTCATTAGGAGTGAATATCGAATAATACCCAATTTGGGACAATTACTGGATGTTATATCTCTCACTTAGGTCGGTGCCAATTCACAAGGTGCGTTTTTATAAACTTTTGAGGATTTTTCAGCTGGTGTCTCTACATGTTCTCTGAGTGCAAATTTAGACTAAGTTGTCTTGGAATTTTTCGTGTACTTGGAGACCATATGGAGGTGCTGCTAAAATTCTTAAAATAGAAGAAACGTGCTCAAGATTGGCACTAGTGATGAGACGCATCCAGGAACGAGATAGAAGCCTAACCCCCTGTAGTGTGGAGATATATACAAGGTAAACTAAATTCATGCATGGACCACATTCATGATTATTCTTGATCTAATTAGGTATTTTCTTCAATTAAAGATGTCAGCCGACCAGAGTTGGATGTACTGTAGGATACATATTGATGGGAGGGGATTAGTTGATGCATACTGTCGACGTCGGGATTTTTATTTATCCCTTTTCTGTTCTTGTTCTTTGGTGTTCTCATGTTAGGTGAGATTTGTTTGAAAAAATAAGTTGTGAAAAGTTCCGACATTTATATGTTGACGATTTGACTATAAGAGTCGCTAGTTGGTTTTTTAAATAGTTATACCAACACAACTGAGAAAAGGTTTGTACATTGACCTAGTGATGTGACACTGCTAAACGGGTCTGTGAAATCGAGATTCATTAGGGTCCGGGGACTTGCTTATGTGGAGGGAAGGTGTTAGGCACCCCCCGACATCCGTGTTGCCACGGTGATCACCACTTTTCAAGAAACTGTTATATGAATGTGTGTGTGTGTGGGTCAATGTGCAGTTATTTGGAAGTAGTGTGAGGCCTCGTTCGCACCTATATACACAAGGTTTGAATTTATGTAAAAATTTAATTTTAAACAAGATATAGCTGTGATGTTTTGTGAAAAAGGTTTTTCAAACCCTTATGCTCAATAGAAAGTGAGACCTTTTACACTTCCATTTTTTATTAAGTGTTCGGCTTAATTTTTTTTAATTTTCGAGATGCGAAGCATCCTCGAGAAAATAATGTACAAAGCAGTGCCGAACTCCTCGTGGGCATGAAAATCATTTAAGGAAATCCAAACACTGTGAATAAATTTACAAGCTGCTTACAGCTAAAAATGTCTATCACGAGAACCGAATCTAGATTCAGTAAACTGAATATGTGATCACATGATTCCTAGGCTCACATGATGCCGCGATTTATATGAAAACTATAAGCAGTTATATATATAAAAGCATTATATATATATATATATATATATATATATATATATATATATATATATATATATATATATATATATATATATATATATATATAATATATACAAACTTGATCAACCACCACGAAACACCTCTATGGGGGATCAGAAATGTAAATATATAAAAGCGATAAATATATATATATATATATAGAGACATGATCAACCATCACGAAGCACCTCCATGGGGGATCAGAAATATAAATAAAGCTGTAAAAGCAATCAACCGTCACGGAGTGAACTCCAGGCGGGACGAATCGTAAAGAAGGCAAAAAAAATGATCAATTGCCACGAAGTAAACTCCCAGCAGGACGAAATATATATATATATATATATATATATATATATATATATATATATATATATATATATATATATACGAAAGCAAATAAACGCTCCAAACATAAGTCTAGGCTCAATCGAGGCGTAACTCTATAATGTTAGTCCATATATAAATATATGCATATACAAACTAAAATGAAACCACGGATCGAAGTCCGGACATACACACACAACACAACTCTCAATGTGAATAATGGTGTGTGCAAAGATGAAGAGAAATGCTTTAAAATGTGGAAGAAAGTTTACAGTGGACTGCCAAAGAAGACTTCAATAACCTGAAAGGGATGAACACTCGGCTCCCGCTGGTAGAAAAGTAGCTATATATGACCTTACAAGTGTTTAAAATGAGGAAGTACTCAGTTTAGGGTGTGTACAGAGCAAATTTGACAGGGCTTCCTCGCCTATTTCTCTCTTAAAATGGCCACCCCAAGCCCTCTATTTATAGAGGAGGGAGCCGCAGGTAGCCGCAGATGTACCTGTAGCTGCCTGGGGTGGCCCAGGCTTTGCGGGTCCTTCCGTCTCAAAGTACATGCACGTGTGCAACGTAATGTCCGCTCGAATTTTCAGAACTTCAATCCGGGCATCTGATCGAGGTGTATAAGACCTTTTCTCGCATGCTGTTGTTAAGAGCTACACAATGACATGGGATTAGAGGTTATACGAAGTCAGGAGGATGGGACCATGCCCTTGGTCTTTAAGCTTCAAATTCTATTCGGTGTGCTGTCTTGTGCAGTAGTCACTCGGGATTGGCGCTCCTTGGCTCTTGTATGAAATTGTTATGTAGAATGTTTGTATGTTGCTGTTGAGACGGTGCCATGTGAGATTGGGATGACAAAATAACAGTTTTACCCTTCACCGGGGTTATCTCCAGTTTGAGCTATTTTAGCGGTCGTTGCTTAGGGTTATCTCTGAGATTGGACTGCTGCAGGTGTTGACCATCCTCAGGGTTATATCTGAGATGTGCCTGACTTCCCGGGGTTATCTCCGGGCATGTGGAATGAGTGCCTCGGGGCTTTTGCCGAGTATTCTGAAGCTGTATGTTTTCATGTATTTGAAACAAGCATTTCTGTGGTTATCTCCGAAACTGCAACTGCACTTCTTGGGGTTATGTCCAAGATTAGCATTACTATTCTCGGTGTTATTTTTGGGACTGGAACTGAGCATCTCGGGGTTATCTCTGAGATAGAACTGTCCTCTCCGATGGAATTTTTGGTATTTGAATTGCATTATCGAATCTGCCCTCCTGCAACGTTAGAGACAGATGTGCAGAAAATTTTGAGTGTCTACAGATGCCCCTCTTTATCATATTCATGCAATGCAATGGCATTGATAGGATAAAGAATCCTAGACACTTGAAATGTAACCAGATAAACATGATGACATGTACAACAACATGATGCAAATGTATGATGCATATGTTTTGTTGGATTGTTCTCCAATATGGTAGGAAGATTGTCGGCTTCCTGTTGCTTTGACCAGGGATGGAAATATATAAGCAGCCTAATGAACTGTCATGGATGTGCAATCCACAGCTACCAGGAATCTTTAGGATTATCGACATCGGGATCATCACCAAAGTCTTGAATCATTGATACAGACTTTATACTGAAGATGTATCTTTCATGTACAAAAAATTATGTAGGGATGTAGCCTTTGTTTAAGGTTATGTATAACATATTCCATCATCGATCCTCCCCGATGAGGATGATCCTTCGTAGTTTGTATCGCCAGGTCATATCAATATTCTGTCGGAGTTACTGCCAACAATTTATGTTGTTAGGATCGCCTGACCTTCGCTGACATGTATATCAACGGATAAAATCCTTGTTGGGCAAACTGTCAAGGTTGCTTGACCTTCGTTGACTTGTGCATCAACGAAAAATGCGTGACACCATCGCCGGGGATTTCAATATTTGAAAATGTGTGATGTCCCCGCCGGGAAATCTGCTTGATCTTCGCTGACGTGTGCATCAACGGAACATGCGTGATACCCCCGTTGGGGATTTCTTTATTTGAAAATGTGTGATGCCCCCGCCGGGGAATCTGAAAGGATTAGGGTGACGACCCTGAATTGGCAACATTGGGCCTGCATAAGTTATTGCCGAGTATGACTTGTAGCAGCTGAGATCATCGACACAGTGTACCCTGTGTTCGGGCAAACACCAATGAGTGATGTGTGGACCCACGGTTCGGTCTAAGACAACCAAGATTTTAAGCTATTATGCTCAATCGCGTAGCATTTTTATTCCTGATTTGGCCTTTTCAGCTTATGGGATCTCCTTTGCAACTCGAACTAGACCAAGCTGGAGGGGTGGGACCCACATAGGGGTGCCACAGGTACACCTGTAGTAGCCGTAGGTGGACCTGCGGCCAACCGTGAATGCCCATAAATGGGATGGTTGCTTTCACAAGTCATTTTCAAGTCGCACTGCGAAGGAAATCTAAGAGCTCTTCTTCAGATCTGCTGAGTTCGGACGTCTTTTTGCGAATTCTGTCACCGTACAAGTGTTCTACACTGCCCTGGTAACGTATGCATGTCTTCTTTTCCAGTTTTTATCCGTTGGAAAATGACTTTTTATATGAAATGCGTCTAAACACATAGTAGTGAATATGCATGCTCATATGACTTGATAAAAAATATTCAACATAATAAATGTTAGTATTAAACCATGCCGAACATAATGTTGTGAAAAAATTTAACTTTTGAAACAGTCAATTTGGCACCTTTTTTCTGTTATTTCTTATCCTATTTGAGGATAAATGAGCAAAGGTGGTAATGTAAAGTAATCCTGGTAATTATGCTACCCTTATGGATTGATAACTTTGACATTTAAATGCATATAGTATATTTATGACTGTGGGCACGTGTTCTACTAAATGGCCACCTAGTCATACCTATGTGTATGTGGATTGTCCTATTTATAAAGGGGTCTATGGCAAAATTTTTCAAAATTGTAGGCATTGAGTAGTCATGCATTTTTAACTCTGCTATAGACATATGTTAAAGTAATTCATGCATGCATGTAGTCATAAAATACATTTTGAAAAGCAAGCTCTAGGTTAAAAATTATCACACCCTTTCTGAGGTTATTTGGAGACTTTTGTCCAGATATTATGGATCCGGATCAGCCGAGTAGTTCCCGCAGGACCACTTATGGTGTATGGAGGACGGCTTCTGAAGTACCTTGACTTCGTTCTGTTAGACAACCTCGTCATTTGGTGAAGGCAGTGATACGTCCAGTCCGGGTTGATGTGCCAGACGTCGAGGACGAGGAGGAGGATGTTCCGGTTAAGGATCTCGCTCCTGCTGCACATGTGCTCCGTAGGGATTTGCCAGGCATTCAGGTGGCGTACCCAGAGCTTTTGGGTGATTTGAGTCAACATCCTTCAGTTTACCTACATGCAAACTAGGTATAAAGTTAGATCATAATCTTCCTTCTTTCCTATTGATGAGGAGTAAGGGATTTTGATGTCAATCTACATTTCATGTAGGTTCCCGGCTTTACACAGCCTCGAGGGAACTGGTTATGCATCCACTCTATATAACAGGCTCTGCATCCTGACTATAGAGCGATTATGCATGACTGAGGATTTGGGGCGTTCTTTTCCATCCTTCCCTGCCGTTGTCCCTGGGGTTACCTCAGGGCATTTTCTGAGCGTTGGTTTCACCAGACTCAGTCATCCATTTACTGGACTATGAGGTGATGATGACGCCAAAGGATTGGCGATTTATCACAGGTATGCATTTTGGAGGAGCACCAGTTCCTTGTACGGTGGATATTACCCCAACTACTATCAGATCCTTGTTGGGAGTTCTGGTTGAGGCGCTCAAGGGCAGGACCGTCCGTACGGGTCCTTTGAGCATAGATGATATGAGTGGGCTGTTGAGTGAGCCCATGTCTGTTGATGTGAGAGTCAGGGATCGCATTTTTTAGCGATTGTTCCTGATGATCATTAGGGGTTGTTTCATAACAGACAACTCTTCTACGGTGTCATTCGCTTTGATCAGCGCCACGCGTGAGGTGGACCATTTCGAAGAGTATGATTGGGGTTCCTACACCTTCGCCTACTTCCTCAGGGGAATGCACATGCGTTCGCATGGCTTGACCGAGGCTTGGCTAAGATTTTACCCATTTCTGCTGGTGAGTAGTTCTCTTTTGATTTCCCATGTACAGGTTAAGAGTGTTAACTGACAGCAAATGTTTGCCTTTGTATTGACAGTTCTGGGCCAATAAGAGGCTCCCATTCTTGCATCCTGTGAGTGTGTTAGGATTGGATACCTATCCACGAGGACGGCGATGTCATCATTCCATACTGGCGGAGGTCCCTGTAGCTGAGGGTTTTACTCAATGCCACCTACAGCTCGAGTTATTGACAGCTGATGTCATCACATGGATTCCCTATTCTGGGGAGCACTTGGCCATTGAATTTGAGGATGGGTACCCGACTGGTGTCGATTACGTGATTTCCACCCGTAGGGTTCCTCTCTTCACAGATAGAGGATCAGAGCTCTATTTAGGAGAGCGTGCTATTAGGAGCACCACAAGAGAGATTCGTGTACCGATCCTGCCTCCTGCCAGATGTTATTGGCCTGTGTTGCAGTCACCTGTCATTGATATCCCATTGTTGGGTGTTGAGGGTTTCGCATTGTCAGAGGGTCCCTGCACTCAGGATATATTCTAGCATTGGTGGTCCCCTCGTACCATTGGAGCCCAGATCCGCGCCACTCAGTTCATGGGGGATATGGTTCCAGGATCCGTGTTGATGACGGATTGGCTAGCCTGTGTCTGAGATCCAACTCATTTGACACAGATTGACAGTTTGACCCAGCGACTGGACCAAGCACATACTTTTGATCCTTCCGGCATTTGGGCAGAGATGCGATAGAGGCAGATACTTTTGATCCTTCCGGCTCAGGCGCTGGCCCCTCAGATGACCCATTCAGCTTTGCCGGCGCAGATCCTCCCTTGTATAGGCCTGACATCCCTGTTGATAGAGATCTAGTGACTCAGGAGGAGTTACATCAGGTGGACAAGATTGATGATGTAGATATTGACACCATTATCTTCTTCTGATGTATACTCTCATTATCTCTTTTGATAGGCCTCTGTTAGATATTGGGTGGCTGTGCCCCATTCTCGCTATATCTTTTGATAGGCCACTGTTAGTAGTAGGGCGTCTGTGCCCCATTTCCCTGTATTTTTATCTGTATAAAGATGATGTATGTTGATGATGATGTACTTAGGAATGTATGTACTATTTTGCATTCCCTACATCATATTGCCATCTATTATTTGTCATGCATGTATCATGTTATGCATATATATGTATGTCTAGAGATATTCAGTATTGACCCTTGGATGGTCTAATGATACAACCTAGACAGATGTCTTCTTCGACAGTTAGCCGCATAGATCACACCCTACCAGTGTTGATAGCCTCCCGTCTGAGGTCGTGGTATGATAGTATGTCACCTATAGATAGGGTGACTATGGATCAGCTATTACAGCATTCTATGACCCTCTTGATGTTTTAAGTTCCCGTAGGCTTTGTAGAGGGTATGCTGGAGCATTGGATACCGGAGAGATAGGTTATCCGATTTAGTACCCATGAGTTGACCTCTACATTGGAGGAGTACGAGCGTTGATGGCTTTGTCCTTAGATAGACCTTGCACTCCTATGGCTGTCGGAGATATGCGCCGATAGGTCATGACCCTCACCGGGTTACGGCGTAGAGTAGTAGAGGATGAGATTACATCCGGCCATGTATTATCCTAGCGTTTCCTGATAGATAGGTTTAGCTTATTGGACAGCTATGCACGACAATCTGGGGATTTCATCACACCAGAGGATCAGTGGCATTTGGCCAGAGTGGATGTACTCGTGATGTGCATAGTGGCGTATGTATACATGCCACAGTATATTGATGAGCTGGACATCAGTGTTATCATGGCAGTGAGAGCTCATAGGGAGGGTCATACCATCATTCCGATGATTGTGGCAGAGACGCCGAGGTTGGCCACGTTTTGCAGCATTTATCCTGCCGGGGTATTCACAAGCAGTTCGGTCATGTTGTACGTGCGGTTTATGTCACACTTGAGACCGATTGGCACATTCCGCTGACACGGGTACTGCTTTACCCATGATATAGTTATGTCTTACTCCTTTCAGCCATCGGAGTGTACAGACGCTATGTCTTGGTCGATATTCTTGGCAGGGATCAGAGATCCGTTTGGCATCCTACCGTGCACAGGGTTCAACTCACCATATAGCTTTATTACTCATGCTCTAGGCATGGATTATCTCCCTCTGTCTAGTTTAAGGGGCATAACTACCTACCACCCACTAGCCGTGATGTCACAGTTTGACTAGTTCCAGGACTTCCATCCTTTTGATGGGGCATTAGGTCAGCGTTTAGCTTCTCGCCACTTGTCAGCAAAGGATCGATCCCAGGTGTATGCTTGTTGGGATCAGCGTGAGGTAGCTACTTTTTCTTTTAGCCATCTGGGCTGTTTGCCAGAGTATTCTGCGTGGATGGAGACAAAGATTTCATCGACTGCGGCAGTATCCACATCGCCGGGTATTGATTCAGACGGTGGAGAGCCCATGGAGGACATTGATTCCCACACCGAGGAGGAGCCATTCACTGGGTTGCCAGAAGATCTCTTAGATTCTCCCAGTACTAGCACTGTCGTGATCCAGCATTTAGCACAATACTTCGAACAGAGTCTCCATCTGATGACCTTCGAGAGAGATCAGGCTAGAGCCTTGATGTTGATTCCATACAAATCCACAAAGAATTGTTGATCAGGCAATTCATAAATTCAAGCTCAAATTAATATAGATAAACTGGAAAATACCTTATTGAATTGGAAATCAAAGTTTACAAAATCATCGTTTCACTTAAGGATCCACCATAAGCTTAAAAAGTGAATTAGTTCATAACGAATGAAATAAAAACTGAATAATTTAAAGGAAACATCCTGTCAATTACAAATATAGAACTAAGATGAAGAATAGTGCAAGACACCCTTCACGTAGCCTTAATCTGCAATTGTTACAAAAATTTCTTCAAAATACTCCTCCAAAGCTTGCTATAAAAAAACTGGAATTGATCTCTGTATTATCCTTTATTTCCTCCTCGATTCGTTATTTGTAGATGAATCTATATCCAACACCGAGTCCTCCTCAAAGTCCCTCCGCAACTAGAGTCATATGCTACCCAATTGCTAAAAACCATATCTTAGCAGTCTTCGAACCAAAGCAGGACTGCCCAGATTTCGCTACCCATAGGCAAAAAGGGCCCGCCCCAGCGGGGGTAGCTTCTGAAAGTTGACTGTGCCATTTTCCAAGTTTTTTCCAATTTTGCTCCAAAAGACTCCTTTCTTCACGACTTGCCACAACAATCACCCTACACATAAAAGAACACATAAACAAATAAAAACGAACATGAAAACGAGAAAATAGCAACAATTAAGCGTGAAATGGACAACGATTTATGGATATGAAATCCACTTATCAAAATCCCCCAAACTTAAACCGTGCTAGTCCTCGAGCACCCAACAAACTACATGCTATGCAATGAAAAGCAATGAGATGTATCTAACTAAATATCATTAAATCTAGCAATATCACAAAATCAAAGTTATTCCTTCGGCCTCAGAACAATTACAAACACACTACAATAATTCGTAATAAAAACCATCAATAATTACTCATCAATTCCTCGAATCTTATACGCCTCATCACTAATATCGTGTGTGTGTGTGATCAACATCTATGCTACTAATTTAAATTCAAATTCAACACATAACCAATCTCTTCTTAGGATTCATATAGAATAGACTCGAAAATTTTAAAAACATACAATTTCCAATTCAAATCAAAGAATTACCAAGATTAAGGGTCCGAATAGGGTATTCATGCTTTTTTTCAATGACGGGGGCTCTTTGCCCTTATTTCCCATCTTCTCTTTATTTTTATTTCCTTTTCTTTTCTTTCTCGATAGATGGTTGGTGAGTGCGTTTTACGCTCCATCTCACGCTTGTGTTTATGGGGAGTATTTCTCCTCAACCCACCACAAGACTCAACTAGCTTTCATTTTCTTTTTTTATATTTTTCTTTTTTTTCTGAAGCTTATACACCCTACTTTTTCCCCAAACTTAGGTTCTTGCCTAATTTGTTGTCTTAACTGCCTATTCTTGTCATTCTCATATCTATACTAGCAATATCCTTTAGAATCTGTTTATGTATTAATTTAAACTCATCATTCAACACAAAAGTTATTACGTGCTAACCTTTTATACCAGTTTCAAGCACACACAAAATTCGAGTCATGATTCGAAACTACCTCACAACTCTACTACTTAATACTATATTTGTTTACTTAATCTCAATTCCATCATTGGCCAAAATAAACATGCTGCAACACTGCTGGACATATGCAAAATGAACACAAAATAGCTAACTAAATTAAATATTTTTTTTAAAATTCATATTGAAATTGAATGCAAACATTAAACAACATAAATTAAAATTAAATATGAATAACATAAATTAAAATTAAATATGTTCCTCAGCTACTATGCAACTATATGATTACATAAATGCTAATACTAATATGCAAACTAAAATGCAATACTAAATAAAGACAGTATGCATGCAAAAATGAAAAATAAAACTAACTCCCCTAGACTTAATGACAACAATGTCCTCATTGTATGGATATAGCAATAAAATTAGTGAGGACTTCTCTGTAATTTCCTAAGTCTGGGTTGGTGGTGGTTGATCTTCTCCCTCGGAGTTACTTGGTGGAAACCTTGGCATGGGCATGGGTTGCTGATATGGAAATTGTGCAGCTGGATTGAAACTCTGGAGTGTCATATGTAAAGATGCAAACGACATGATCATTGCATCAAACATGTGATCTTATCTTGCAACGAGCTGCCGCATCTCCCGTCGAGCTGCCTTATTGTGCCCCTCCATTTGTTGTTGTAATGCAAGGAATTGACGGTGAGATATGGTGGCAGAAGGTGGTTCCGCCTCAGTTCCTTATTCTCCCATTGTCTCATCCGCATCATCCGAGGCATCTTCAGCTTCAGCTTCGTCCTCCAAAGCTGATGGAAATATAAAACCTAACCCTCGAGGATGTGATTCACCTTCGACCCACAGCGAATACCATGCTATCATTCTCGAGTCAAGCAACTGTAGTGGCATTAAGGTGGGTTCATCATCAGACCATCGAACTCCTGCTTGGCGACACAACCCACAAATGAGGGATGGGTGTGGCAAGCCGCCTAAAAAATTCCCTCGTAAGCACCGGTGAATGGAAAAATTGATTATGTTTCTGAAATCGATAATGAAGTCTTGCACAATAGCATATAGGAGTAGTGCTTTCTCTTTGGTCGTGTCCGAGGTGTGCGTGGATGGAAGCAGTTTTGCACATAAGAAGGCGTACCAAATTTTCCCATACTGACTGGGATCTTTGCTATGAAACACTGTGCCTCCTTTTCTACCCTTGATCCACTTCGTTCCAGGCTTAGTCATTTCTTTACTAACCTCCTCAAAGTCATGGTCAAAATCCCTCAAATGAGCATATTGACAATGTCTAGGCACCCGTAACTGATAATACATGTTGATGGCATCGGCACTGAACGGGGCCAATCGACCCCGCACAAAAGCATTGAACGGTGCCTTGTCCTCGGCGTTAACATAGAACTCTTTGACCAAGTTAACAGCGGTTGCCTCGGGCTCCTCAGTGAACTTGACCCACCTTTTTTGGTAAATCTGTTACATCATTTCACCGTTATGAGCCTTCGGTGCCAACCCCCTCTCCGGTGTAAGAGCCTTTGTGACCATGTAATCGTACTGGTCGGCGACGGTGGCACTTTTGAACTTGCAGCGATCGAATATGTGGGTTGGTTGTGCGGGCCTTGAACTCTCTCCCCGTTGGCGTTTCGATGTGGGTTGCGAATCCATTTGCTCTCTATTACCTTACTCATAAAATCTTTCCCCCAAACTTGGTTCACACAAAATACCGAATACTTGGTGGGCACAGTATTTTCTCCCACCCAAACTAGGTGATTTCTATAGAAATTATGGTGAGGGAAGATGAAGATGAAGTGGGATTGTGCTCTAAAATTACCCCAATATCTTGCTGAATTCATAGCCTTTTGAAGAAGGATTGGAGAGTATGTGGTGAATTTGGGGATTGAGTGAGTGAATTTATAACAACGGATGTTGTGAAGGAGAAGGTTATGAGTGATTGATGGAGTTAATGTGTTTGTGTGTAGTAACGGGGTGAGATGATGGAGTAATCGTGGGTAGAAGTAATGGGGTGATATGATGTAAATCGTGGGTGTTGTGTAGGAGAACGGGTAGTTTAGGTGAGAAAGAAGGAGTAGTGGGCGTGTAGTTGGGAAGAAGAAAGAACCAGCGTGTGTAACTGCCGAAAATATCTTCCCAAATTCAAGGACCGGGGGGAGCATGGCCAAAATAGCCGCCCCAGCGGGCTAGTCTCCTGTTAGTTGAGGTTGAGAGACCCCCGCCCCGGCGGGGGGTGTAGTTCATTTTGGGCCCACCCCGGCGGGCATGCCTTCTGCTAAACTCCTCTGTTTCTCATCTTTGCTTCATGTTAAGCTACTCAATGTTCTTTTCCCATCCTGCAAGATAATATTTTCATCAGAATTAGTGGATTATTGTTAAAATAGAGCATTGTGGAGAGATTAATAAGACTTTAATTAGGTAATACTTATCTAATAACTTAATAAAAACTTTATCCTAATAATTATTAATTAAAATACTGAAATTAAAAGTAAAATTGGGTTGCCTCCCAATTAGCGCTTGATTTTAAGTCGTTCAGCCTGACTACTTCCTGTTCATGGTGTGTCGGCCAATGTGATGGCGATGACATCGGTGTTGGGCTCGCCACCCCAATAGTGCTATAATCGTTGATCGTTGACTTTGAAAGTTTCTAACGGATTCTGACTGTAAAGTTTAACGGCGCCATGAGAGAATACCCGTTTTATAGTGAATGGTCCCGACCATCTTGACTTAAGCTTTCCTGGGAACAATCTCAGCCGTGAGTTGAACAAAAGGACTGATTAACCCGGCTCGAATGTTCGTCGCATAATTTTCTGGTCGTGCCATTTCTTAACCTTCTCTATGTATAACTTGGAGTTCTCATAGGCTTGAAGGCAAAATTCGTCGAGCTCATTTAATTGCACTAATCGCTTTTCCCCTACAGCTGCTTGATCAAAATTGAGTTTCTGAATCGCCTAATAAGCCTTATGTTGTAGTCATTATGGTGAAATCCTGATCGGTGTCTTATACGCAGTCTGATATGCCTATAATGCATCATCCAACCAGAGCGACCAATCCTTACGATATGGGTTCACCACTTTTTCCAAGATTTTTTTGACTTCCCTATTTGGCACCTCAGCCTGCCCACTGGTTTAGGGGTGATAAGTCGTTGCTGCCTTGTGGTTGACCCCATATCTTGCCAATAGAGCTGTAAATGATTTATTGCAAAAGTGACTACCTTCGTCGCTTATAATTGCTCTTGGCGTGCCAAACCTCGTGAAAATGCTCTTCCGTAGGAATTTAAGAACCACCTTGGCATCATTAGATGGGAGTGCTGCAGCTTCAACCCACTTTGACACGTAATCCACTACGAGTAGAATGTACTGATTGTTAAGTGACGAAGGGAAAGGCCCCATGAAATCGATGCCCCATACATCGAAAATTTCAACTTCAAGAATTGTTTGTAGAGGCATCTCATTCCTTTTCAAAATGTTGCCCACCGTTTGACATCTATCACATGTTTTGACAAATTGGTGGGCGTCCTTGAATAGTGTAGGCCAATAGAACCTAGATTATAGCACCTTTGCTGCTGTCCTTTCACTACCATAGTGTCCTCCATACGCCGATGAGTGGCACTCATGCAGTATGTTCTTTACTTCATTGTAGGTCACGCACCTTCTAATCATTTTGTAGGCGCACTGCTTGAACAAATACGGTTCGTCCCACATGTACCATTTTACGTCATGAAGAAACTTCTTTTTTGTTGTCTTGTGAGATCAAGTGGAAGAACGTTGCTCACAAGATAATTTGCATAATCCGCATACCATGGAAATTCTGCATTTATCCTAAATAATTGCTCATCCGAGAATGATTCGTTAATTTCACACTTGTCCTCTTTAAATTTCCCTTGGTTTTCTAGCTTAGACAAGTGATCGGCTACTTGATTCTCTGTCCCTTTTCTATCCTTTATTTCTAAATCAAACTCTTGAAGCAGGAGAGTCCATCAGATAAGGTGTGGCTTAACATCTTTTTTCGTAATTAGGTACCGAATAGCCGAATGGTCCGTGTAGACTATCACTTTAGTCCCGATCAAGTATGCCCTGAATATGTCAAATGTGCATATACCACTGTAAGCAATTCTTTTTCCATAGTTGTATAATTTAATTGAGTCTTCGTGAGTGTCTTGCTTGCATAATATATGGCGTGAAATACCTTCTCTATGCGTTGACCCAAAATTGCCCCAACCACATAGTTGCTTGCATCACACATCAACTCGAAAGGCATGTTCCAATCCGGTACGACGATCACGGGGGATGTAGTTAACTTCTTCTTCAACAACTCGAAAGCCGACTTACATTCCTCATCAAAATTAAACACAGAGTCCTTCTCTAAAAGACTGCACAAAGGTTTTGCAATCTTAGAGAAGTCCTTTATAAATCTTCTGTAGAAACCAGCATGTCCCAGAAAACTTCTAATTCCCTTTACTGAGCTTGGTGGAGGCAGTTTCTCGATTGTTTCCAGCTTAACCTTGTCAACCTCCAGTCTTAGAGCCAATACCTTGTGGCCCAAAATTATGCCCTCCTCAACCATGAAGTGGCATTTTTTCCAGTTAAGTACAAGGTTCGTATCTTTGCATCGTTGTAACACCATTACCAAATTTTCTAGGCAAGTATCAAAATTGTCCCCATAGACGGAAAAATCTTCCACGAAGACTTCCACGTTTTTCTCCACTATGTCTGAGAAGATGGCCATCATACACTGTTGAAAGGTAGCAGGTGCATTACATAACCCGAATGACATTTTCCTGAACGCGAATGTGTCGTAAGGGCATGTAAATGTAGTCTTCTCTTGATCCTCAGGAGCGATGACAATCTGGTTATAGCCCGAGTATCCATCCAATAAATAGTAGTACTCATGTCTCGCCAATTTGTCCAACATTTGATCGATAAATGGCAGCGGAAAATGATCTTATCGGGTTGCCTTATTCAACTTCCTATAATCCATGCAAACCGTCCAACCTGTCACTATTCTTGTCGGTATTAACTCGTTATCCTCACTCTGTGCCACAGTCATTCCTCCCTTTTTAGGCACACACTGAACCGGACTAACCCATTTACTGTCGAAAATTGGGTAGATGATATCGACATCCAACAATTTCAAAATTTCCTTCTTTACAACTTCCTTCATAATGGGGTTAAGTCATCGTTGTTGCTCCATTGTCGGTTTTGCATCATCTTCTATCAGAATCTTGTGCATGTAAAATCAAGGGCTGATTCCCTTGATATCTGCTATCGTCCATCCTATCGTTGATTTATATTCCCTAAGCACCCTCAGCAACTTTTCTTCCTGTAAATCGTTAACTGCAGCAGAAATAATCACAGTTAAGGAAGTTGAATTGCCTAAATACGCATACCTTAGGTGTTTGGGGAGTGGCTTAAATTCTAAAGTTGGTGGCTCCTCCAATGACGGTTTTAATTTTTCTGTGGATGTCTCCTTCATGTGCATAGGATCAAATGGTGCTCTGTATCGGCTAACGCGTGGCAATGAATCTAACATCTGCAGGTAGTCCACAAATTCTAGGTCGTCGAACTCTTCATCCCCCAATAAAGTTATTTCTAATGGATTGCTGACTGAACTCTTGCTCATATCTTCATTGATAATTTGCTCAATTATATCCATCCGAAAACATTCTTCCTCATCCGTAGGGAATTTCATGGCCTTGAACACGTTAAATTTGATTTCTTGATCTTGGACCCTCATAGTAAGTTCACCTTTTTGTACGTCGATGAGTGTCCTACCCGTAGCCAAGAAAGGTCTCCCTAGGATAATCAGGATGTTCTTGTCCTCCTCAAAATCCAGAATAATAAAGTCCGCGGGGAAGATAAACTTATCCACTTTAACCAATATATCTTCTACTATGCCTCTCGGATATGTGACTGACCCATCCGCCAACTGCAATGAAATATTCATAGGCTTTGGTGCGGGCAAACCGAATTATGTGTATACCGACAATGGCATAAGGTTCACACAAGCCCCCAAATCACATAAACACTTATTAAAAGACATGTTCCCGATCGTGCATGGAATATTAAAACTCCCCGGGTCTTTTAGCTTTGGTGGCAACTTCTGCTGTAACACCGCAGTACACTCCTCTGCTAATGCCACTGTTTCAAAATCTTCCCATTTCTTTTTCCTTGACAGAATCCCTTTCATGAACTTCGTATAACTCGGCATCTGCTCTATGGCTTCTACAAGCGGGATGTTAATCTAAAGTTTCTTGAGAACTTCAAAAAACTTCGCAAACTGCTTATCAAATTTCTATATTTGGACCCTCTACTGAAACGGTGGTGGAGGATATACAACTGGCTTGTCATCTAACTTTACTTTCTCACTTTGCTTATCCTCACCCTTGTTTCCTTCAACCACTTTACTGTCATCAACTTTTTCATCCGATATTGCTGAATTTTCTGCATCTTTACCAACGAGATGTTTTCCACTCATCAACATAATTGCCTAACACTGTTCGTGGTTTCCCTTCGGATTTCTCTCGGTATCACTCGGTAGGGTCCCTTGTGGCTTGTTATTTAATGCTAAGGCAATTTACCCCATCTGATTTTCCAAATTCTTGATGGCCATTGCTTGGTTTTTCATCGCTGCCTCATTGCTAGTTATGTATTTTGACAACAACTCCTCTAAATTTGATTTTCTTTCCTGATGTTGAGCCGGTTGTTGGTGATTCTGAAAACCAGGGGATATGATGGTCGTGGAGCTTGATGTTGATAATTATTGCTCCACGAGAAGTTTGGGTGATTCCTATTCCCTTGGTTGTAATTATTCTGGTACAAATTCCGTGGAATCCTGTTGTAGCTACCCACGAATGGCACTGACGCTGGGTTGATTGCGCATTGATTTGAAGGATGCTCACCCGCGCATAATTCACATACGACCACAACCTGCTGTACCGGTGCCTGTTCCCGTGTCCCCGATATAGCATCCAACTTCTTAGACAGTGCTGACATCTGCGCTTGTAATGCTGTTACACCATCTACTTCTAACACTCTAGCTGCCTTTGCCTGTGTCATTCTTGATGTGGGCCACTGGTAGTTGTTAGCCGCCATGGTCTCAATCAAATTGTAAGCCTCCTCATAACTCTTAGCCATGAATGCTCCACCCGACGCTGCATCAATACTGGTCCTGAGATTCCCATGTAGTCCGTTATAAAAAGTATTCATTTGCAGCCACTTAGGCAATCCATGATGCGGGCACTTTCTGAGCAACTCCTTGTATCTCTCCGACGCCTCATATAGCAACTCCACATGTTATTGCTTAAACATGGTTATCTCATTCCTCATTTTTGTAGTTTTCACCGGTGGGTAAAATTTGGCAAGGAATTTTTGAGCTAAGTCTTTCCACGTAGTTATCGATCCCAGTGGTAGAGAGTGTAACCAACTCTTCGCCTTCTCCCGTAAGGTGAATGGGAACAAGCGAAGTCTTACTGCATCATCCGACACCCCATTATACCTGAAGGTGTCGCAAATCTCCAGAAAGCTGACTAGATGTTCGTTCGGATTGTCATTTGCCAATCCCCCAAACTTAACTGAATTCTGGATCATCTGAATCGTCCCAGGCTTGATTTCGAACATATTTACAGCAATAGCGGGCCTGGTGATGCTCGACTACAGTTCAATCACCTTGGGTGTGGTGAAGTCCCTTAACGCTTTCTGATCTTCAGCTGCCATTGCCTCTTCTTTTTCCTTGATCCACTTACTTAACCTCTAAAACCGTCTCTCAATGCCGTCTTCAAAAGGAAGCAAGTCTGGATTTTTTGACCGAGTTTGCATAAACTACTTCAAAAACCTGAAATTAAAGGAACAAAACGAAAATAAAAATTGTTTAAGTAAACTGGAATAATTAAACTGATATTATAAAAATATTAAGATCTATACTAAATTGTCCCCGACAACGGTGCCAAACACTTGTTGGATAAAATCTAATTACACACAACACGCAAGTATACGTGATCAACAAGTAATATAGTAATTAGTAGAGTATCGTTCCCACAGAGACAAATTAATAAAAAAACTTAACCTTACAATTACCAATTTCCTATTAATCCTAATTTTATTAAACTATTCAATTCAATGATTAAAATTATAGAAACTAAATTAAGCAACAAATAAACTACTACAAAACAACCACAAATATCAAAATCTGGAATTTCAAGCAATTAATGGAGAATTAGACTTATGATTTCACCCTAAGCTTCACTCTAATTTTCCAACACCTTTATTCCAATTCGACTCACTATCTCAGTTCATTAATCAAGAACACGAATGTAGTACTAGCCACCTCTCGATGCATTCATATCGTATTAACTTAAATCCACAAATTAGATATAAACAAGTTAAACACCTTAATCAACTAACTCAATATATTTCTATGTGAATTATAATTAAAGAAGGTTTAAGATTAAGTTCTCTACCCGATTACATGAGATGTCAAGCATATCTCTACCTTAACATTCATCAAGAATCTGTTATTCACAAAATTCATGAACACACACTATATTAACTATGTCTAGATTCAGATACCCTCTCTCGATTCCATACAAATCCACAAAGAGTTGTTGATCAGGCAATTCATAAATTTATGCTCAAATTAATATAGATAAACTGGAAAATAAGTTATTAAATTGGAAATCAAAGTTTACAAAATCATCGTTTCACTTAAGGATCCAACATAAGCCTAAAAAGTGAATTAGTTCATAATGAATGAAATAAAAATTGAATAATTTAAAGGAAACATCCTGTCAACTACAAATACAGAACTAAGATGAAGAATAGTGCAAGACACCCTTCACGTAGCCTTAATCTGAAATCGTCACGAAAATCTCTTCAAAATACTCCTCCAAAGCTTGCAATAAAAAAACTAGAATTGATCTCTATATTATCCTTTCTTTTTTCCTCCTCGATTTGTTATTTGTAGATGAATATATATCCAATACCGAGTCCTCCTCAAAGTCCCTCTGAAACTAAAGTCATATTCTACCGAAATGCTAAAAACCATATCCCAGCAGTCTTCAAACCAAAGCAAGACTGCCCAGATTTTGCTACCCCCACCCCGACAGGGGTACATAGGCAAAAAGCCCCCCCCCCCCACGGTGGTAGCTTCTGAAAGTTGACTGTGCCATTTTCTAAGTTTTTTCTAATTTTGCTCCAAAAGACTCCTTTCTTCACGACTTACCACAACAACCACCCTGCACATAAAAGAACACATAAACAAATAAAAACAAACATGAAAACGAGAAAATAGCAATAATTAAGCGTGAAATGGACAACGATTCGTGGATATGAAATCTACTTATCACGGGACGAGGCTAGATCAATCAGAGATGCAGTGATAATTGAGAGGGATAGCGTCATATCTGCCCGGGATGTAGCCATCACAGATAGTACAACAGTGAGGTCTCTTACTACTGGCATGATTACAGAGATGAGCACGTACATTGATGAGCACCGTTTCACCATGCAGATGGTTGTAGATCTGTTAGCTCGTGTCGATATCCTTGTACAGGAGACCACAAATTTACCTCCTTCTTCGGAGAGAGATGCCATGCTGGGCTTGATAGCTCGCACATACACTGATTTGTAGATGGGCTTGTATTTTCTTGCACAGACTAGCTTAGCCATTTTGTCATGCACAGTTCATATTGTATATATCAAACAACATTATATATAGTAGGGAAATATATTTTTGATCACTTCCTTTTTAGTTATTCCTTGTTGCTTTCTTGATATTTGCCTGTTTCTTCAGGGCTTGGGATCTTGATGTATTCTGAACTCTTCATTGATGGATGGACATTAAAATGTCTCCGGATCTTTCAGAATGGATCGTTGATCCATGTGTACTCCCTACCATCTTTGGTGTCTTGGGACTGGTTTCTGTATGTAGATGTGGAGAGGAATGTGGCTTTCTTCTCTGAGGTTGACCACACCATAGATGGCTGCCACTACTCCTATTTTAGAGGAGCCCAGTAAGTTCCATCTCTTATGGATTGGTGTTTCTCTTTGAGGAACAACCACGGCTTAGATGGTCGCTGAGTCTCCCGTTTACATGGGGAGGTCACGTAATTCCATCCCTTTGGTCTGAAGCCAAATGAAATGTGGTGGATTGAAGTTTGATCCCAGTACCAGATGATAAGTCTTTGTGTTTTGGTAGGGGGCTAGACTGAACCATAAATAGCTGCCTACGTACTCCTGTTGAAGAGGAGATCAAGTATGCGTAGTTTGAACCTGGTGTAAGAGGTTCAACAATGTATGTGGCCAAAAAGGGTGCAGAGATATTTTTGTTGTTTTTGTTTTTTACACGGAAAAGGGTGTAGAAATGTTTTTGTTATTTTTGTAAGGAGAAGGGTGTAGAAATATTTTTGTTATTTTTATTTTATTGCAATCGGGCCATATGAAACGGTTGCCTATGTACTCCAGGGTATCGGGGAGATCAGGTCGACGTAGTTCGCCCTGTGTTTAGGACGATTTGTAGCCAACTAAAAGTTTAATCCCGTGTTCAGGACAAACCGCGGAGGAGAAAGTTTAATCCCATGTATAGCATAAACTGCAGGTGTGAAAAGTTTTATCCTTAGTGGGGTAAAACTGTAGATGTGAAAGGTTCAATCCCTGATGGGATAACCGAAATTGAGTAAAGGTTCAAAATCGAGTGAAAAGAAGAATCTAACGATCAGAAAACCAGGCTACTGGTTAGAAAAGTGTGTTTATCCTGAATGAGGCAGATGAGTGTGAAGAGAAGTTGTATGTAATAAAGGGTTAAAAACCTGAAATGACTGGTGATCTGATAATCCAAAACCAGGATGTTTACTTGATGGTAACCTCAGACATAGTACCGTTTCACGGTGTCCAAGTTGATGAGCTGTGGAAATTCATCGCCATCCATTTCCTGTAATCTGAGAGCACCTCTTGTCAATACCTCCTTGACAATGAACGGGCCTTCCCAGTTCTGAGGGAATTTTTCTTTGGACTGATCTTGGTTGTCAATTATCTTCTTCAAAACCAAGTCACGCTATTTGAACTGTCGTAGCTGAAATTTTTTGTTGTAGGACCTGACAATCCTTTGTTGATATAACTGACCATGGAAGATAACCGCGGTTCGCCTTTTGTCTATTACAGACAATTAGTGACACCTGTCTTGTATCCACTGGTCTTCATCCATCTGAGCGTCTATTAACACTCTGAGGGATTCCATTTCCACTTCTATGGGGAGCACTGCTTCAATCCCATAGGTTAATGCATAGGGGGTTACCCCAGTGGAAGTGCACATTGATGTTATGTAGGCTAATATAGTAAGAGGCAATAAGTCAGGCCATCCTTTGTGGTTGGCGGACATCTTATGCATGATCTTTTTGATGTTTTTGTTAGCCGCTTCAATAGCACCATTCATCTTTGGACGGTAGATAATGAAGTTGAGATGTTTGCTGTGGAATTTACTGCATAACTCCTCCATCATTTTGTTTTTGAGGTTCTTAGCATTGTCTGACATAATTACCTCTGGTTGTCCATATCGACAGATGACATTGTTACTAATTAAAGCAATGATGACTTCTTTGGTAACCCTGGGGAAGGAGGCTGCTTCTACCTATTTGGTGAAGTAGTCGATCATGGTGAATATAAAGCGATGCCCATTACTGGCTTTGGGCTCGATGGGCCCGATCACATCCATTCCCCACATTGAGAAGGGCCAGGGCGAACTCATATTGTGGAGCTCCCTTGGAGGGTCGTGTATAGCATTCCCATGAATTTGGCATTGGTAGCACCTCTTGACATGATCATCACAGTCAGCCTTGAGGGTAAGCCAGTAATGTCCTATTCTAAGTGTGAGGACCCCAAACTCGGATACTTGAAACCCGAACTCGGTTCTTCACGATACCATTTCTATGAGCGGAATAATACTAATAATAATAACAATAATATAAAAGATCAAATTAATTTACATCATTATCAGAGTCTAGCTCCCAAGTACGTAACCTTTAATAATTTAGGGTTTCTAGATCTTTAATTAGGGTTCTAATCATTATAATTTTAATTTACTAATTAGGTTTACCTTAATAAAATATATCATACGCGTTATTATCCACAGTAACACAATTTCTGACTAATCAAAATCTCTAGTTTAGGTTTCCAATTAGGGTTTCTAATTATTAGAAATTCAAATATAACCTAGGGTTTTAAATTTACAATTAGGGTTTCCTAATTATCATAACGTTATGTAACACACAACATAAAATATATAACACATTTAAATAACCGTCTTAAACCCACAATTGATTTCCAAATTAGGGTTTAGCCAAATAATATTAGGGTTTTGAAATTAAACACCATAATTGACCAACCATTATCAATACTAATATACTGTACATATTTATAGCACTAAAATTTAAAATTATATTATTATTCTCGTACCTTGACAATAATCCAAAATTAGGGTTTGGATTTCATATCTGATTTATTCTTCCTACTTAACCTTAATAATTAAGGTAAAATAGTTAACTTAATAATCTGTACTAAAATTCATATAATAAAATAATTATTATATTTATTCTAAAAATCACTCCATATATTATTTAAATAATATATGATTATATTTTCATAGAAAATAATTAATAAAAACATTTCTACCATAAAAGTAATTATTATAAGAATAAACTTATATAATAATCAATAATTCTAAAATAAAATTATTTGTAAATATTTATGTAATAAATATATTTTTATTTACCACATAAATACATAATATCTTGTACAAATCCTCATCCTAAAAAAAAAATTTATACGCAAAATTTCTTATTTATTTATATAGAAAATATTGGGTTGTTACATTCACCCTCCCTTATAAAGATTCCGTCCCCGGAATCACCGTTTTAAAAACCTACACATATACGGTTACATAGCATACACAATCTCTGCAAGTAGATCTCTATCACAATTGATCGAACTGATCTTTAACTATTTCCATAAAGCTTGTCTTTCTGATTAAACGGAAAAATTGGTTTCCAAAAGAACTCAAATTCCTCCTCAAAATTTCTTTAGAAATAAATTACTATTTATATGAAAATCATGCATAAGAAAATAAAAGTTATACGAATCACACCTGGGGTTCCAGTGCCAGCTGCTGCCGTGTCCTGGACCGTCATGTTGAAAATTCTCGCAGTAGATTTTGTTGGCTTGCTTGACAAAGTCGGTCCCGTGATTGCCAAAGTCCCGCTGCTAGTTCCAGTATTAACACTACCTGCCTCCACCCTCCTCTTCGGACAATCCTTCACCCTGTGCTCAGTCGATTCGCACAGAAAACATCCATTATTCATTCTAGGATTGGGGCAGTTGGGAGAGATATGGCCCTCCTGCCCGCACTTATAGCAAACGAATTTTCCTTTCAGACACTCCCCAGAGTGGTTCTTTCCACATGTCTTGCACGGTACCATCTGCTTCTTCGTACCTTCTTGTTTTACCTGCACACTTCCAAAATTGCTCCCCTTCCTCTTGCCATTTACACTCCTGCTCCCAATATTAATTCCTACCTTCCCAGCTCCTTCTACCTTGCCTTTATTCTTTCTATCCTTGTTGTATAGGCTCATGGCCTCACTTCCCTCCTCAGCTATGATCGCCTTCTCCATGAGTGCTGCAAATGTAGAAATCTGCAACACCGCCACCTTGTTGTAGAGCCAGGGTTTCAATCCAAGCTCAAACCTTCTAGCTTTCCTAGCCTCTGTATCGACTTGATGCGGGGCAAACCTAGCTAACTCATTGAATTTGGCGGCATATTCAGACACCGTCATATTCTCCTGCTTCAACTCTAAAAATTTAACCTCCATCCTTGCCTGCATACTTGGTGAAAAATAATTTTCGAAAAACAAAGTTTTAAATCTATCCCATGTGACTACACCTTCTCCTGCCCTAGCCTGATTCGCTTCCCACCAAAAATTTGCTTCCCCCTTCATCATGTAAGTGGCAAAAGCAGTTTTCTGCCCCTCATCTACCCTAGCTACCATAAACGCTTTTTCAATTTCCTTAACCCAAATTTGAGCTTCTACAGGGTCAGTTGTACCTTTGAATTCTGGTGGTCCTACAGCCTTAAAGTCTTTGAAGTTCGCTAAGCGATTGCCCGGTTGGTTTCCAGCGACCGGTATTCCCTGTTGCATAGCCTGAGCTAACATGTTCACAAATTGCTGCATCGAATCTGGTTGTTGTTGTCCCTCATCGTTGTTGACAGATTCCTCTGCCCTTTGATTGCGAGTTCGACGTCTTGGCGGCATTATCTGATTTAAAAAAAATCATAATTTAACTTACATTCTAAACCTTATCACATAAGTTTAATATTTTAAACTTATTTCATCATTTCTCAAACATAGATTCATATTCATTTAACGAATATTTTACATAGCACAAAATGCTTTGAACTACAGCTATCCCTTTATGACCTCAAAAGTCGGGATTTACAGTCTTGACCTAATATAAAAGTTGGAAACATTACATTACACAAACATACTTATCATATGTATTATATTAAACACTCCTTCACAACAGAACCTATACTACCTATTTATTACACCTTTTCCTTGGACAACTTCTCGCCTGATGACCTTCTATCCCACAGATAAAACATGCTCCTGGTTTATAGTCAGGACAATACAGAGTAGTATGTCCTTCAAAACCGCAAAGGTAACAAATTCTTTTCCCTTTCTTCTTATCAGATTTTCCTAGGTCATGATCTTCTATCTTTCTTTTCCCCTTCTTGCTCGGAGCTGCACACGGAGAGTTACTTGTGGCTCCTATCTGATCAATTTGGATTTTAAGCTTATCTTGTTCTTCCATTGTTTCAATTAATGCCTGACGCAACTGACTATTCAACAACTTTTCTATCTCCCACAGTTTCTCCAGAGAAGAAACCTTGTTCTTCAGATCATGCACCTCCATTGATGCTTGATCAACTTAAACTTTAGTGTCCGAATCGCTATCTGTCAGCTCCACCATCTCTGGATCTTGTATTACATTTTCTACAATCACCACCTCGTCTGAGTTATTTTCATCGTGAGCCTCTATTTCAGCTATTGGCTTCGATATCAGCTCGGGTGTATGGGTTTGATCCTTCTTCATGCTATATGCATATAACAAGCCTTTTCCACCAGACATCTACACATAAATTATCCTGATTAGCATATAGTATATACACACAGCACTTAAGAGTTTTATATGAGTTATCTTTCATTTTGTGTGACGATGAATTTATTCAATTCACCTCTTTTTAAACTCTGTATGAGTTATTTATATTTTCAACGTTTCCCTCTGTTCTAAGGTTATAGCCTAAGGTCTAACCCACCTATGGTTTTTAACCCTAAGCTCTGATACCAACCTGTGAGGACCCCAAACTCGGATACTTGAAACCCGAACTCGGTTCTTCACGATACCATTTCTATGAGCGGAATAATACTAATAATAATAACAATAATATAAAAGATCAAATTAATTTACATCATTATCAGAGTCTAGCTCCCAAGTACGTAACCTATAATAATTTAGGGTTTCTAGATCTTTAATTAGGGTTCTAATCATTATAATTTTAATTTACTAATTAGGTTTACCTTAATAAAATATATCATACGCGTTATTATCCACAGTAACACAATTTCTGACTAATCAAAATCTCTAGTTTAGGTTTCCAATTAGGGTTTCTAATTATTAGAAATTCAAATATAACCTAGGGTTTTAAATTTATAATTAGGGTTTCCTAATTATCATAACGTTATGTAACACACAACATAAAATATATAACACATTTAAATAACCGTCTTAAACCCACAATTGATTTCCAAATTAGGGTTTAGCCAAATAATATTAGGGTTTTGAAATTAAACACCATAATTGACCAACCATTATCAATACTAATATATTGTACATATTTATAGCACTAAAATTTAAAATTATATTATTATTCTCGTACCTTGACAATAATCCAAAATTAGGGTTTGGATTTCATATCTGATTTATTCTTCCTACTTAACCTTAATAATTAAGGTAAAATAGTTAACTTAATAATCTGTACTAAAATTCATATAATAAAATAATTATTATATTTATTCTAAAAATCACTCCATATATTATTTAAATAATATATGATTATATTTTCATAGAAAATAATTAATAAAAACATTTCTACCATAAAAGTAATTATTATAAGAATAAACTTATATAATAATCAATAATTCTAAAATAAAATTATTTGTAAATATTTATGTAATAAATATATTTTTATTTACCACATAAATACATAATATCTTGTACAAATCCTCATCCTAAAAAAAAAATTTATACGCAAAATTTCTTATTTATTTATATAGAAAATATCGGGTTGTTACACTAAGGATCTTCTTAACAAGTAGGGGGCCGTTCATGTGTGGGCCACATACTCCACCATGGACCTCATCCATGAGTTTCTGAGTTTGGTCCTTATCCAAGCATCTGAGGAGACCTAGTCCTGCATCTCTTTTATAGAGTGCATCTCCGCTCAGGTAGAATTTCATAGCAAGTCGATGGATCTGCCTTTTCTCAGTCAGGCTCGCCTCAGCGGGTGTAGATCCATCTTGTAAGTACTCCTTGATATGTTGATACCAAGGATGCTGGATGGGAGGTAGTTCATGTTATACTTTTCCAACATAGTTCCCATAGGCTGGTGCCTTTTCCAGGGCAAATGTAATGCTTTACATATGTTCCTTGCCAGGTATATGAATCAAGGAGGCCAAAGTTGCTAGCGCATCTGCAAAGTCATTCCAGTTATGGGGAATGTATAGAAAGGAGATCTTATCGAACTCCGAAGCCATCTATAAAACTTGCTGATGGTAAGGCAACAAATATAGCTCTTTAGTTTGATAGATTCTCGTGGATTGTCTGATTACCAACTTCGAATCCCCAACATAGTTAACTGCCTGATACCCATTGAACGGGCAAGTTTTAGCCCCATGATACAACCTTCATACTCAGCTGTGTTGTTGGTGCCGACAAACTGCAATTTGACGGCAACGGGATACTGCTCCCCCATAACGGATACTAGAACTGCTCTAGCTCCAGAACCTTCCATGTTTATAACTCCATCAAAATACATTTTCCATGTACGACATGTATTATACCGATGGTGTTGCTGAATTGCCATTACTTCTTCATAGGGGAAGTATGTTTCCAAGGGTTTGAAATCCCCTGAAGGTGCGGCGGCCAGTTGATCCACAATTCCTTGTCCTTTAATGGACTTCTGCATCACGTAGACGATGTCAAATTATTGTAGGATCAACTGCTATCTGGACATCTGACAATTTAACATGGGTTTACTGAACACGTACTTGAGAGGATCCAATTTGGATATGAGATGGGTTGTGTGACCATGGAGATAATGTTGTAACCTCATTGAGGCCCATGCTAAATCACAATAAGTCTTCTCAATCAGAGTGTACTTGTGTTCACTAATGCTGAATCTTTTGTTGAGGTAATAGATAGCTCGCTCTCGGCCTCTATCGTCTTTATGTCCCAATATGCAGCCCATGACATTGTCACTTATGGATAGATACATGAACATGGGAACATCATCCCTAGGTGGTACCAACACAGGAGCTTTGACAAGCTGCTCTTTGATTGTGAGGAAGGCCTTTTGACATTCATCATTTCATTTCATGGAGGAGTTCTTCCTTAATAATTTGAAAATAGGCTCACAGGTTGTTGTGAGTTGAGAAATGAACCTACTAATGAAGTTGATTCTTCCCAAAAATCCCCGTATTTCCTTCTCTGTCTAAGTAATGGGCATTTCCGTAATGGCCTAGATTTTAGTAGGATCTAGCTCAATCCCCTTGTGGCTGATTAGGAATCCTAACAACTTGCCTGATTTAACGCCAAAGGCGCACTTGGCTGGATTCAACTTCAAGTTGTACTTACGCAACCTGTTGAAGAGCTTTTTGAGATGGTCTAAGTGGTCTTCCGCCCTTCGGGACTTGACAATGATGTCATCCACGTAGATCTCTATCTCATTATGCATTAAATCGTGTGGAAAAGAGCCATCATGGCTCGCTGATAGGTAGCTCCGGCATTGATAAGGCCAAAAGACAACCATCTGTAGCAAAAGATTCCCCAAGGAGTGATGAATACAATTTTCTCACGATCCTCCTCAGCAACCATGATTTGATGGTACCCCGCAAAGCAGTCCGCAAAGGAGTACATGTCGTATTGAGCAATATTGTTAATGAGAATGTGGATAAATGGCACGTGAAAACTATCTTTAAGACACGCTTTATTCAGATCCCGGTAATCTACGTAAACTCGCACCTTTCCTCCAGGTTTAGGTATGGGAACAATGTTGGATATCCATTCCGGATATGTGAACACCATGATATTGCCAGCTTGAAATTGTTTCACAATTTCTTCTTTAACCTTTAAACTCCACTAAGGTTTCAATCGCCTGAGCTTCTGCTTGACTGGCTTGAATCTATCTTTAATGGGAAGGCAATGAAGGATAATGTCAGTGGACAAACCCACCATGTCTTCTTGAGACCACACAAACACATCCTGGAATTGGGCTAGTAGTGTAACCATGTAATTCCTCTGGTTTGGAGTGAGGTCTGAACCAATCTGGATTAACTTAGGGTTTTCTAAGGTTTCGCGATTGAAGGAGGTGGTTTGATCAAGGTTGGGTTTAGATTTATCTTCGACTCATTCTTTAATCTCCTGCGGTATCTCAATGTCCTCTTGTATTTCCATCAAGTCTGAGTCCAGCTTTTCATCAAAGCTACAATCCTTGTGGAGAAAAGGCACCTTATCAGCAATTATAGGCACATCTAAATTTAGAGTCCTGAAACAAAATATGCTTTCACTTAATATATATGAAATTGTTTAATCATACAAAGTGTTAGCATGTACAGATAAAACAACTACTAATACTATACAGAAAAGTAAGCAGTTATTATTATCTACAGGGCAGAAGGAGTTTCTGCCCGTTTTACCCTTGTCGACCAATGAAAGGAGTGCTGCTCCAATTGGCAAGGGTGAAGTCCAGGTGGACTGCAGCAATGGAAGGGCTGTCATCGTCCTCTTTCTCCCGAATGATGACCATTACGTCTGGGCAATCATCGTCTGGGGTGTATCTGTTTGTATGTTCATCATGGATAATGATGTGTATGTTTAACATCATCCGAACGATATCTTATTTAATTCTCCATTCCTCCTCTTCCACTTTTGGATCTGGAACGAGGACTTCTCTCTCCTTCACCAGTATCGGTTTTGGAAATAACATGGCCATTACATGGGCCAGCACCTTTACCAGAGACCTTACAGGCTCAGGAACTGTAGGTGGATATAATCGTCGTGTGGCTGAAGCTGGAGGAATCTGTTTATGCCTATGAGGACTCCTGTGACGGGAACTAGTAGAATAGCCTAGTCCGGCTGTCCTGGTTTGACTGGACATTTGAATCGGGCGCTTAATGCCCTGTTAATTTTTACCCAACCCTTGTCCAGGCTGATGTCCCAATGAAATCATTTCTTGAGTGGCCGACATTACTTCGACAAAAGTCTTGGGTACCGAAAATGGCATCCCAATGGAATGATATTGAGTGTTTCTCACCTCCAGAGCATAAAAACTGAACGGCTCAACTTTTGAATTAAAGCTGATGAGTGGCATGTCACCTTGTTCCGGACATTCCAGCTCAGCATTGACAGTGACTAGGCTATTGTTGATAATGTATTTAAGTTGTTGATGAAGAGTGGAGGGGACGACCCCAGCCGTATGAATCCACGGTATTCCCAATAGAAGGTTATATCTCGTATCTATTTTGAGCACGTGAAAAGATATGGAAAATGTATGGGGACCAATCTCAATTGGCAGTTAAATCTCTCCAACTGAATTCCGACGAGATCCGTCAAAAACTTTAATAACCGTATGGCTCCTTCGGATCCGATTGAGATTGATGTTCATCTTCACCAGAGTGGCATAAGGACATATATTCAGGGATGAACCTCCATCTATCAAGACTACAGCTAACATGTACCTAGAGGATAAAACTGTAATGTGCAACCGCTTACAATGACCGGTCCCTTCGGGAGGTATATCGTCATCATTAAAAGATATCACATTGTTGTTGAAAATGTGATCAAACAAATGTTAAAATTTTTCCACATCTACTGATTTCGAAAAGTAGGCTTCTTCCAAAACCTTTAGTAGAATCTTCCTATGATCCTCGGAAGAGAAAACCAAGTCCAGTATTTAAATTTCATGTGGAGCTTCTCTTAAGCTTAAAACCACCTTGACTTCATTATGGCCCATAGTACGGAGGAATTTTTCAATTTTCTCCTTTAGAATTTTCCCCTTTGATTTGATGGTAAGCTTCATCACCCATTGGGGACAATACAGTGGATTCTCCTTTAACACTGCAGCAGTTGTATGAGAGGTGGATCCTTCAGCTTCTCCATAATTCTATTGGACTTTTTGTAAGCTAATAACAGGATATTTCTGGTCTGAAAGGTAAGCTAATTGGCTTTGGTGCGGCCACTTTCAAAGGATTGTCAACTCCTTTAAGTTAAATTTCTTGTATTGTGAATGGTCTGACAGTCCCACCGGCCTCAGTGGATATAACTACTACCAAGCACTTCCATTTAGTAGTACAGGTATTCTTACTCTCAAGTAGCACAGTGATAAGTAGGTTTTATACCTACTTATCCGGTGGAACTTGAATTAGTTTCTTAAACCTATGTTTCTTAGTTATTAGTCATACATTTTATGTTATTTTTTAGGCTTTGACATAACATTGGCATGAATAAGCAAGGGAAAGCAATTTGAACATCTTTTGGACTAAAATACGCAAGTAAATATAAGAAGGGAAGCTTGTAGGGCTTTAAACACCATGTTGGATACATGTTCTTGGCTTGAAACTTGGATTATACTGTAGAGCTTCTTCTTAGCTTTCCGGAACATCTTGAATCATCCCAATCGGAGTTTGGATGCGAGAGTTATGGCCTTTTTATCAATGAAGATAAAAGATAAGAGTTCCCATGCTTGCAATTTACATAGCATCTACTTCAAGCCCGATTTCCTCCTTGATCCAATCCGAATCTGTCAATTCTCAAAGAATAAAAGTTGTAGAGCTTGTCGATATCTTCGATTTGATAGGTGGAGCCTCGTACCTCCTCCCGGATCAAAAGTTATGGTCGTTTTCTCAAAGGATGTTAGAGAAGAAATTAGACCCCCACCGGAGCGGGCTTTTCCTTTACAAAACCCCCGTCGGGGGGGGGGGGGAATACCAGTTGCAAAACAGTGTGTATGCCAGGTGGGGCGGGCCCTTTTTAGCCATATACCCCCCATCGGGGCGAGGGTACGCGCAGAAAACTCGATTTTTATCCAAATTTGAGTTCGAGAAGGATTGTTTCGATCCGATTGACTCAAGGACTTTCAAGAGGACTTAAAGATATGTAAAGTGACTTATAAAAGGAGGATAATCATAAGGATTAGAGGTTAGTTTTGGAGAATTCCATTAGATTAGATTAGACTATAATAGGAGAAAACACTAGTTCTTATGATCTTTGGAGGTTGAAGCAACTTGGAGATCATTGAAGATTCAAAGTAGGGACAAGGAGGGAGCTTCACATCTACAGACAATAGATTCTATCTTCTTATCTTTTTCTATCTTGTCTTTTAATGTGTATTCAATTGTAGATTCTTAGTTTCAATTCAATAATCATGAACTAATTCTTTGTTTGAGATTACAATGGATCTTATTGTGTAGTTTATTTTAATATACTTCGTTATCGATTATTATGTTCTATTGTGAGGATTGTCTATTGTGATTTGGACTTAATTGCTTAATTGCCTAATTGCCTAGCTAACAATTATCGTGATAATCTATATGAACTCGAGAGATAAAGTTTAGATTTAAATCTGATCATGATAGCATGTGTTTGTGATTTTTGCATAGATGGAATTCATGATTCGTGTTTAGGATAGAGATATGCCTTTACGCTATACGTAATCTTATAGAGAACTTGTGCTTTAAATCCTTTTTAATTGTAATTCATATAGAGATATAGTGGATTTGTTAATTAGGGTGTCTTGCTTAATTCTGTCATCTGTGGATTTAAGTGAGTATGTGTATTATGCATCGAGAGGTGGTTTTATCTGTTTTAGTGTTCTTGATTAACATTTCATGATAGAAAATAATTGATTAGAAGTGTGTTAACTTAAATGAAGCAATAAGTGAAGTTGTGATCTTAAATCTCCGTAATCTGGTTTTTAATTAGTGGTAATTAGAATTAGTGTAATTAAATAATTTAATTTATATAATTTGAAATTCATTCATTTAAATAAGATTGAGTTGGTTATGGGTTAGTACTTGGTGATTTTTATTAAACAATTTCTCATGGGAACGATACTCTACTTTCACTGTATTACTTGTTGACCATGTATACTTGCGTGTTGTGCGTAATTAGATTTTACCCAACAAGTTTTTGGCACCGTTACCGGGGAATTAGTTAATATATTTTTGTCAATATTAGCTTCAATCAAATTAGTCTTAATTTAAACATTTTTTTTCTTTTAATTTAATTATCTTCCTATTTTTCTTTCTTTTCAGGTACCATAGCGGAATTTAATTATCAATGGCCGTATATGAGAATGACTCAGCCAAGGGGAGCGGGGATGGATGATCTCAATGCATTTTTTGCATTATCAGCACAACTTGAGACACTTTCGAGGAGGTTGGACGTTGTTGCAGCCCAACATAATCGAAGGATAGCAGTTAATTGCAATTATTGTGCTGGTAATCATCAGAGTCATCAATGCACAATTAGTTTTAGGCCGGGACACCACGGTGGTGAATACCTCAACGATTATGCATATGCTAATTATCATCAAGTTTGGGGGTATCACATGGATTCGTCATGGAGCGATACTTATGAAGACCAATACTACGCTCCAAATCCAACATACACACCAAAATTTTCATGTCCACCTCCATTGCCACAAGAAGAAAAGCCAAATCTGAGGGATGTAATATTGAAGGGCATAGCGAACCTAGAGGAGATGAGGATTAGCCAAGAGCTGTCAACCCAAAATTTTAATAATCGGATGGAACAACTAGTCACTACCTCAACCAATGGTCCTTAATACATGGCTTCCGAGATTGAGACGGATAATTCAAGGTTAGAGGAATTGTTGTCCAAGTTCGTAGCATCAAATGAGGAAAGGAGGATTAATCAAGAGCGGTCAATTCAGAATTAAGAGATATCATTTCAAAATCTTCAAAACCAGATGGATCAAATGCTCAAAGCCTTGAACAATTGTCCTCAAAATAATTGGTGTTATGACGATGATTCTGAGGTTGATGAAGTGCCCGAGCCAAATCTACAACTGGATGAGACATGAGATGTCAAAAAAGAGGAGACAAGTGGGGATAATAAAAATAAGGTTGGTGAAGAACTAACTATGAGTACCAACGAGGATGAGCCGATGTTATTAGTGCCCCAAGTTCCTTCTCTACCAAAGATCAAGGGTCCAGTTGGATTTGCAAAACCGTGCCCGCTTGGTAGTCATGTCATCGGTAAGGCTCTTTATGACACGAGAGCTAGTACAAATGTAAAGCCATGGTGGGACGAAGAGGAGAAGATAGAAGAAGAGCCCGTTGTTCTTGCCAAGCCTCAAAGCCCCAATCGAATCATAGGCTCAACGGACAGAAAAGCACCTAGTTATTTAACATTCTCAATTGGACACATATTTAAACAAAGCATGCTAGGTGACTTTGATGCATTGGCCATCACAAATGGGAACCTACCAAAAGTTATATTATTTCTGATGGATGGAGGGTTCCTCAATTATCGAAGAGGAATTGGATAGCGTTGACCAGACAAAGTCAAGCTAAAAGACTGTAATTCAAGCCCTAAATGGGAGGTAACCCAGGAATTTTTATATTTATATGCTTTACTAGTTTATTTAGTAGATAGGAATTAAATTGCTTATTAAGTTCTCTTACCAATCCAAGTGTTATTCTAATCCATGTTGTCTCTCTTCATTGCAGGTATTGGAGGTTCAATGGACAGGAAAAAGATTATGGAAAGGTTATGTAAGTCAAATTCAAGTGTGGTGCCCAATTTGTTCCATGTGCCTAACCTATTCTCCAAACTTAGCGGACAATGAGGAGGATTGCTATAGTTTCAGGGAAGTCCTCTGCTTGACTTTTTTCTATTTCAGCCGTTGAGGACAATGTCTAGTTTAAGTTTGGGGGGCATTTTAGTGTCGTATTGCATATAGTTAGTTATTTACATTGTAGTTCGTATAGTTACATTTAGTTTTTACATTCAGTTTTATAAAAAAAATTGAAAAATTGAAAAATTAGTAGTCAGTTTACTATGTTTATATAGCATTTAGTATATCTTGCATGAGTCCAGCTATTAGATATTTACAGTTTGTTTTGGCCAGTGATGAGATTGGAATTGGGTAGACAAGTATAGTACTGACTATTAGAGCTTTGATGTGATTTCTTGTCCTGAATTGAGTCTTTTTCTGTTTGAAACTGGTATAATAAGGATAGCATAGTAAAAACAACTTGTTGATTGATTGAGTTTAAATTGATACATAATGGGATTCTAAAGGATAATGCTAGTTTGAATGAAAAAATGACAAGAATAAGTAGTGATGGCTAAAGTTAGACAAGAACATAAGTTTGGGAGAATATTTGGGTTATATAAGCTATAAAAAAAGAAAGAAAAAGAAAGGTATGAATAAACACCGTGGCGTGCTTGTCTAGTTTTGTGGCCATTATTACTTGAGTAAGTAAGCCCGAGGGGATTGTCTTTACACCTAGCGCCCTAAGGTCTTAATGGTCTGGGAGTCGTTGGTCAAATGCTCGTTAAGGTAGCATTGAAAAGACTAAGGGAATAAGACATTGCATAGCTATGTGTATATAAAAAAAAGAAAAAAAATGAATAAAACGGGAAATAAGAACAAAAAGCCCCCGTAGATGAAAAATAAAGCATAAGTATCCCATGTTGACCCTCGATATTGTTAATTTTTTTATTTTAGTTGGATCTAGCTTGTTTTTGGATTTCTTGAGTGTACACTATATGATACCTTCGAAGAGACTTGTTATGTGTTAAATTTGATTTTATATCAGTTAACATGGTTGTGGAGCACACACACACACACACTATATTAGTGATAACAGTCTAAGATTTGATTTGATTGGGAAGTTAATGATTTATTTTGATATGATGTATTATCATGTTTACTTGATTTCTCTAAGGCCGGTTGAATAGACTTGTTCCATCATTAATGCTGGATTCGTAGGCATGTAGATTAGTTGCATTACATAGCATTGTTGTTTTGTGTTTTTGTTTGAGGACAAGCAAAGGTTTAAGTTTGGGGGTATTTGATAAGTAGGTTTTATACCTACTTATCCGGTATCTGTTACTTGAATTAATTACTTAAACCTATGTTTCTTAGTTATTATTCATACATTTTATATTATTTTGTAGGCTATGACAACATTGGAATGAAGAAGCAAGGGAAAGCAATTTGAACATCTTTTGGACTAAAATACGCAAGCAAATACAAGAAGGGAAGATTGCAGGGCCTTTAACACCAAGTTTAATGCATGTTCTTGGCTTGAAACTTCAATTATACTATAGAACTTCTTCTTAGCTTTTCGGAACATCTTGAATCATCCCAATCGGAGTTCGGATGCGAGAGTTATGACCTTTTTATCAACAAAGATCAAAGCTAAGAGTTCTCATGTTTGCAATTTACATAGCATCTACTTCAATCCCAATTTTAACCTTGATATAATTCGAATCTGTCAATTCTCAAAGAATAAAAGTTGTAGAGCTCGTCGATATCTTCGATTTGATGGGTGCTGGGCCTCAAACCTCCTCCCGGATCAAAAGTTATAACCGTTTTCCCAAAGGACGTCAGAGCAGAAACAAGACCCCCATCGGGGTGGGCTTTTCCTTCACAAAACCCCCACTGGGGTGGGCATACCAACTGCAAAATAGTGTGTATGCCAGTCGGGGCGGGCCCTTTTAGCCTTATACCCACCGCCGGGCCGGGGGTACGCGCAGAAAACTCGGTTTTTGTCCAAATTTGAGTTCGAGAAGGATTGTTTCGATCCGATTGGCTCAAGGACTTTCAAGAGGACTTAAAGACATGTAAAGAGACTTATAAAAGGAGGAGAATCACAAGGATTAGGGGCTAGTTTTGGAGAATTCCTTTAGATTAGGATATACTAGAATAGGAGAAATCCTTAGTTCTAATTAGCTTTGGAGATTGAAGCAACATGGAGACCATTGAAAATTCAATGTAGGAGCAAGGAGGGAGCTTCAAATCTACAGACAATAGATTCTATCTTCTTATCTTCTTCTATCTTTATTTTTTAATGTGTATTCAATTGTGGATTCTTAGTTTTAATTCTATAATTGTAACAACCCGATATTTTCTATGTAAATAAATAAGAAATTTTGCGAATAAATTTTTTTTATATTAAGGATGAGGATTTGTACAAGATTATGTGTATATGTATTTATGTGGTAAGTAAAAATATAATTATTATATAATTATTTACAAATGAATTTATTTTAAAATTTTTGATTATTAAAAAGTATATAATTATAATAATTAATTTATGGTAGAAATATTTTCCATGAAAATATATAATGATATATTATTTAAATAATATATGGATTGATTTTTAGAATAATTATAATAATTATTTTATTATATGAATTTTAGTACAAGTTATTAAGTTAATTATTTTACCTTAATTATTAAGGGTAAATTTGACAGATAAATCAGATATGGAATCCAAACCCTAATTTTGGATTATTGTCAAGGTATGAGAATAATAATATAATATTAATTATATTTTGATTTTTCAGTGCTATGAATATGTACTGCATGTACGTATTGATGATAATTGGTCAATTATGGTGTTTAATTTCAAAACCCAAGTAGTAATTGGTTAAACCCTAATTTTACTTAGGGAAACTCTAAATTGAAAATCAATTGTGAGCTTAAGACTGTTATATAACTATGTTATATGTTTTATGTTGTGTACTAAGTGATTAATTAGGTTAAACCCTAATTATAATCTAGAAGCCCTAATTATAATTATTTAGTTATAATTTAATTTTTATTGAACTCTATATATAATTGCTCAAACCCTATAAATTATTTAGGAAATCTTAATGTTTAAATTCTAGTGATTAGAATCTAGATTCAAGTGTCATGGACAAAAATACCTTTAATTACTTTATTAAATATATATATATATATATATATATATATATATATATATATATATATATATATTACTTTTTAATTTTTAGAAGCTTGCTTGCAAATCCTTCCATATTTTGAGTTGTTAACCAACTCCAACTACTCCTTGTGACTCAAAATTGACAGCAAACCATGCTAGATCAGCCATATACATGAATCAATTTGTCTATTTAAGGATTTAAGGAGAGAGAAAATATATTTTGTTACTTACATTTTGTCCAAGCTCTCAACCAATTCTCTCTCTATCAAAACCTCCGAAAATATCATCATATATTAGTTACAAATCAAGCCCCACGAAAATCCATAACAAATATCAGTAGCCAGATTACTAGAAGATCAAAGCAAAGGTATAAACCCTAGCCCGAAAATCTGTCCAAATTTTCTATGTTAGATGTTATGTTTGAATGTTAGAATATGTTGTTAGTAGTGTCTAGTGATGATCTGGGTTGCTAGATGTTAGATCCATAACATCTAGAGGCTCGGATTTGAAGATTTCCCAAATCTGGAAATTTATTTTTGTTGTTTCTGACAGTGAATGTCAGGTCCTATAGATCTCGTCATGTTATGTGTTTTTGTGTTTTTAAGCTTTGATCTGGTAGTATGCTATAAGATCTTTGATCTGAAACTGGAATCAAAGTCAGATCGTAAGCCAGTAGAAAGTTATTAGTGGTCAAACCACGTTGACCGGCATTGACTGGGCCATTTCTGGGTAACCCAGAAACTAGTTTGCAGTACCTGACAACATTTTGACAAGCTTGTATCTGTAATGTTATTGATGTTCTGATGTTGATATTTAGTACATCTTGTAGCCTGCTAGATGTACTATAGATCCATGCTTTTAAATCCCTTAAACATCAAATGGATTTAACATAGTGGCCGGTCAAAGTAGGTACTTTGTTCAGGGATTCGGTTTTCTGGGTAACCCAGAAAACCTATGAACACAGTTTCTGACAAGGTTTGACCGGTCTGGATCTGATGATTTTGTTATGATTTTGTTGATATTATGTGTTAGATCTGCTCTCCTACATGTTAGCTACACACTACCGGTTTTAAAACACAAAAATATTACACATATTTCAAGTTGTGGAAGCCCAAATATGGCTACGCGAACTGTTCTTCATTTCTGGGTAGCCCAGAAAATGAAGAACAGCTCTGACAGCTTCTTTAAGGGCTTTGATCTCCTTTGTTATGCAGTTTAGGATCATGGTTGTTGTTGTATCGTGTACCTCTGCACTAGTACTACACGATCGGCTCAATATCTAACCCAGAAACACTTTACACCGTGCACGACTAATGGTCAAAGTAGCTAACCTGGGTTCTGTCATGGAATTCTGGGTTTGTATCAAGAACATGAAGAACACCTATAGCGACGGTTCTGTCGCTATAGGTGGTCTTTAGCGACAGACTATTTAATATTTTTCAGAAATTAATAAAAAATAGAAAAAAAATAGTTTTAAATTATTAAAAATACAAAATAAATTATTAAAAATTATAAAAAATTCCGAAAATTAGTTTTTAATTATTTTTATTATATTTCATAAATATTTAATATTTTTGGAATATTAAAAGTATTTAATTTATTTAATTATAATATTAAATAAATTATTTAAAAATGATTTTAATATTAGAAAAATCATTAAAAATTATATTATGATATAAGAAAATATTTTAAGTTATTTTTAATGACTTTTAATATTTTATGATAAATTTCATTAATAAATTAATATTAATGGTAATTAATTTATTTACTAAATGAATTAAATAAATTAATTAAAAATGATTTTATTATATTAAAAATCATTTTAAATGAAAATAAAGTGTTTAAAAATATTTTAAGTTATAAAATATAACTTTTAATATTTAAAGAATAATTTCATTAATAATTTAATATTAATGATTATTAAGTTATTATTATTGATATTAAATTTATTTAATAATTATATTAAATAAATAGTTTAAAAATGGTTTTATTACTTTAAAAATCATTTAAAAAGGATATAAATGAATTAAAAATATTTTAAGTTATGAAAAATGACTTTTAATATTTTGATAAATAGAACATTAATACTTTAATATTAATGATAATTATTTAAAAATGATTTTAAATGTTTTAAAAATCATTTAAGGGTAATATTAATACTTTAAAAGTATTTTGAGTTATTATACATAACTTTAAAATTTTGAAAATGATTTCATTAATAGTTTAATACTAATTAAATATTAATGATAATAGAATTGATTAGTATTTAAATCATTTTAATATGATTCCGATGTTTGAAAATTTATGATAAATTATAATAAATGTTTTAAAATTATATTGAGTCATTTAAAAATAAAATGACTGATACGTACTGATGTTAAGTTATAAAATAGAGTCTTAGACTCGATAATTACCCGATAAAGTTGTCGGTAGACCGACATGTTTCAGAAATTGATCTGGACTTAGATATTTTGATTGTAGAAGTAATTATTTGTGATTCAATGGTTATTAAACATAGGTGCTAATGTGATTAGGTTATGTGTTGACTGCAATAAGCAGTGTTATGTGTTATAGTATGTTGTTCTAATCAAACGAACTATCTTATTAATGATAGGTCGTGAGATAAGCGATAGATCTTTATTACAAGTTGTAAGCAGCGCTTCAGGCAAGTATCTAACCTTTGCATTTTCTTTATGCAATGGATGTGAGTAAGAATGTTTCTAAACTATATTATTATTGTACAGATTATGAACTTTATATTATATAAGCTCATTGAATATCAACATGTTAGTATATGATAATTCGGATATATATATTCTGTTCGTTAATTTCTAGAAATGGTTAAACAAGTGTCCCCACTTGGATAATCATTGTATTTAATCACATGTTGATATATCTTTGTCAATTACCCGTATACATATATGTTGAATTATAGATTATTGTTGAACAAGATAAAACTTTTGATTTAGAACCCAGACAGGTATGAACATCCCTACACGGGAAAATTTTTATGCGCTCCGGCGGACAAAGGATGAATGATAATATCGTTCTAGCAATGTAGTATTGATCAATGCAGGGCATAACGGGCTGATCACCCCCGTGCCCGTAAGTTATGACGGTTTACAGATGAATTTCTGTTTAACCTTTTCGAAAATGAAAACAATGTTCATGGCATGTCACCATAACCCCAGTTATAGTCATTATGTAGTTTCAAAACTTTGAAAGAGAGTTGTTATGTTATTATTATTGGTCCAGAATACTTCACAACTATTGACTTGTTGTAGAAGAATAGTACAAAGAAAACATTTAAATCCTTTCAGCTTATATATATATATATATATAATTGCTATTGCTTGCTGGGCACTCAAATGCTCATCCTTGCTTAAATTTAAATGTTTTCAGCTAAGTGCGAACGATCAGAGAACTCTGCTAAGAACAAAGGAAAAGGGAAGGTTGCTGAATGAACGAATTACTATGTTATGTAATAGTTTAAGGTTATTAAGTCAATTATGATATATATTATCTATCATGGGTTGTAATGAATGTTTAAAGGTTACGTATTTGGGAGTTAGACTCTGATAATTATGTAAATTAATTTGATCTTTTATATTATTGTTATTATTATTAGTATTATTCCGCTCATAGAAATGGTATCGTGAAGAACCGAGTTCGGGTTTCAAGTATCCGAGTTTGGGGTCGTCACAATAATCATGAACTAGTTCTTTGTTTGAGATTACAATGGATCTTATTGTGTAGTTTATTTTAATATGCTTCACTATCGATTATTATATTCTATTGTGAGGATTGTCTATTGTGATTTGGACTTAATTGCTTAATTGCCTAGCTAACAATTACCGTGATAATCTATATGAACTCGAGAGATGAAGTTTAGATTTATATCTGATCATGATGGCATGTGTTTATGATTTCTGCATATATGTAATTCATGATTCGTGTTTAGGATAGAGATATGCCTTTACGCCATATGTAATCTTATAGAAAATTTGTGCTTTAAATTATTTTTAGTTGTAATTCACATAGAGATATAGTGGATTAGTTAATTAGGGTGTCTTACTTAATTCTATCATCTGTGGATTTAAATGAGTATGTGTATTATGCATCGAGAGGTGGTTTTATCTGTTTTAGTGTTCTTGATTAACAATTCATGATAGAAATTAATTGATGATAAGTGTGTTAACTTAAATGAAGCAATAAGTGAAGTTGTGATCTTAAATCTCCGTAATCTGGTTTTTAATTAGTGGTAATTAGAATTAGTGTAATTAAATAATTTATTTTATATAATTTAAAATTCATTCTTTTAAATAAGATTGAGTTGGTTACGGGTTAGTACTTGGTGATTTTTATTAAACAATTTCTCGTGGGAACGATACTCTACTTTCACTATATTACTTGTTGACCACGTATACTTGTGTGTTGTGCGTAATTAGATTTTACCAAACACATAGTATCATCGTTTGCCAGTTGCAGGACACCGCTGTCAATTAGATTTTGAATAAGGTGGTGGAGTGCCCAACATTCTTATGTGCTGTGAGCGCGAGAATGAGAGTGATACTGAAATACTCCATCAGAATTAAATAGACCTGAATGTGGATTTATTGGAGGTAGAAGTGAGGTAATCCTTCCTTCATTGATCAGCATCTGAAATATCTCCTCCATAGGTTGGCCCACGTATGTAAATTCCCTTCTATTAGCAAAATCTTGACGGGCTTTGGCACTTGCTCTCTTCGCAACTTTGTCCTCCAGTGTTTCATTTTCTGAAGGTGATGATGGAGTATTCATACCAAAAGGGAGGAGACTAGCATGCTCTTGGCTGACTAATTGGCGTGTGATTTGATGCTGATGGATCACCAATTCTGCTAATTGGTTAAGTTGCTTACAAAGAACTTTCATCTTTCGTTCCATAACAAATTGGAATTTTGCATAATCCCATTTGTCAATATCGTCTTTGATGGTCTGGGATGATTCACCATTAAAATTGGAGCTCTATCCATTGCTCCAATTAATCATATTGACCTCTTCCTCTTTGTTTTGAGGAAGAGGGTTGTCTTGCATGTGAGGTTGATCTGGCTTTGTGACCACGATATCACCGTTGTCTATTAAATCTTGGAACTTGTGTTTCAAGGCCCAACAATCGTGAGTATCATGTCCAGGTGCCCCGGTATGATAAACAAACTTTCAAGTAGCATTGAAACCCTTTCCATTCGGGTTGGCGGGTCGAAGAAGATGTATGATCTTCTTCTGAGTCGTCAGAAGCTTGAGAATGTTCTCGAGTGAGTCCCCTAGGGGTGTGAACACTCGAGGGCATTTGGCCTCTCCACCCTTAGGTAATGGAGGGTTTGAAGAGTGTGCTTGAAAGTGAGAGTAATTTCTCCTTTGGATAGGCATATTCTGACTGTCCTTTTGACCTTGTAAGATTAAGGAAACATCCTCCTCTTTCTTTTTATAGACCCTTCGGGGGTTATTTCCATAATTTCCAGACTAGATATGCTTGGCAACAGCTTTAAGAGCAGCCAGGTCATGAATCTTTCCTGACTTCAAACCCATCTCAACCATCTCCCCATGTTTAATCATTTTAGAGAATGGTTTGCCAATACCAGCCAACACCCTCTCATAGAAAGGAGCTTCTTGTATGTCTATAAAGGTCATAACCATTTTTGACTCTGTCATAGAAGGAGCAACTTGAGTAGCAAGGCGCCTCCACCTTTGAGCATACTCTCTGAAAAACTCATTGGACCGTTTCTTGACCTTGGTAATCTGATACCGATCAGGAGCCATCTGAGACTGGAAGCTATATTGAGTGAGGAAGGCATGAGCTAGCTCTTCCCAACTATGGATCTTTGAGTTGTCTAATCTGGTATACCACGAATGTGCTTCTCCAGTCAAACTCTTTTGGAAGAGCTGAATTCTGAGCTTCTCGTCCTCTACATAAGATCCAAGTTCTCCAATGAACACCTTCAAATGTGTGTAAGGAACTCCTAACCCATCATACTTTTCGAAATCAGGAGTCTTGAACTTCTTTGGATAATGAACACCAGGGAATATACAAAGGTCAACATATGAGA